>CM075859.1:37621989-37971989 GCA_037975125.1 Latrodectus hesperus
TACAAACTGTTTTACAAGTCTTTACAAGTTTGTAAAAATGTGTATCTACTGTATTTACTTTGACTAAATCCTATTTCCTGGTGCATGTGCCAATTACACCAAACTGTGCGATGAACTTCAATTAACAGAGAATGAGTAATTCTTGAATCTTGTGCAATATTATTTATTTTAATAATTTGAAGAGGCATTTTAAAAATAAATTATGCTTTAAATTTGCATTTTAATTTTATTTGTATTTTAAAGTTGAAGTTTTTTATTTAAAGTTTGATACTTTGGAATTTATAATTATTTATTTTAGAATATCAGTTGAAATTGCTTTTGAAAATACTTTATTGTGCAACCTTTGAACTGATGATTTAACTTTATAGCTCTGTTAACACTTGCTTGTTAACTGTATCTATGGTATATTTAAGATTAAATTTTTATTTGCTTGATTAGCTAAAGGAATGATTAAGTATGTATTGCTGATCAACCAGGTAAAACAGCATTGATTTTTGGAGTTATTTGTTTCGTAATATATATTTTTATAAAATAGATAAAATTAAGTTTTTAGCATTTAGTCATGAAGCATTTCTGTGGTAAGTATATACAAATAAATATTCAGAATTGAAGTTTGTAATATTTAAAGTGGAACTTGAACAAGATTGTTTATTATATGGCAAAGATTGTGCAACTTAGATTGGAAAGAAAACTCCTCTGTGTTTGGCTCAGAAATTGGAAATTGCTTCAAGTGATAGAACTTTACCATTACTTTTGAAGAAAAAAGAATGAAAATGATGATGACAATGTTAATAAGAAATAGACATTGAATTGTTTCCATTTTTTATCAATATTGTCACACCAACAAACAGAAGCAATAAGATTAATTGTCCTAGTCTTTATGTGGGTAATTTTAGAGTAAATAGGTTTTCCATCCTGCACCATAAAGTGATCATAAAACTGGAATTGGAATTTAGGCTTCAAGAGACAAATCTGTAGTGTCAACTTTCAATTAATTCAATAGCATGAAGCAATTTCAACAGTATTGCAGATTTACATCTTTCCAATGCAAAGGCGATAGTTTTTTTATTACTGGCAATGCATGCGTTATCTCAAGAGTTGATTTTAAATACTTTGTTAGCGTTTCATTTCTTACATCAATTTAGAATTTAAACAATTGACAAGAACTACTATCATGGTGACTATGTTCCTTGTTTTTATCCGTCCCATTATTTTAGCTGTAATCAAAAATACCTTTTAGAGAAGATCCATTTCTGTTACAGAAAATTATTGTTTCTCTAATAAAGCTAAATGTTTTTTTTTCGAAGCTTAGCTGATTTAGTTAATTTTATTAAAACTTGTTTGTACTATTGTACAATGGAACTTAAATTGTTAGCAGTTAAAGAATGCGTCATATTTTTTCTTGATGTTCACAAAAATTTTTTTCATTGATGAAAAGGTATATTAAAGTTTTGTCGAACTGCTTGCCTATCCATTGGCAAAAATTCCATAATTCTTAAATGCCATTTTTAATTTGGAATAAATGAGTTACAGATATTCTAGTAATAATTTTATTGAAATTACCTTATAACATCTTCATCCCCAAATGAACTTAAAAAAATGTGTTACTAATGGCATCCAAATTTTTTCAAGAAAATTTACTTTTACATCATTTAACTTATTATTAACATAATTTTGTGTATTTTTTTTTCAAATTGTTGTTACATTTTTATAGTGATTTGGTTGTTTTCTGCAGAGTTATGAATTTCTTAGCTCTTTTCTTCCATTCCCAATTCAGGTTACAGTGATCTCCTTACAGACATGTGATCATTTTCTTCAGTTGAATTCATATATAGAATTTTCAATAGAGTTAAAGTAAATTAAAAGTGTCTGTTGTTTCCTCTTATTCATTGCCAAGTAATAAAATTATAACATTTTGAGCCAAAAAAATGAGAAAGACATCTTAAATTCTTTGCTTATGAAAGACAAAAACTGAGACTTTTGTTGACTATCCAAATTTTTTAGAGTTATATGCTGAACCTTTTATGAAGACAAGAAGCTCATAAATTATCATTTGGAAGAAAAAAATTAATAATGTCGTTTTTTTCTAGAAAGATGGGAATGTCTTCCATAATGATTAATCTTCTCATGTCTAATGACTTAGACTACGATTCACTTTTTCAGAGACAGTAGAAAAGTTATATTTTTTAAGAACTGTGGTTTTGATAAATATAATTTTTGCTTATCGATTAAAAAATATCAAGCATGGAGAGTAAAAAAAGCTGATTACAGTAAACGCTTTTTTTTTATGAACTAATGGGAGCCAGTAAAACAATTTGTAACAATAGAAAGTTTATGCAATCGAAAATAATATTGATTATTAAGATTTGATTTTTTTATCAAATTACTTTTTCTTTATAAATAAAATAATATTGGAAAGAATTATTTAGAATGCTATAAGAAACATACAAAATAAGATTTATACTTAAAAACACTTTCATTTTATTGATTCCACTTTCACTATACAATTTTCTAACATTTGTGCTTGTAAATTGTGCAAATGTGTCTCTGTTTTCTTTCCCCCTTTCTCTCTCTCTTTTCTTGCAATATTTTTCATTATTTGCAAAGCCTCCATCAAATTTTAATTAATCAAAAAAATTATTATTGTTAATTATATAAATGTTAATTGTTATAATGAAATATATATATATTTCTGTGTTAATAAAAATTGTAATTTGTAAACTCGACACTAATTTTCTAAAGTACAAAAATATAATACTGACTTTTATTGTGATATTTTTTAGAAGCAAAGGAATTCTAAACTAAGATATTTTCTTGGCATTATTTTTTATCAGAAATACAAAGGAATTTTAAAATAAGAGCATTGCAGACTAAATTAAGCACATTGGTGCTGAATTTAGCTGTGTTTATTGTGATATTTTTTAGAAGCAAAGGAATTCTAAACTAAGATATTTTCTTGGCATTATTTTTTATCAGAAATACAAAGGAATTTTAAAATAAGAGCATTGCAGACTAAATTAAGCACATTGGTGCTGAATTTAGCTGTGTAAGAAGCTTGAGTAAATTATTGCATTCAAGTTTGGTTTTCTAAAACAAACATAGTTAATACAAAAGATCTGGATATTCTATAATACTAAAAGATGTACAGGAATTAGTATAATTTAAAAATAAATTTATGTAGTTAATTATATAGCAGAGCTGGTTAATTTTATTGGGAAGTGCTCTGGTTTTCTGGGTTCAATCCCACCTCAAGATCATGGATGTTTGTGGTGGGTGGTTTTGGATCTACCTTAAATTGTAGGTTCCTATCAAATTAGCTCTCATATTTAAATATTGACTGTTTAATGATAAACAAGATAAATGTGTTATAAGTTATATATGATAAAATATATTTATTAAGTAAAAGCAAATATATCAAATTCATTCATCCTGTCATCTTATATGATACTAAGTTATAAATTGTCTGCTGCATTAAAATTCGATGAAAACTTACAAATTTAGGAAATTTTAGAAGTGATGATTCAATAATTTTCTTGTTAATTTATTATATTCTAATTTTATGTTCTTATTTTACATTCTTTTGTTGGCTGCAAGTGACATTTAGGTAATCCCTATAATGAAACTAAACATCTGGTTTCTATAGCAAAATGACATTAAAAATTGTAAAATACATGGGAGAGGTAAAATTTATAAGTGTTATTAGCTTATGTTGTTTGAACAAATTCAAAATGCTTTCTTTCCTAAACTGACTTATGTAAAGGTGATTATGTAATGAATGCTAAATATCTTGGAGCTTGTCTAGTGTAACTTTTTATAAATTTTAATTTATTTTCTTGTTTTTTGTTATTTTTATGTTCTTTTCATATTTGTCTAGAGTATCTCCTCTCTAATAAGATTATTATTCATGGATGATTGTCATATCATGTGCTACTGTTAAAAAAATAAACATTTTCAGATATCTAACAATTTAAATGTACAAAATATTTAATTAATAAGTGTTTCTGCTCCAAAGATTGAGTGCATAGTGGGAAATATATAGTTTGCTTATGATTAATCATTATTTAACTGAAAATATAGTCATTTGTATATTTCACATAAATTTGATATTTAGTGAGAAATTTTATTAATGTTTCATGGGTGTTTTCGTTCTAATCTAATTACATACCTTTATAATTTGTATTCTTGAAGAACTTTTTCCACAATAATTATACTCTTGTATCTTAAGGAAAGTCCTTGAAACTGTTTTCTTCCACTTTTGTAAAACTTGAATAATTTTATGTATAAAGGAAAGAATCTTGAATTTTTGTTAATAAGAAGATATATAAAAATGATTGTTGCATGATTTTTAAACATAGTTTATGGAAGTCATTTTCCATCTATTCACTTGTCTTGTGCATCCCATATGTAACAAGTAATTAATTTATTTTATCCATATAATCAATAAGTTAGTTTATAATTTGAAGGTTAACATATATTAGCAAATTTTATTATATTACAATTTCATAATTATTTATATTCTTCTGGATTAGAATGAAATCGGAAGTTAGTGTTGTGAATGTGTTCACACACAATATCTTGACCTATTAAGGATTTTTCATTTTATTGCATTATTTGTTATTATTAATCCCACCATTAAAACTCTTGCTTTATTATATTACTATTCTATTTTAAAAGTACTATAATATTTTGTATTTGGGAATTCATTAAGTCTGCTTTCTAAAAATTTGGAAATTTGTTGAAGATATGAATATTATATGTTTTAATATAAATGGCAAATGTATAACACATGGTAAATTTTATGAACTTCCTTTTTTTATTGTTATGAGTCTTCATTTCAATTGATAAAAATTACAGGAAAAAAATTAGGATGTGTAACTGCAAAAAAAATTAAAACTGTAAACTATTTAAATCATTGTAAATAAGTTTTCACTTAGTGTGTGTGTGCGAGATACACCTGCAAATCCCCTCCCCTCCGAGTTTCTTAACTCTATTACTCGTTGTATGTCAGAAAAGAGTGTTTGTATTTCTTTTGCATAGTTGACTCTATTTCCCCTGAAGAAGACTTTGTCTCTATGCTTCTTGTTATTTTTTCATATTTTGTCTTAAATCCAATTTCTTGATATTTCAATTTATATTTCTTATTATCTTATTTTCCTGACTTACATTTCTTTAGCTGCTTTTACGCTATATAGGTGGTGAGGTAGCTCTTCTTCTTCTTCTTAGAGTTGGGTTTGTATGTCATTGAGCACCTCTGCTTTTATCAGCATTTTGTACTGTTCACTCCAAACCCAATGTTTCTTAGTTCCAGTTGCTCGGGTCACCCACTTTATTAATAAAGTCTGATAACCCTTTAATGGAGTCTAGGTGTAATTCTCTAGTATGGATGATGCTTGAAGAGGTTAATCTAGGGAGGGCTAGAGCCTCGCATTCATAAATGATATGCTTGGCCGTTTCCTCTTGCATATGACATTTCCTGCAGATAGGGTCTTGCTGAAACAGTCCCATTTTATGGAGATGTTTTCTGAAATAATAGTGCCCAGTTATGAAGCCTACGATTAAACGTATCTTCTGCCTAGAGCATCTTAGAATTTCATAAGAAATCCTCGCTGATGATCTACAGATCATACTTTTAGCAAAGGTTTGACCAGGAGATTTGAGCCAAGCTTCATACATCTTCCGTTTTTCCCATCTAAGAACATTGGTTTTTGCGGTCTTCAAATTGATCCCACAAAAAGGTTCTGGACCAATGGGAACAAAAGACAATCCTTGTTTAGCAAGCTCATCAGCCCTTTCATTACCTTCGATACCTTTGTGCCCTGGCACCCATTGGTGAGGTAGTTTTGTGCTTTGATTTATTATTAATAAATAAATATACACACATATATGGTTGCCCTTTTTGGGAATGGATTCCCATCTTTTGAAGATTTAAATAATAAAATTAGAATGAATCCAAAAATATTGTTTTAAAGCAATAAGATAAGATACTTACATTTTCGTTTTGCCTAGCTGCCAGCTAAAGGGTTAGTGCTCTATCCTTCACTTGACAATTCTTTGGCTAAATTCTCACCTTGAGCAAGGATGTTCGTAATGGCTCTGCATTAAACTGTAGTTCCTTGTTGAATGAGCCTTTTTATGTAAAATGAACAATAATTTGCCAAACTAACTATTCAGTACAAGATTCATTTATTCCCCTCAATAAATAGCTGTAGGGAGTTTTAATTCAATTGTAAGGATATCACTTTTTGAAATTTACAGCTCATTATTACCTTTGAATTGGCAATTTTCCTAAACATATATTGAAATTGAGATTAAAAGTATATGTTTTTATATCTTTTTCCCCATTGTAATATGGATTTTGATTTAGTTAGTAATCATTTCTTATGATAAAAGACTCAATTTCAGTTTTAAGGAATAATTGTAAATATTTGGTTGGTGAAAAGTAATCCATTATTTTTTGGTAGATATCTATAAGCTTCAATATCACATAAAATATTGATCAAACAGTTTCAAATTTATGCTCATTGGAAAGGTTTGGTTAATTCATTTGTGAGTTATCGAATATTAAGAGTGGAAGTGAACAAAGAGAAAACCAGCTGTTACAGTTTTGTTTCAAAAATTGTATGTACAATTTTGTTACAAAAATTATGTACAATTTTGCCTTTGGTGATTTCATTCGCAGGTTTTTTATGTTAAAAATGCACTTTGCATAGGTGCAACATTGTCAAAAATGTTGATAAAATAACCGAAATGATCAAGGTTGATTGCCATATTAGCAATTATAGTATCACCCAAAAGCTAAATATTGACTTTAAAACAAATTTTAACCTTTTGCTCAAGGCAAATCTAAAACATGTTACATAAAGTCTTGAAGCTCATGTGAAAATAATGAATTTTTTTCTCTTGGTACACTTATAAATAATGAAATTACATAAAATATTTAATTAGAAGTAGTCAATACTCTCTTGAGCTACAACTGATATTTGCAGATTTTTGATAACTATTTTATTTATGAGTTATTTTATTTTAAGGCAACAACATATTAGTAATTTATAATCTAGTGTAGTGTAATTGTGTATCAAAATGAAGATCATCCTTAAAGTTATAGGCCTAAAATAACTCTTTAAGTATTATACTACCTGTGAAATTCAAGAATGATAAAGTTAGATCTGACCGAAAAGATTTTTCTAAATCTTTTAATATTATGCAAAAACCCACTGAGCTGTGAAAATATTAAGAACTCCCACTTTTTCACCTTGGTGACAAAGTTCTGCGTTTTGAAAATTTTTGAAGTTGATATATTAATTTCAAAATTATGTTTTAAGCAAAATTTTCAATTTTATAATCCCCCTTCAATCAATAGTATAAAAATAATTCAGTTTAAGGTACTGCTTAAAACAAGTTTTATCCAAAATTTAGGTTTATCATCCTCATTGCACAATCTATGACTACTTTGATTAGACTAGTAATGACGTCACTTGTGGAAATCTGAAAAACGTTTTTCTCTTGAGTTTTTAAGGTTGGGAAAGTATATATGTGCTGGTATAACTGGTAATAGAAACTAAAAAAAATTTATGTTATTTCATTGTTGGATTTGATTTTAAAACACTGAAATATTAGTTTTGGAATTCACTGAAATCTATAAATAAGTTTTTGGTGTTCTTTTAGAAGTTAGAAACCTTGGGAACACATACTTGATAAAGATTTGAATGGATATCTGCATAATGATTGGCTTAGAAAATTAGAAGAGCCTGGATTTTGCTTTTTATGCTCAATGTCACATGAAGACTAACATGAGTTCCTCCCCTTGTACCGTATTGACTGTCATAAACAAATATTGCTGCGATTGGATGGCGCTTCAAATTTTTCGGTCTACAAACTTCATGTATATTTTGAGTAATTTTGAAAATGTTTCATGATGTTTGTTATATATTTTTATAACAGCTATGTTTTTACTGCAAATCAAACATAGCTCATTTCTGGACTGAATGTTGAAATATTGAAAGTTTCATCAATCTTTGAATGGTCTATGCTCACTCTTCATTTTTTGCTTTTCCATATTAGTAAGTCTTGACAAAAACAATGTCAAATCAAAATTGTGTTGTATATGGTTTTAACAACAGACTGTCAAAAGAACTACTTGCAATTAGTGCAAGAATGATCAAAATTTTCAATCACAGACCGAAAATAAAATTAAAAATGTTTAACAGGCCGAGGTAAGTTTTCCTAAAATTTTAAAAACAATATACAACTATTACAATTAAAATATCTTAATGAGATTGATGAAACTGATTTCATTTTTAAAAGCTCCTTATATTGAGGTTCAAAGTGAGATATATTGATTCTAAGCAATGAAGATAAATGCTCATCTGTCAGTCTACTTCTGAAGTTCATAGCTGAAAACACTTGTTCATACATAATGAAACAAACATAGCACTGATTTTCTGGGCTTAAGACATTAAATTTGGGAAACTTGCTTTTGATAATGATTTGCAAGACTTAAGCTTATTTAAGAACAACTGCTTGAATTGTTTGTTAAATTGGAATTTAATTAATTCAAGCTGCAAATCATAAATTTTGCTTTATACAGCAAAATTAACTGTATAAAGCAAAATTTAAATGGGCCACTCTTTATCTATAATTGTGATGTCAAATTTTTATGAATGCCTGTGATTCTAGAAGCCACATTTTTAAGAAATAAGCTTACATTCTTAAAATCATTATTATTATTTATTTTATTTATTTATTTATTTATTTTTATTTATTTTTTATATAAAACATCACAAGCTTAGAGCATACATTGTTTAAAGAATTCCCTATCTCTGAGAGATTATTATTTTTTAGCAATATTGTATGCTGCAATGTAACTTGCATATGTAGCTGCTTCTTGAATACTGTTTACCTTCTTAAAAAAATTTTTTTGGGACTGATAATTTTTTCAAAGACTACATTTTATTTTCATTCATATTTGGACATAGAATTCTTATGCTTAGATGTGAAATGATTTGAAATAGATTCTTTGAAAATTGCTAGTTTTGCTATAGATGAGACACATTGCTTTATCTTATACAATTTTAAAAATATACTTCCAGGTCCATTCATCATTAAAAGCACAGAACTCTGAATCAACTTTACATTTCTTATCAGCCATTTTGGGGTTGAAATATTTTATGAATAACCCAAACAAGCACTAGCTGCTTCATACTTTTAACAATTTTATCACTATCTACAATGATGCTATCTGTCCACAATCTTTCCATGCACAGTTAATGATATTCAAACTTGTGCCAAAAGAGAAAGCCGCTGTCTAGAGCTTAAAATGCTCAGTGTGTCACATGTGAGGTCTAATTCACCTATAGTGGATTCCCATGTCTACTCCCAGAGAAAGATATAAGCTTGTTGGCACCAATCTACAGCTATAACTAACAGAGAATTTCTGTTTTTAACTCTTTAGTGATTGAAAGCTTTCTGTTCTTGCTATTTCTGCTAATTTATGTTTTATAGAACAAAAATAATGAAAGTAAAAAATTCATCATCCCTTTGAAAAATAGGAAATGAAGAATAATATTTAAACAAAGTAGAAAAGTAGATGGATATATAATATACATTTCTTTTAATTTGCCTTGGACCTGGAGATTAAAATTTTATCTGCGGGCTGGATAGAACCTTCGAGTGTGCTATAGTTTGTCCATTCCTGAATTAGAGTATATAGGGTATTTCTTATTTCCAATTTTTATAACTGATGTCACGAAAATTAAATTGATCAAGCATCAAACCTTTCAAACAAACTAAATATAATTTTTTACTTTTGTTATGGAATTTTGCATTTTAGCTTTGGCTAGTTCTAGAGTATGCCAAATTGAGACAAAAAAGAACTGCTTAGAACAGAAAATCATGGGAAGTAAAAATTTATTCCCTGTCATTTCTGTATTATCTGATTTCAAATTATGGGATGCCAACCTAATGGTTAAATAATTATTAATTATTCAATATCTGAATTAACTCTTTTTATAATGTAATTTAGAATAATATAATTTTTCATTTAATTAAGTAATTGCACTGTACACAATTTCATACAGTCAACCGATGGCTGAGTGATTAGTGTTTCTGACTCCTATGCTGCTGGTCCCGGGTTCAAATTCCAGTTTAGGCATAAATGTTTCTTTCACTGTGTATTTCTCTATCCTTTCTTCTGAGATATGTGTGAATATGGCCCACCCTGTAAATTGGTTTGTAGTAGTATGGCATGGGTAATGCTACTCATCTCTGTGACTTGGCTCACAGGTGCCCCACCAGGTAACAATAAATGAGTAGCAGTTTCCGGCCTTGTTGTGGTGAAGGGTTAGTTGCTTGTCGTTATTAAAAAAACAATTTCATACATATTCATATGTTACAATATATATATATATAATGATATTCATAAAATAAAAGGAATCAAAAGATCATGTTTTCACATTCAATACAAATCATCAACTAAGTATCTCTTGTTTACAGATTGCACTCTCAGCACTGTGATGGGATTATTTCATAATATTTAAGTTACATTTTCATTGCATGTTAATTGTTTTCAAAAATAATTCTTTTTTAAATTGTACTGTAGGTTCAAATATTTATGTTCTTAAAAATCCAACTGTAGAAATTTACTAACAAAGTCTGTATTGAGGTTGCAAAATTCAATTATATACACTGACTTCTAAAAGTCATGTTCTATTTTCTATTACTATGCCTGTAATTATTGAATAACAAACCAACAAGCTCATTAACATGTATGATTTCCTTTTCAACAAAAAATACCAACTTGATCTAACATTGATTCTCTAAGTCTTATAAAGTTACCTGAATAACTATTCAACTATGTGTAACTGAAAATGCTGCCAGATTAAAGTTTGCACATGAGTGACCTTCATATACCATACATACTTGATTAGATTTATATCTGAAGATCAAATGGTTAAATCTTCTGGAATTTTCGTGAATATTCCTCAAATCAATTATACACAATGTTGGCCCTAAACATTATCATCCTGGTAATTTTCATGTTAATTTATGGTGTTTTTATTTTTTATTAATTATAATGAGTAGTTATTTTATTAATTAGTGAATGAGTATAAATGTATCTACAACTACCAGAACATAACTATTTATAGTTAATGATTGGTTCATTTTAATTAAAAAACTCAGACTGCCAGTAAATGCCAAAATGCTAAATAAAAGCTGGCTCCCCTATTATGGAATCTTCTTTAGAACACTGAATAACTTGTTAACAATTTGGTTTAAGGTTTCTAAGAGTTGGCAGTACATTCAAACTTTACCATCTGCTCTTACCAACTAGTATCTTTACTCATCTGACCTAGCAATGTTTCTTCGGTTGCCTTTGAGTTTAATGTATGTTTCAGCTCAGTAGAAGTGCTGTAGCTATTAATGTTTTGTTAGTTAAATACCTCCTGTCATATTCCATCAATCCTCATTTTTACTGCTCTGTTCATTCAGACACTTATATGTCCACAATAATTCATACTGTTATTTGATGAAATGTTACTTGTATGTTGAAATTAGCTTCTGTGTACAAACATGCCCGTTCACAGTTATTAAGTGGACACAGTAATCCAACATGTTCATAGTGAGAGGCAATGATTCTCACCACTGTGGTTCAATGAATGTAAAATTCCATTGCATCTTCTTTCAACTAACATTCAATATTCAAAATTTATTAATATTTGTGTCATGGTTAAAATCCCATCAAAAAATACTTTTTTTTATGTATGTAGTTTTAATGTATCCTCAATTGAATAAGTCTGTATAATAAAGGCATATGAAGTTTATTTATAAGGGATAACACAATTTACATATGAAAACAAAACATCAAACTGTTCTGTTTGTTATAATTTTTTGTATAATCTCATAATTATTTAGGCAAATTGTTCAAGAACATATTATTTTGGATTGTATGTAAAACTTCATTGGAGCATGAATTAGAATCCTCACAATATATTGCCCATTAATGCAATTTTTACTCAATTTTACTTCCATTTGTTTGTCTGCATACTATGTATGACCTTTGGGACTTTAGTATATCAGCCACTTGTGTAATAAATTTCCAAAAGTCAAACTTTCCCTTAAATCATGTTATTATGTGCTATAACAACTTAGTCAACTTTTTTGTTTATTTATTGTTGGTTATGTAATCATTTTAAATATTTACGTATGTTAGTAGATTGGTGTGAAATTTTATATCTACTGAATGAAGGAAATAATTTATATTATTAAGAGTTGCTATTCTTAGTATCTTCTATTAATACTTCAAAATAGAAACTTAATTTTCATTTAAGTAATTTAAAGTGAAAGAAATATTAAAATTTAGAAATTTACTTTTTCAATATAAAGTTAAAAGATAACAAACTTCCTATATAAAAACTAATCGATACTATTTTTTAATTGATAAATGGCATGAATATTATTTCATATGGGAAATTTTTATTGAATAAAACACTTTGTTCCTGTAAATAAATTTGATCTATATTGATTATTCATATTACTTTTCATTGCTAAAAAGTTGTCTTGTTTATTTTCAAATGCATTTTCAACATAAAGTATTTGAAAGTTACTTTCACTTCCCTTAGATTCTGTTGTCACCTAAAAAAAATGACTAAGAAATAATTTTATTGAGCTGAATATTTACAATTATTATTTTACATTTATTTACCATATTTATGCTTGATACTTTACAACTTCTTACATTTTATAATAATTTAAACATATTTTAAAACTAGCTCTTTCGTATTAGAACAAAGGCATTTTTGTTTTTGTTTACATCTCATTCTTTCTACTGTTGCCAATTGACATCTTGATAGAAAATAAAAAACGAAATTTTTTCACATTCATATAATGTAATAAATTTAAATTATTTTATATTATTGCTGTTAGATAAAATTGTTCAAATTTAGATATTTTAAAAACAATAATTAATGTTAAATTAAACTCATTTTGTCTCCTACAATTCTCTAAAATTCAGAAACATTGGCAAGATAAAAAGAAAAATTTTTGGTATTATGTAAAACTGTCTCGAATGTCCTTATTATTATTCTGTTTCTCTTCAGTTGTCACTAAATCACTTCTTTATCTTTCAGTGAACTATTTGTATATGCTTGATTATCAAAAATTGTGTTTTCATTACTTTCCTTATCATTTTATTGAAATGAGCTAGTTTTTCGATATATAATGAGTTTTCTGATTAAAACTTTCTCTTAAATCAAAAAGAAATATTTTGATAAATTTTTTTTCACGCTTTGATTTTTTTAATTATTCTGACACCAGCTAGTTTACCTAAAAATTATTGTACTAATATGTAAGCTATATACATAGATATGTTTAACATTTAAAACATAATTAATGTGTAGCATCTTTTGTGAAAATGCTTATAGTGAAAAAGTGTTAATTATTTACTTATTGCTTATCGAACTTAAAAAGTAGATACTTGAAGTATATTATTAAAATTAACTACTTTTCATTTTAATGTAAAATTTATATGACAATTATATATTTCTTTATATAATGATTATTTTTCTGTATTTAAAAAATAAATGTATATTTATTTCCAGGAAGTATATTGGACTGAAAGCATTAAAGTCACAATGATTGAAGAAAAGTTTCCTGAGGTGACATACAAAACACTTTATCCAACACGTTTACCACATGTGACTTATAACACATATGTTGGGTTATTTTTGGCAATACTGTCCAGTTTATTCATTGGTGCAAGTTTTGTTATAAAAAAGAAAGGATTGTTAAGACTTGGTGTTCGAGGAAGAACTAGAGCTAGTAAACAACTTTTTATTCCTTTTAAAATTTTTTGAAAATTTAAGTGATATCTTTACTGAAACCTTCTAAATTGACTTTCTATTATTGAATTATCACGCTGATTTTATCTCTTGCTCACTGTATTAAAACAATGTAAAATGGCTTCCTTGATATTTATCTTCTAATATTAGTTCTTATTTATGTTGGTTTTGAAAAGGTTTTACTTTGAATTATAACAGTATAACTAATATTATATTGTTTGTAATATTTGAATTTGAATTTAAAAATAATACTGATCTGTGAATGGCTTAAAATTCTATGCTGTCCAATATTCTAATATTATATAACTGAATATAACACTGTCTGTGGTTATTCAATGTGTTTATTATTTCAGTTAAAATTATAGCAAACATTTTTGTCTCTTCCTCACAGAGAAATCATCTAATATATTTTTATGAAAACTAGCTTATTTTGGGTTTAGTATGGAAGTGATTCTTGTGAAAACTCTAACATATTTTTATTCCCATAGTAGTTGCAAAACATTTGGCAATAATAAAAGTTATTTAAATGTATGGGTGCTTGATTATATGTGTGAAGGTGGTAATATGCATGGAAAAAGCTTAGTAAAGCATCAATTTCCTTTTTAAATCCTAATTAGTATTTAAAATTCAGTAGGAACTTTTAAACAATTTCTAAAATATGAATGAAATTGACTGTTCATATTAATAAAGTTATATATAAATAGAGAGTATCTCATTATCTTGCAATTTTTTTAAATTAAACATTTACTGACAATAACTTTGTAGAATGAGGAAAATCCTAAAAACTTTAGCTGATCAATCATCAAAATAAACTTAGAAGTTGGATACATTCATGGTTTCTTCACAACTCATGAATATTGTATTTGCAAGGCTATTTTGTGCCATAAACTAACTATAGTCATTAATTTGTTAATATATTGATTTTATGATAGTAAATACAATTTAGATAACTATTGAATTTAAAAACAGCCACCTTGCTTACCTTGCAGTTATTAATTTTTTCAACAAAGTTGTATTTGTGATTTTCAAAAGTTAGGTTACAAGCTGAAAGGGTAAGTCTAATATAAGTAATTGGAAATTCGGATTTCTGTATCAAGAAGATTTATATTAAAAAGTGCCGCAACTGTAATTACTTAAATAGTTTAAAATCAGCTACTTTCTTAAATAACATAAAATATACTCCTTTTACGAGATTACTTTTCAATAAACAATGATATATTAAATAATTTCAAAATATAAAAACAAAGCATAATTTCTCTCAAAATTACATTATGCATTTATAGGAATGTTAGGTGTAAAACAATGTTTGCATGACATTTTGTAGTAAATTAGTTCTAGAATTAGTTTCTAATTGATAGTTCAATCTCTCAAAGACCTATTAATTTTAGACCAAGATTAACTTTCTCTGTAATTAATTATCATCTGTCTGCATAGCAAGCTTATCTTGTTTCTATGTTCTATGTTTCTCAACATAGATCCATTATTATTTTTGATACAGAGAGGATAGTAGCATTATTTAAATGCTGTGGGAAAATGTTCAGTTAGGAGAATTCTACATATCACTTTCCTCTTGTTATCAGAAGGAGTATTAGAATTAGATACATAATCATATAAATTACACTAATTGAATGAATGTTTTGCTCATATATTAGTCCCAGTTTGTTCTTCAGAAGGATTTTTGACATGTTTACATATGGAGAAAAACTATATTCATCTTTTGATTAACATAAAAGAAATTGTTTTAAAATCGAGAAATATTACTTTTATGTGTATAAAAAGCAGCATCTTTATACGATCTCACCAATCTATGTATGATTCTCCCTAGAAATTTCCAGTGTTCAAAAGTATAAAAACATGACATTGATGAATCTTAATGTTTAGATGTTTGCTTTCACAATATGCAATAACTTTGTTTTGCAAGCAATGGTAGTTATTTTTACACTTCACACATTATCCATCAATATGTTAAATGAAAAATTATTGTCCAAATGTCAATATTTGTGAAATAATCCATTGTTGGCCTTCTACCTCCACCTTCAATGGGGTTATGTCATTATTTAATGAGATCTTTCTTTTGTTTCAGTGATGATATCCAATTCTGGATTTCCTCATTTATATCAGAAAATTTACTACTATGACTTTTTGTAATATCTTACTTAATTTGAATCAAAGATTTATGGGAAGAAACTCCTAATAATTTGAGCTAAAAATTAAATGAGAATTACTTGTGGAGATGCTTACATGACACCACTGTATAAAATGTTCCAATTTTTTCCATTTCAGAAAATTTCCTTTTAAATTCCATTTTAAAGTAATTAACTGGATGGAAGTTGTGTTTATTTGATAATTGGAAGTTATTTTAATTTTTCTTGAGTAATGGATGGTTGTATGTTACTAATGACAAAATTAAAATTTCTTAGTTAAATAAAACTTTTTTATTCATTTGTTTCAATATTTCACCCTTTTTTGTGAAAGTGATTTTCGTTTAGGAAATATCATTACTCGCCTTAAAATAAAGCACAAGTTTAAAATGTATCATTTTTAAAATTAAAGTTGATAATCAAGAACAGAAAACAGCAGAATCCTGGAAATTTCTCATGCACAAATTGTGCAAATATTTGATGTTATGTAGATTAAACTCTACAGAAATGTCTAAGGGAAACATGATTTTTATTACCAGCTAGACAAATCCAAAACTTACTAGCAAATTTGAGCTGTTGAATTACTATAAAAGAATAGATATTACCAGATAAAGAAAAGCTCAATTTCACTTACTTGAATTTTTGTAATATAAGTCCAAAAATCTCTTTTTAGAATTGCGTAGATAACTTTTAGAAAAAAAACTTTTTTCAAGCATTAAAAAATACATGAAACATTTATAAAAATTCTTTTTATTAGCTAGTGAACTATTACGTACCATTGAGAGAAGTCTTTTAAAGATAAATATGTAGGAGTGACTCCATTTCAAGTCACCTAATGCAGGTAGCAGGACCAACTTGGATTTGGTACTTATATTGATGTCACAAATCTATGAAAAAAAATCCAAAATTTTCAATTACTTGCTCTTTTTTTATGTTACTTTAAAATTTGCTGAGGCCATAGGTAGTGGTAATGATACAGGGCAGAACTGTTAGGTATTTCTGTGAGCTGTTTTCCATATAATTGTGGAATGAAAACATTGTGTAAGTAAATGGTGAAAGTTATTTGCCTATAAAAGTTGAGACTGAAGATTCTTAATTTTCTGATTTCACAAATTATTATGCATAATTTTCAAATGAAAGGATTGAAAAACCAAATTTTTGCTTTTTTCTGTTAGGGTTGAGATATTAATTATATGTTTCTGCCTGCTAATATTTTTTTATTTCTCACTGCTAGAAAATATTTTGTCTATCCTTTGGGCAAAATATCAGAGTCCAGTTTTGCAACCATTTTTTTCACAGAAGGGAAACAGAACAAATTTTGATAATTTATAAAATAAAACTTTGCAAGTATTTGCTATTTAATAGAAAAAATTTACTTTTGCTTATTCTTTTTATAAATTCCTGTTAACTTTTCAACGTTTTTTACAAAAATTATATCATTTCATGTTGCCTTATAGTTTCAGTGCTAATAAAATAGAAGAAGTTTAACATATTCATTATAAATTTAAACAATGTATTTGTAAGAAATTTATTATTTCAGTTGTGGAAAAAAATCATCAGTGATTTTAGGCATCATTTATAGAAATATCAGGCTTTGATTCAGAATTGGATTGTACAAAGCAGTTGGAATCATCTCATTTTGATTACAAAAATAAATTGCGTAATTAATTTGTGATATAAAAGGGAAAAATTGGTTTAAATAAAATAAATAGTAGTTAAATATAAATGTAATTTTAAAAAGAAGTGCAATTTTAAAAACACAGTGGAAACTAATGTGTATAGAAAAATACAAGCAGAGAATATAGAAGAATGCAAATTGTACGTGACAGACAAGTTATGAAATTGTTTGTCTTTGCTTTCATTTTTCTGCTCTGTATAAGCATAAGAAATGGTTTTTCTACAATATTATTAGATAAGTAATCATACATTCTGTAGCTGTTGCTGCTGACAGAATTGGTATTGTATAAAATAAACTGCATTTATTTGACTTTTCAGACCATTAGAAATTACCAGTGAGACCAGGGGAGGTGCATATATTTTGCTTGAACATCAGCCTCTTCTATACCTTTTTCCCAGATAATCCCTAACCACCATTTCCTATCCTACCTATAGCCATGTACAAACCTTCAAGAATGCTTTTTACATGCATTGTCTGTTTTTTACCCATTACTGTTATTTCAGTTTGATTTATTGTGTTTTTAGATACTGTAGAAACTAAAAGAGTAGAATCATTAGTTAGCATAATCTGTGAGATAGATTTTTGTACTTCTCAATTCTCAGAGCAGTAATTAGCCTCTCAGATAAAGATATTCTTGTTTCTTGTATAAACTTTTCAGTTGCAAAGGATGTGTATGTGATTTTTTTAAAATTTATTTTGCAATTAATAATTTTAATTTTTTGAAATTTATTTTGCAGTCAATAAACATATTAAGATCAGATAATATTTGAACATTGTCTGAAGGCTGAAACTTAGTAAGTGAACCAAACTAGTTACTGAAATACAATATTTTCTTTAAATTTGGGAGTTTTGATGCTAAATATGGTATAACCAGCTTTTGGAAAGAAGCTACTGCAGTTGTATAAAATATTAAACATGTACTAATAATTCCCAATGATTCATAAAAAATGAGACATAAAATCATGGGTAAACAGTTTAACAGATTTAATCTTGCATGCTTAACTTGATATTTTGATGAATCATGAAAACACAGACTGAATAAGTTCCTCAGCTACCAGATGAAACACTATTTGGGCTAAAGGTCAGCAAATTTAAAAAATCCTATCTTGTGCTTTGGGTTTAAAATCTACATAAGCTTATTTGAGGTGACATAAAAATGAGATGTTTTTACTTACTCAGTTCCAGGCTTTCACACAGTAACAATCACTTTTATTAAGACTGTGTTTATATCAGTTCTTTTATAAAAAATTCGGTACACCTGTGAGTACTTCAAACACTATTTCAGCTAATGCACAGGAAGGTTTTTGGGACCTGGTATTCCTAATTACACTCTTTGTTTGCATCTTTTTATTTTTATTTATTTATTTATTATTATTTATTTTTTTTACTTTCTTTACCATGTGCTTTGTTGCACTAAGAAACTTGCAAGTGTTTGCAACTATCCAACTGTGTAAGGTAAAGCTACTCATATTCTTCACTTAAAAATGTGACCTTTTTTTGCTTAAGAGCTCAAAAAAATCTTTTGTAAGTCAACAGTATTAGTTCATTACTCTTTGCTATTACACATTTATTTTGAAAGAATTCATCTATGTTCATTTTTAGAACACTAGCTATTAATGTTTTTACAGTTATACTCAATTTTACAGTTATACTTATGTCTTCTATAGGTATATATGCATCAGCATCCTCCTGTTTAATTGCTCTGGCTATATAAATACTATTGGCAGATTCTCACACCAATGGCATATTTTTCTTCCAGGAATTTATTTTCCATCTGTATTTTGAACTCTTAGAAGTTACAGTATGTAACAATTTTTTGACTGAGTATTGTAAAGGATCATAACATGTCTGCCAAAATAAATCGAAATATTGTAAACATGAAAAAAAGTAAACATGATGATAACTTGCTTTATGACTGTTTAAAAACTTTTTGAATAACAATAGAATATGAAAATGAATTTGAACCTTATTCCTAAACATATAATTTCTTATGGCAAATATCTTAATAGGCTACCTATAGAACATGAATCAAAACTGTTAATGATGACAATAGGTTTTCCCCCCTTTAAAGATAACTTCAATGAGTATCACACTAAAATTGTAAATACACATAGAAGAAAAGGAAATTTTTAATCCCAATAAGACATTGGTCTTCTGTGTCTATTTTATATACATTGTGGAATGTATGTAAAACTATTTTTAATCCTTATCTATTACAATACTATTAATATTATAAATGTATTATAATCGTATTATGTTACTACACTGCAAAAATGAGTGAATTTCATTTTCTCACAAACTGCAACCTACTTTGGCGAAGACCTTTGAAGTAATTTCTCCCCTTTAAAGTGAAGAAATTCCTTTTCATTGTTCTTTTCTGATTTAAAGCAACATTATGGAATTAAATGAAAAGGGTGAAGGGCTGTTACTTAATTGGTTACGAAGAAAGAAAATTATCTGAGGTAAAAAATGATGTTGTTCCTGAGTTCAAATTGAAAGATATGTGCTGTTTTTTAATGTCATGAGACTTGGATCATTGTAACTACGACTTGAATATTTTTGACTGTATATGTTTGTTTCAATGTATGATATGCATTTCAATGTACACTATAATGTGTTTATATCAAAATTTCTTCTTAAACTAAAAAATGAAATTATATTCACATCTCTTAAATCAAGATTTATAAATACAATTTATTTCTTATTTGGCTTTTATTTCATAAGTAATTTTATTAGTAGAGTAAATTTTATTAGAATTAAAAGAAAAACAATCAGAGTGTGTTGTGCCTGTAAAAAATGTTGATATGACATCAAGAGATATCTGTTTACATAAGAAATAACCAGTAGTAAACTCTTCTAATGATTAGCTGATACATCATTTCACAAAATACAAAAATTTATCCTACTCTGCTACTATTAGGAAAATGTCTGCTAAGGTTGTGAAATCAGGTGTGATATAAAATATTATTTTAAGCTAAAATATTTTCTAAAAGGGGTAACAAATTGGAGAACTTTTTTGGTCAGAAATATAAAAAAAATACCTGTGCCCTTAAAGGACAAAAACAAACCCTGGTTTTCAATCGCTTTTGTAAATAATGCCTCATTAATGGTGAAATCACAAAATTCAAAATTTTCAGTCTTTACCTTTAGCTACACTGTATTTGTAATATTTTCTCTGTAAATATTAATATTTTTATTCTCAATATATAGAAATAATTTTTATAGCTATCTCACTGCTGTATCACATCTATAAAACTATTAGTAAAATATAAATATTTCCTTTTTATGGTATTTACGCATCCGTGGCAAAATTAAAAGTGTGTATTTTCCTGTATATAATTTGCAGTGCCGTGTTGTCCTTAAGACCTTAAACATTTTATATACCTAAAAGAAAGTAATTAATGTAAAGAATTTTTATACTTGAATGAAATTTATTACATCTGTAGACTTTTCAAAATTATCATTAATTTTTAATTTATATCATGAACTTGCCTTTCATTACACCTAATTTGCTTCTAAGTACTTTGTCTTACTTCTTTGAGACATATTGAGAAAAAGATTACAAATGTTATGATCACTACTTAGCTTGTTTAGTTATTGCAGTGAAAATTAAAACAACAGCTTATCAACTATTTTAATAGATTCAAGACCCAATAAATATATCTGCTTGTTTTATCAGAAGATTTTGGTAAGATCACTAAGTCCCTGCAAATCAATAGTTTCCTACGTGATCAGCAAAGAAAGCATCATTTGCCACAGGTAGTGATTGATTACATTCTCCTTCTCTTAATTGCCTTCTCATTCTCCTAACTTGGTGTTTTGAGGATATTTGACCATGTTAATCTGTGACGTCCGATGTCCTTTTTCTGGTGTGGCATTGATATGCTTGGCAATAGTGAATATTCCTAACCTATTAATTTTAAGATATAACCCTGGGCTCTCTTACATTACCATTTATGTATGTATTGAAGATCTTTATAATACTGCATGTTAAAGTGCTTGGTTATGTTGTTATTGTTTTAATTTGTCTCTCTGTTTGAACATTATATTCATGCTAAATGTTGTAATATCTTGTTAAATTGCTAAAGGTTAACTCAAGCTAAAAATATTTGAGAAAAATAAAATAGAAAATTATTTTTGTTTGATGTGTGATAGTTCTGTACTAAAATATTGTATATAATAATAAATGACTGTTAAACTTCATACTTTTTTAAGTGTTGATATTATGTTTAGAGTAAATATTAGTATGACATTCACTTAATCTATGCATATCTATTTTTCATTTCATTATATATCTAAAATGCTAATGTGGTAGACTCAATTTTGGTGTGATGGTTATCTCCATTAGCTCTTTGCGAAAATATTTAATGGGGCAAGCTATATTTTAAGTAATACATTTAAATTCAGTGGTCAGTGATCACAATATATTTAAACTTAATCAAATACTTCAGTGGTGAAATATTTTTGAAGCATCTACAAAAATATAAAATGTAATGCAACTAAAACTTTTGTGTGAATTTTCATGCTAGAAAGAACTTTCACTTTCTCAAAGCTCTTTCTTTAATCTTATTGCATTTTTTATATACTCTTTACATTTTATCCCAACTTTTTGTTTTCCTATGTTAAAATGTGAAAAACAGCTGTTATAACTTTAAAATAGAATTTTTATAGCACGAAGCCAATTTTTATTAAATTAAAAAATCTTCCAGAAATAACTGTATACTTGATATGTTCAAATTTAAAACTGAGACTTAAAAAAATTTTATGTGTTAATTTTTTTAGGTTTAAATCTAAAATAATAAAAGTTATTAAAAACATTATTTAGATTGTATATGTTCTCATTTTTTATTCATTCATTTAATATAACTAGCAGATATTTTGTAAATGATCAAGTAATTGCTTTAATTAACTGCAATAAAAATTAAAATAGTTTCAAAATCAAAAAATATTCAAATAAATATTTCTTTATTCTATTTTACATCTTAGTATCAAAGAGAAAAATAGTTATTTGCAAGTTTATGAAACTACATTTATATTAAGAGATCTTTTTTTTTTTATCTCATATTACCATAGTAAATTTTTTAATCAATTTCTTTGTCTGAAGTTTTAGTTGAATAACACAATTCAATATTTTGTCAAAAATTAACTTTTTGTATTATTAAAATTCACATTTGAAAATATTGCAATCATTATGTTTTGAATAAATTAATCATATATCACTAACTATATATATCATATATCACTAACTATATATCATATATCATTAACTGAATAATATCATTTTTCTCTTGTACTAGAGTATAGTTCAAGCAGTTTTTAGTCTTTAGAAATTGTATACTTTTGTATTTTTTCCAAATTTTTAAAAGTATTTTCTTTTATATATAGGCCATGGAGGCTACGGATATTTGAAAGAATGGATTTGGTGGGCTGGATTGTTTAGTAGTAAGATGATTTATAATTCCTTTGTGTATAACTTTTATATATATATTTATAATTGATATAATACTGAATAGAACTGATATATGATAATTGATTATAAATGCTAAGTTAACTATTTTAAATGAAATTATCAGCTATTAGTTGCTGTTTGATTGAGATTGTATTCAGTTCTTAGTAGTACGTGGAAAATTACTTTATTTTTGGTTACTTAGTTAACATTAATTGAATACAAAAGTTTTACAAATTTTGTTTGGTCCTATTCTTGTGTGTGTGAATTAACATTTTTATTTATAAGCTGTTTTCTTCTTTAAAAAAGGTAATATTTCTTTGGATTATGGAAATTGAAATGAGTAGTGATAAATTAACTTCAAATGAAATGGTAATGAATTGCTTTTAATCGTGAATCATTAAATTAAATATAACTAAAGGTGTTATATTAAGCTTTGATATTATTGGTCTTTTTAGCATGTTATGTTGTCAATTTTCTGTGCAGTATTAAGTTAAATAAGTATTATAGCAAACAAATCTGCTTTCCAAATTTTCATTCATGTTTTTTTAATTTCAAAATTGTTTCTGTGTTATTGTAAATTTACAATTCTTAAAGTTTTTGCATGATTTCCTAGTTTAATCATTTCTAAAAATATGTTTTCAATTATAATCTTTTTTCAAATTACTTACTAAGCAATTTAAAAAATACTACTAAGATAAATTTATTTATTATTGATTTTTTTAATCTATTTTTATCACTCACATTTAGTATATTAAAATTGTATTTTGTATGAGTATTTGTATAATGTTACCTCCTCCATTTTTAGTTATAATTTGTATTTAATTATCATTGCAAGAAATTTTTGTTCTGATTACCTATTAATATCTGGTTATTCACTTTTAGATAAATCTTGTATTGATATCTGTTTCCATAATTTAACTTTGTATTTTATTTCCCTAATAACTCTTCAGTCATGCATATATGGTCTTTATTTACTTTGTCCAAAATGTTTGCACTTGACTATGACCGCTGTTAAAGTTGCTTATGGTGTTACTTTTCTAGAAAAATATCTAAGTCTGACCATAATTGATTTTCTTATTCTTTTCCTTTAATTTATATCTATTATATAAAAGGATCACATGTTTCTATCCTCCAAATTTTTACTTTGGCCATTCTTTTAAAATGATCCTCAGTATCATAATTTTTGCTTTGAAGTCTTAAGGGCATATCAAAAACAGTAAACTAAAATATCTCAAATGTTTTAATTGTACTTATATATGATACAGGAATAATGATATTTATATAATTCCTATCAGCCATTTTAAAGTTTTGTAGTGATGTGATTTTGATGTATATGTATACTCTTTAAACTTGAATTGAAGAGGCAGAATACTTATCGCTATTTAGAAAGATCATGCCACTTCAAGTAATATTTCTATATTGTGAATATTTTGAAATAACAAACCTTTTGAGATTTGATCATGTGTAAGAATTAGGCATACTTTTTCTTTACATCCAGCTATCTTTCTGATGGGGAACTTCCTCCATTAAGTATGAGACCAAATTTCCTGTAAAATTATTTCACTAAGAAATTAAAACTGTTTTGCTGTAATTTTTAAAAGGTTTTATTATTGATATTATATTGATTTCATAATGTAAACCATTGATATGGTGTAAAAGTTTGGAAAAAAGGATATCAACAGATATTGACTTCAACATAAAATTACAGTCCCCATATTCATTTTAGGATGCAATACAGAACTTCATGAGTTTGAGAATGTGCATCTCTTATGCAGTGTAAATGCATATAAATGTACTTGCAAAAGTTTTTATATATTGTATAATGTGATTTCAATTGATTTTTCCTATGTTAAGTTCAAGAATTAAATAGTATTCAGCAATGCTGTGAATGTTAATTAATAACCCATTTATGCTGAAGGTTGAAAATTTTTAATTTTTGCATGAAATTTGTTTATGTTAGTTAGAGAAATTATATTAGAATGAATTTAACTTGATTGCTGTTTCAAAATTAGAACAGTAGGTATAAATGGGTTAAGAAAATGCTTTTGTAGATTACTTTGCTTTACAACTTAACTGTGTGTTCAGTTTAGAACATTCTGACATGTTGAGTTCATATTATATTTCAATTTTAATATATGACTTACAAAATATTAAGTCTACTTATTATATGACAGTAATATTTTATTCTGGTTAGAATGGTGTAATTTTTCATATAAAAACATTAAAATATATAATTTTTATTTTAAAATAATATACATTCATGCTTTTAATTTTCAGTGGGTATAGGAGAAGCTGCAAATTTTATTGCTTATGCATTTGCTCCAGCTAGTTTAGTGACTCCTCTGGGAGTTTTAAGTGTACTTGTCAGGTTAGCAACATTTTGATTATGTTGGTCTAAAATTATTGTACATACAAAATTCACAATATTATTTAATTTTTTTAGTGCAATATTTTCATCAAAGTATTTAGGAGAACGACTTAATTTACTTGGCAAAGTTGGGTGCTTTTTGTGTGTTATTGGATCAACAGAGATTGTACTACATACACCAACAGAAGGTACAGTTGACAATATGGAAGTTCTTCAAGAGCTTTTGCTTCAACCAGGTATGTAACTTTTTAAATGTTGACAGAACTCTTATTAAAAATTTTATATATGTTATTAAAATAATGTCAAAGTGATAAGTTTTTAGTGATTTTGGAATTTTGTAGAGATTGTATTTGTTTCAAAGTGTATCTAAAGAACCTGTGTAAGAAAAGTGTGTCTTCTAAGACATTTGGAGGAAATTCTTAAAAAAAAAACTTCTTTTCAAAATTATGGGTATATGCTTTTGTTACTCTTGACAATAATTAATGAAGAACAGAATTTGTACAACACCTAGAATTTGAAAAAAATTTAAGAACTCTTGAAACCCCTGAAAGTTGTTTTTACTTGACTCCTTGAAAGTTGTTAATTACTCCTGGAATTTTTATGTATTTTTATTTATTTATTTTACTGTTCGAAAATATTATAATTTTTTTTGTTTTTATTTTAATATTTTAGAATTTTCAATGAAATTGGCCAAAAACATAATTGAGTATGCTGTTATTGTTGCTAATAGATGTGAGTACAATGATATTATATTGTTGTGTTCATGACTATTGACTAAAATAAAGGTCCAGTTCAGTAAGGATCAGGTGTAGTATTTAGAGTTATGTGTGTGAAGTGTAGTAATTACAAGATCGTCATGTAGTGCTATCAGATGGGCGATTGTAATTAATTATTTTTCTGTTTGTTTTGTTTTCTTTATATTATATAAAATACTTTGAATATTGATATTTAAATATGGAATTTTTGAGTTAGAAATATACTTTCCATACCTTCCTTAATGAAAATTGTATATAATTTCTGTGAATCAAGATGAATTTGTTGGTTTAGTTGGGAAATAAAGGCTGAAAGAAATTATTTAACATTCAAAGTGTCTTAATTGTCTTTTCAATAACTAATGGACTTTGGAAAAGCCATACAAAGATTGGCTTTTGGGTGGTTCAGAAAAATTAAAAAAGAATTTCATAATTTTATGGAAAAGTTTAAATTATTAAAACTGACTAAGATTTCAAAATTATATTGATGGGAAATATGATCCTCTTAAAAATAGAATAAATACTTTTTATTTTAACTGACTTTCAAATAGATAAGATTATTGTCACAGAAAGTAGTAAATTTGTTTTTGCTACACTTATAGTTATGTATCTGCTGAGCATGGGATTTATGCAAACAAATATTTGATGGTAGAAAATTGAAATAATATCAATCACCGCAATTGTGATTAAGTTCATCATTGATGATCATGTCCAAAATATAGAAGGTGTCATCGATATAATAATTAGCAAAGACCTACTTAGTTTTGCTGCTAATGCCAGGCAAAAGTATAAATTATATTTAGATTACTAAAACAGCAAGGAGAGCAAAGGGCACTTCTTGAAAAAATTGGTAAACTGAAAATCAAAAAGAAATGTTTCAAATATGACAGAAATGAACTTCAAAAATTTACTGTGCTGAGGAAGCTGAAAAACCAGTAAATTAACATGAATTGCAAGATCAAACATGCATTGCTGTGGTGCTTCAGAGAATCAAATGTTTTTACTCAGTATTAATAATAAATTAAAACGAAAGCTTTAGAGGTATAAAATTAGCATTTTCTCACAGCACTATTTTGCTTATGTAAATAACCAAGAAATGTGAAAATTTATCCAATCAATAACGAAATAGTAAAGTCTAAGAAATGGATGTGAAACTGTATAATTGTAAAAGAGTTTGAAAGTATACAGAAGGAAAATTTATAATTGCTTTTATTAATTAATATAATTGGGAAAAAAATCATCCTGGAAACTTTATTTAATGGTTGTATTTATTCTGCTTTGATTAAGTATATTTCAGGGCTCAGAGTTGTCCTGATATTCCTGAAATTCCTGATTTTTTAAAAAATGTCCTTATTTTTCAAAATAAATCCTGGATTTCCTTAATTTTTTATTATATTCTTTTGAAAGTTTAATTTTAATTAATAATTTTATATTTTTCAGTAGTAAATTTTTTTTCCAGTGGAATATATTTTTTCTTTCAACTGCTTTCTATGCAAGAAGAAAGAGAAAAATTTCCCGTTTTTTTGTTCTCTTTCAAACCGGAAATAGGGTTGCCATACATTCGTCTCCACCTCGTTTTCAGCCATTGCTCATGAATGTCTGACGTCAAAAAATTAAAATTTGGGTTTACCATTAAATTCTATTTTCTGCCTTTACAGACAAAGATTATGGTTTTAATAGTGCCCAAATATTTACAATGATGGAAAAATTGGGAGATTTATTCACATTAGATAAACAAGGTAAGAATGTTATTTGTTACCTCGAATCACATTTTTTAGGGCATGCTGAAACCAATAAAATTGTAAAAATTTTATTAAGTTTTATTCAAAATAATGGTTTGAATTTAGAAAAATTAATGCAGTTGTCAATGGATGGACCAAGAGTTAATTTAGCTGTTTTAAAGCAAATAAATAGTGAGCTGAGTAAGCAAAGTTTACCAATACTAATTGATTTGGGTACATGTTGCTTACACATAATCCATGGAGCACTACGTAAGGGTATTGATAAAATTGATTGTAATATTGATGGATTTGCTATAGATATTCATCAATTTTTCAAACTATCTCCTGCAAGAAGGGAAGATTATCATTCTTTACAGTTAGAAATACTGAAAGAAACTTTAGCTAGACATAGTTTCCTTCGTCATGTTGAGAGCCGTTGGTTAACTTTGGGCTCAGATTGTGAGAGAATTGTTGAGCAATATGATGTTCTAAAGGAATATTTCATTGTTAAAGTACCTAAAGAGTTGAAATCTCCTCTTTCTGATAGACATCTTCGGATTATAAAACATTTGAAAGACCCTAAGACTCTGGCATATCTGCATTTTGTTTCATTTTTTTGTAAAACTTTTGAACCATATTTACTTCTAATGCAAAAAGTCGAACCTTTAGTACATGTGATGTACAGTAAGATAAATGAACTTGTTCGCAGTATTATGTTTAAATTTTTAAACCCAGAAGAAATCTGTGAAAAAATGGAGTAAAGTTGTTACAAATTAATGTTGATTCAGGAAAAAATTGGTTAAATTTAAACAAGATTGAAATAGGTCATGGTACAACAGCAATACTGGAAGAGAGCTTATTGATAGAACAACATTTCTAGAAAGTGTCAGAAGCTGCTACATAGCAACTTCAAAGCATTTGCTTAAAAAACTTCCTATAACAAATCCTTTACTCAAAGATCTCCAGTGTTTGTCTCCGTGTAATAGAAAAAAGGAAGAGTCTAGGCGTTCATTTAGCAGATTACTTCAACATATTCCTGATGTGAATAAAACTTCTTCAGATTTTGATAAGATGAATGAAGAGTGGATTCTTTACATGTGTGAAGATGTGACTTTGATTGTGAATGATTATGATAATGATCAAAATATCTGTAAATATTGGAATGCGGTTTTCAATATAAAAGATGCTGGTGGTTATATAAAATATCCTACTCTTTCTAGAGTGGTTAAAGCATGTCTGTCGTTATTGAATGTAAATTCCCAACCAGAAAGAGGTTTTTCAACTAACAATTCTGTTGTGACAAAGGAGAGATCTTCTTTATCAGAATTAACAGTTCAAAGTTTACAGATTTGTCATGATGTTATTCGAATGCATGGCAATTCTGTTTCCTCCATTTCATATACCAAAGAAATTATGCATTATATTCAGAAATCTCATGCAGAATATGCATCATATATGGAAAAATCAAAAGATGTAACACAATTAGAGAAGAAAAGATGAGGAAAAGAGGTGAAAAAAAGTTTAAGCAATCGCACCTATTAGAAAAAATTAATGAACTTGAGAAAGAAAAGAAAAATTTGCTTGATAATCAGTGTATAGCTCAAAAACGTTTGGATGATGCAACTAAAAAAATAGCATGTGCTATCAGTGATGATAATATGAGTGATGTGAAAGTTGGACAAATGATGCTGTCTGCTGCTAATGCAGAGATTGCATCTGTGAATGATAAGTTAAAAAAGTGCAGTATTAAATTATCAGAATTAAATGCTAATGCATCCATTTCAAAATGAACATTATTCAATTATACATAAATTAACTGTTAATTTAAATCATTTATCATGTAACTTATTAGTTTTCAAAAAATGTTCAGTATAGAAAGTTTAAATTTCTGTATCATTTTTGATATTGTTGTATTAAAAATTAAAAAAACTCAGAATTTATTAAATAGTTTATTCCTTTCTAAAATGTGTTATATGCATAAAACAGAAATTAATATGTGAAAGTAACATTGGTTTTGTTTAATTATTGAAATATGTCCTGAAAAATGTCCTGATATTTCTTGAAAAAAACATTTCTGTACTCCTACCCCTGATATTTATTTAAAAAGAGTTGTTATATACATCTTGAAGTATTCAATAACAGACCTGCCAACTTTTACACATCGTGCATAAATTTTACGCAAAATCGCCAGGTTTTACGCTTTTACTAATAGCATGAATTATTTTACGCGTTTCAGTTCTACTGGGAAAAGTTTTAAAAAGAAAAAAAAATTATATCTTAGCACATAATGGCGATTTTTTCTCGCTAGCCATGATGAGAAACGGAAATTAACACCCCATTCAACCCATTTGTGGGAAGAGAAAACTGACTTCCCAGACTTTGGTCACAGAGGCTCCGAGCGGTCCGAAAATGCACATGTCAAACCTATCGGGGGGCAGAGGCTTTAAAAACTATAGATGGGGAAAAGAAATTGTAGAGGTAAAATCTTGTTCTTTAGTCACATGGATCAAAACTCAGCGCCATTCATTTTCACTACTGTGATTGGTGGACTGTTGCAGATGAGCGGAGTTAACTCTGAGGCTCACTTGGGTGAAAGCAAACATTTGGGTTGTGTTGTGGATGTCGATAATTTGTGAAAATGGCTGTTAGTAAACCTAATAAATCTTATTTTCAATCTTTTAAAAATGGTTATAGTGTCGAATTTCCATGCATTAAAACATCATCTAAAGAAGTTAAGTTTGCTCATTGCGTAGTTTGCAACTGTGATTTTAATATATCTCACGGCGGTCGTTTTGATATTTCTCTTCGTGTCAAAGGCCCAAAACATGTACAGGAAGCAAAAAGTACAGCAAGCCCTTCTAAAATGGATGCTTATTTTAAAAATGGTACTCAAGAAGTCACTCAGTCAGAATTATATTTCACTTCATTCTTGATTGAGCACAACATACCACTCAGCCTTTCTGATCATGCTGGTCCCCTTTTCAGGAAAATGTTTCCTAAAAGAGAAACTGCAAAGCGTTATGGATGTGTTCTAACCAAAACTTCTGCCATTATAAATCTAAATTCATGTTATCTTTATTAGTGATACCACATAGCAATGCAGAGTGAAAGAATTTTTAGTTTAATGAAAAAGAATCGAAATAAATTTAGAAACTCTTTAAAATTGAGAAATTTTTTAAAATAAGAAACATAATTGGCTATAAGAAAAAAGGTAAACAAAAAACTAATTGAATAAATACCAAAATATTCTTAAAAACAGCATATCTGATATTAAAAAAGTGTAGCCAAATATATTTTGTATAAATTTTGTTTATAAAGGAATACATGAAAATTGTCGAAGCTGTATTTGAAAAGGATTATAATCTGTTTGTTAACAATATTACATATTACATTTTGTTAACAATACTACATTGTTTGTTACAGTATTTTTTTTCCTTTTTGTTATAAATATTTTGTGTTTTAAGGAATTTCTGTAGTCATCAGATTAAAATATATGCTCTTTTATTTTTGTGAAAGAACTTAAAACTGGGATTTCCCTTTCTGTAACCTATGTATAAAAAGTTTTACACAATGATTGTTGCGAGATCAAATTTGAGTTGAATTACTTTGGTATGTGGTATTCAAGTTAACTGTTTATAAAATTATTTTTTCATACAATAAATAAAATTCTGTTCATTTTTCAATGACCAAATTCTTTAGAATTGCTTATTCAAAAAGTACATCCCAAAATGTACTCATATTAGTCTCAGAAAATATTTCTATAAAATCCTTATATAGAAAGAAGAAAACATTAGTGTAATACTAAGTATAAATTCTTATCTTTAGTGTTTCAAATTTTGTATAAAGAAATGCTTAGTAAGTTATCTTTAAAAAACTAAACTTGTGTTTATTTTAATTAATTAAAATTGCATACTTTATAAACTGTCAACTTTAATATAAATTTAAATATGCATTACAGCTCGCTTCATGATTGGAAATACTTTCATTTTAAGTTTTATCTCTTCATTTTTACTCATGTGTTATATTATAAGCTCAAAACATGCTAAGTTGTCCTGGAGTAGGTCCATAAACAATATGCCTTATTTAAATGTTACAAGTAAAAACCCAGGAAGTTGTCTAACTTCTAATCTGACATGTGTAAGCTAGAGAAATGCAACATTTATTTCTCATTGTTCTGTAAAGGGTGAGATTTAATCATGTATATTCCATTTCAAACAGCAAGTTCCAAATACTAGATCACAATTATTCTGTGGGAAAAAATGCTAAGCTCTCATAATATAATGAGATTTGTTTCTTGATCAAAATGTATCAAGGAAACAAAAATGCAGAAATACCTTAATGATTATAAATTACTTCATCAGAGTTAAACATGAAATTCAATGTTTTTATTAAATAATAAGTGTATAAATTTCATCAAATTAAAAACTCTTTTTTTTTTTTTTTTTTTTTTTTTTACAAATATAATTATCAGGGATATTGCACTGCTAAATCTTTAAATTGAGATTATATTTTTTGTGTGTAAATAATTTTAAAAATCCTTTAATATTCCATTAGCAGTTCCATTCATATAATTCATAAAATCAAAACCAGCAATTTTGATCAGAATTGGATCAAAGATAATCATTTTGTTAGGGGTTATAAATGTTAAAAATGTATGGCACTAATGTTGCTTTTCCAAATAATGCAGGGTATTATGAAATTCAGAAAAAGTTTACCAATGCTGTTAGCAGCCTACAAGATTATTCATTGTTGAAAATTGCAAAATACTTCAGCTCATACATCACTGAGAATCTCTAACTCTAATAAATATGAAATTGTTTAATTCAGGGACCCGATCAACAGAACTGAAGTTAAATTCTTATAACAACTGAAAATAAAAATATTCTGTAATTGTGTAGGAATGTATGCTGTAACCATAAGACATTTTCTCTCTATATATATAAACTTATACCTATATATGTGAAGCATACCTATTTGTTTCATCTGCAATAATATTTAAAATATTTTCTCAAAAGAATTTTAAAAATTCAAGTTCATCAACTAAATTATTTACTTGCTCAAAAATACTTAAGTCTCTTGTAAATTTAAAAATTATATGCTTGTCATTTGTTTTAGCATTACATCAATCATAATTGAATGACATGGAGAAATCTTCATCGTTATTGTCATCAAGAAAACTACTCCTGGAATTTAGATTCAATCACAGGAATCAGAATTACTATCTGCAAAATTTTCTTTTGATTCATCTAATCACTTTTTAATTTCTTCAACATTCAAACTCTACGATGTGAAGCCGTCAAAAATATTTTTTCAAGTGACTAAAACAGTAACTGATTATAATTTTAAAAATATGCTAATGTGAGGCTGAATATGCTTTCCTTTTAAAAAGAGCCTATAAATCCGTATTTCACCAAAATTCTCTTCTCTGATTACTACCCTGCTTTTATGACTTTCAGACACAAAATAGCAGCAATTAAATTTCCCTCAACTGCCCAAAGAAATTTGAGCAGGAAAAAGTTGAGAGCTTGAAAGGGAAGAAATCTGTTATTCAATTGATATACCATAGCTGTCTTCTGAGACACTTTTGTGTTACGACACTTGTACCACTGGGACAAAAAGGTTAATGGGCTTGTGTGGCATGTGTTGGATAGTCATGCCACCCCTCCATGTATTTGAAACAAATACAGTGAGTTATATAGATATTAGATCTTGTAGCCCTATGTTTGTCTTTTCAGAAGCCTGGATTTCATTTTATTGGAAGTTACTGTGCAGCCACATAAAGCTTATCTAATCAATTTTTTAAAAAGTGAAAATAGTAATTGAGTGAATTAGTCTACCAGATTTTAGCCCTATAAAGCATGACTAAGATTCTCTATAAAGAGTAATAGGAACTAAACAAATTCCTGTGAAAATCATATATAGCATGAAATCAGTGATACTGTATAGGTGGGACCAATTGCAATACCATCTCATAAGACCTTGGCTTCTAAAATGAAAGCATTTTGTAAAATTTGCAGATCTATAAGAAGAGACCATTACTTTTTGTTCGATTATATAACCTATATTTCATGGCTTCAGTCTTTGATAGTTCTTTTCACTATCATGTGTGGTTGCTTCCTCCTCTCCCTAACTTATTTCAAACAAATTTTATTAAACTCTTTTCTGTCAATTTAAAATAATCAGCCAAATCTGAAAATTCTCTTATTTTAAACGCTGATGTACATCTACTGAACCATTGCTTACACTCTATTTATAATTTCAACTCAGTTAACAGAAAAATATTGCATCATACTTGTCACTTAAATATTAATTGTAATGTGTAGTGATAGTGTTCAGGATGAAATTATGATGTCAAAAATAGCATTAAAAATTATGTTATCTAAATTCTTTGAGATAAATATAGGATGAAGGTCAGGACTTGTATACTTATGCAGCTGTGTATTGAGTTTTGGGTCATATTATATAGAAAAGCTGCATTAAAACATTAATAATCTTAAAATACTATCAAAATTTCTGTGATAAATTGGCTACCAAAATTCACACTAGTGAAACTAGTCAATAGTTACACTTCTTCATTTAAGTGAATAAACTAATATATACTACAAGTTTAAATGACAAATTTTTCGATTTCAACATGTAGCATATATTTTACTTTTTTCTAAAAGTGACTTGTTTTTGTAAATTAAAAGTACAGCTGTTTTCATGTATGCTTTTATCTATTTTCAGGTTTCCTCACCTATGTTGTTACGATTGCTTTGTTATCAATCTTCCTGATTATATACTGTGTTCCAAGATTTGGTTCCACAAATATTATTATTTACATTCTTATTTGTTCTATGATTGGATCATTATCTGTTATGGAATGCAAAGGACTTGGCTTAGCATTTCGAGAAACTTTCAGTGGAGGCAAGAATGAGTTTAATAATTGGGTGACTTGGCTATGTTTCTTCTCTTTGATTTTATGTGTTACTGTACAAATTAATTACTTGAACAAATCATTAGATACTTTTAATACTTCTATTGTTACTCCAGTTTATTATGTTTTTTTCACTTCCTTTGTTATCTTTGCATCTGCAATTTTATTCCAGGAATGGAATGCTGTGGCTGCTAAAGATGTCGTTGGAAGCATATGTGCTTTTTCTGCAGTTATCAGTGGAATTTTTTTGTTAAATGCATTCAGAGAATGGGATATAGGTCTCAATAACTTAGGTAGTTTGTTTCAAAAGAAAATATCTCGTGAATCCCTTAATGAAAATACATCAATCGCTATGAGTGATTTATCTCGGAAGACAAATCGCCATCCTCTAACTTCAACAAGTGATACAGGTTTATTAGAAAGGCATTCTAGAAACAACAGTTTGGAAACCAGATCCTTTGTATCTTTACCTTAAAATAGTTTTAAATTATTGATTGCCATGTGTGGAGATCTCAAATTTAATGATCAAAATACTCTTGAATATTTTAAATTTATTTTATACTAGTCTTCATGTTTGTATTCACATCATTTCTTTGTGATTATTTTATTCACTATACATTGTCACTATTTAATACTAATAGTTTTTGTTATGTTTTTCAATTTTTTCTCATTTTGAAATGAGAAAAAAATTTATATACACATTTCAGTTTTTCTTTTTTTTAATTTTTAGTAAGATTTATTTTTTTAATTTTAAAAAATTATTTGCTATCACAGTTTTAAATATAATGCTTTATTTCAAGAATGTAGAACTTTCACTGTTAAAATAAGCAGCTTTTTTTTAAAAAAAAAGATGCCCTTAAAATTTAGAGCAAATGACTTTAATTTTGAACTTTTGACAAATAAAATTATATATGACTATTAATTTTCTTCTTTTATGAAAATTTTTATGATAAAAATATTTTCTTAAATTCATATTAATAGCTGAATGTACTGTTATATTACCTAAATCCTGTTATGAAAATTTCACAATAATAAAGATATATTCATATTTATTCCCAACAAATACTTATGATAATTTACTGTGTGACTCAGATTTGTTCTGATGTTTTCCTTTAGATGTCAATCACTAAATAAGTTTTGTTTATTTATTTGAAATATTTTGTTATAAGATAACAAAGGAAAATATTTTTGTTTCCGTTTTTAAAATTATGAGCAAATAACTGTATAAGTATTAAAATAGTTGCATTTTACATGTTCTTTATTACAACTGTGGGTATAAAGTTGTACAAATGATTATGTGAATAAAACTGTGATGTTTTGTAACTATCATTTTAGAAAAGTTCGTAACATGTATTGCAGATCTATTTCTACTGCAAATAAATATGTATGTTAATAAAACAGTATTTTTTAATTTGTGCAATGAGTGCTCACATTTTTAATCTTCTCATTCATTTCAGATATCAATTATTCATGAAATACATTGAATTTCTAACAAATTTTAAAAATATGGAACTATTTGTAAGAGGATAGTTGATAAAGTTCCTTGTTGATTTTGTTTCATTTATTTTTGTAGTGTTAACTTATATATATATATATATATATATATATATATATATATATATATATATATATATATATATATATATATATATATATATACTAAGAAAAACTGATTTGTAAAATGCAGCTATGTGTTGAGAATAAAGTTAGTCTTAAAAAGTCAATGACTTTTTTGTTTCTGTAAAAAAGCAGACCTATTAAAAAAGTAATTATGTATTGAATAAAGAATAGTTTTTCCTCACATTTTACATCCCAACATTTGATATTGACAAAGAATTTCTAAAGAAATTATTGCCATCAATTCTATACATTGTTAAAATTACTTTAGTATTAAACAAATTGACTAAATAAGAGCACTTTCATTATATATCTCAGAAAAACTGCTTACGCTTTTGAGCTGAATTTACAATTAATTCTCATTTTTTCATTAAAATACATTTAAAATTAAAATTAAATTTTCAATTAAAAATTAAAATTTCAAATTAAAATATATTTAAATTGAACATTTTAATTGATGCAGGAGTTTTATTTATCATTCATATTACTTGATAATTTCTCATCATACATCTCAAAAGGAAAATAAAATTATGAAATTTAGTGAGCAATGTTAAATTATATTATGAAGTATTAAATTTTAAATATTCCCTTATCTTTATGCATAGTCTGTATTTCAAGTCTCCAAAAAACGGTTTCAGATCTTAGAAATCACACTTCATGAAACTAAAATGGCTTCTGCTATCTTTGGATTGTATTTGGTCCCCCTGTAACCAGAAAACAATTTTCCAAGCTTCTTATTCTGTTAAATGACTTTGTTGAGATATCACATTCATCAAAACAACGTACTTATTGAATGTCAATCATTCTTTTCTGCTTTGTCTTACATTAAGTTGAAAGCCAAGTCTCATTTGCTAAAGTATCTTTGATGTCAAACTCAAAATTTTCATACTGTGAAATTAGAAAATGAGATAAATTTGCTTTAGTGACTTTTCTTACAACTTATGCAAAAAGATATTCTTATACGATTATTTCAGAAAAGATTCACAATATCCTTTAACTTTTTTAATTGAGTAGTGCATGATTGTAATTAGGAATTTTTGGCTTATCACTCAATGGTCATTTTGGTTGTAATTTAAAAACTGCATTTAAAAGTAAAATTTGTATAATAATGGAAAATTGAAGAATTATCTAATTCTTAGAACTATATATGAATTTATAAGTAAAAACAATATACAGGGTGACCATAATTAAACTGCAAATTTAAAAACGCTGTAAGAAAAGAACCACTAGTCAGAAAGACCTGAAATTTCACCAGAATGTACTTCAAACAGGGGGATTTTGTTTGGCATGGGAAAAATTAGGAAAAAAAGTGGCCTATAGATGGCGCTGCACAGGTGGTTATATTCAAATTAACGTCTTGTATAAAATGCTGAGTAGCTTGAATTCTCGTTAATTGTCGATTGAGATGCAACGCCATTTCGGAAATGACCGTATTATCAGCCGACATTTTCTAACTCCCTGTCCGCCACGATCACCGGACATCACTCCCTGTGACTTTTGGCTCTGGAGATTTCTGAAAAATGTTGTGTACACAGTGCTCCACTAGACATCTTAGCGGATTTGAAATGCCGCATTACTCAGCACGTTAACAACATCAGCACTGATATACTCCAAACTGCTGTGGAAAATACCGTTTTATGTTTACACCTCCTAACAGAAAATGGTGGACACCATATTGAAAATTTCTTGAAGAAGACTAAGGACAGTTAAAAACCGAATTATTGTTGGCTTTTTCTACGGTTTTTGGCAGTAGGGCAATTAAAAACCGATTTTTTCCTATTCGATGTGGCACCATCTTGTCGCTCTGAATAAGCTTTACACCAAGAGTGCCACAACATCTGCCTGACTTATAATAACACAACTGGTTTAACGTTCAGCTTACAGCCACAATTGATTATCGTTCATGTCAGAATTCATGTAATTAACCTACAGCCGCCTGTGCAGCGCCATCTGTTGGCCACTTTTTTCCTAAACTTTTTTTCACACGCCAAACAAAATGCCCCTGCTTGAAGTACATTCTGGTGAAATTTCAGGTCTCTCTGACCAGTGGTTCTTTTTTTACAGCGTTTTTAAATTTTCAGTTTAATTATGATCACCCTGTACGTTTTCACATTTTTATAAAATAATCATTCTTATTGTAATTACAGAAAGAGTTTATTATTTTTAGGCTATGCATCCAATATTACTCAAGCGATAAAATTCTTTGTTCTGAAACAGCAGCATTTAAACTCTGGTCATTAATTAATTATAAAATGTGATATGTGAAGCCTGGTATTGTAATAGTAGTGCTTCGCGCTCCACGACACTAGTCCTAGATTCTATTCTCAGGTCGGCTAAGCATTTCATCCCTAAAGTAGGTTTATAAAACTGAGTAACAAGCACGGGAATTAAACTCTAGGGGTTTTGCGTTCGGCTGACCTCATAATTGCGTGACAAATGCTTCCCAGGACCCTCAGACATAAAAACTGCTGTGGACATTGCAGGCCTTGGGCTGTCATGCGATTCAGTTTAGTTTTAGATATCATTTCATCTCTATTTTGCCGAGATTGTAGTTGAATGGTCTGATTTTCGTTTCAATAGTTCACAATCTCAATTCTCACCTTGGGTTTTGACATTGGAGAGAGTTGAAATGTTCTTTAAACTGAAAGCCCCTTCTGAGATTAGCTCTTGATAGAAAAACATAACTTTTGAATGTTTTACCCTTATTTAATGAAAATTTAAAAAGTAATTTTGTTTCTTTTAAATTTTCATAATTGTTATTTTAAACACAATCAGAAAGGATATAGCTGTGAGCTTGAATTTATTAAGAACAAGATTTTTATATTGGCTAAATCACATACACTGCTATTATTTTAAAAAATGAAATAGAAAAAAATATTCGGTATTTTTATCTTCTTATTTACTGTTTTATGGAAAAATTCTTTTACGTTACATGCAAAATGCGTGTGGCAACTCAGCCACAGTAAATCCCTAAAGGGGAATGAGAAGCGCATCTTCCCTATCCGATGGGGAATCTAGCCCAGTTGCTATTGGGATGCGGTCGTATGAAGACCGTATTCGCACCAGTGTATTATGGTGTGGAACTATATTTTTATGGAATATAATCATGAAAATTGTTATTGTTAAAATAAAATATTAAAGGCAATAGGACTATTAATGAAAGAAACCACGCAACCAATAAGTAATGCAACAATGCGTTTTGGTCTTCGTAAATTAATATTAGAAATATTTTTCAATACTTATTTTCTTCTAAGTATACATCTCTATGCTTTATAGTTTTGCTAAATTAAAAAATATTTTTTGAATAATTTACATAGTTTATTAACATTGAATAATTTACATAGTTTTTTTATGAATAATTTTTTGATTGAAATGAATACTTTTTGTTTATTATTTTTTTTATATTTAATACTAATAAAATGCAATAGAATTGTTTCATTCATAAATAAAATTTTACTTTAAATGTATATTTAGCTCATTGATTTATAAAAACTTGAAAAAATATTAATTCTATAAAATTTAAAAATTTTATGTTGGCAATTATGGGTGTGTTAAAAGAGGATTACTTATTATAGTGACAACTTTTTGTTAAAAAAAGTAACGCCTTTGCAAAACAGGTAATTGATTATCAAAACAGAGCGCAGCACAAGAGAATTCAAATAATCGCATTAACTGTTAGATTTAAAACATTTTGGAATAATAATAAAGGACTGCAAGCAAACATTATTTGCTGTGCACATTAACTAATTTTCAGCCGTCGATATTTTTATATAATTGAATAGTGTTTTAGTTTCAAAAATATTTACTGTACAGATACATTCCAGATTTATTGTACTTAGATTTAACAAACAATATATTAATTTAAAAATTGACACAGCATTGAGTTTAAATGTATAATAATTTAGAAAGTATATATAACGAAAGATTCATATTGCATTATATATACAGAATCTTATAATTAATTCTCATAAGTATAGAATGTGTTATAGGTTGAAAAAAATATAACTTTATGCATTGCACTTATGTGTATGTTTGACAAATAGAACTTGGAATAAATTGTGTGGATTTTGTTTTTAATAGTAATGTAATTTAGGAAATGAGAGAGAAACCTTTATTTATATATGTATATATTTATAAACCAGTCTTATTTCATTTCAATTATATTATCACTGAACAATAACATTAATGTACTTCAAATATATTTTCAGAAATATAATTGCTTCTTTTAAATTTGACCATACATCTCAATAGTTGCTTTTATTGTTTCTAAAATTTTCATTTAATTATTCCGAAATTCTTTAATTTCTTTCCTAAAATTTCCTTTTCCATTGCTGTGCACTCGAATATCAAATATGCCAATCTAATCTCATTCCCAAGAGTTGTTTCTTATAACTAAAATTTTGGCACCCAATATTAAGTGAAATGAAATTTTTTAATTGCTGACTTGAAAAAAACTGCATAAACTAGCTTATTTCATAATAAGAAGTCTATGTTATGAAATTCAAGTTAATAAAATATAATGCTTTACACTAAACAGAATGATAGCCAGCTTTTAAAACCATATTGAACAGAAATATTTCCCAGTAATGCCTGACTGCACAAGCTCAGAAAACACTAAGTAACTGAAACAAATGCTTCTGGAATGGAGAATTTTACACCAAGAACTGTTAAGTAACTTTGCGTTGAGAATCTATAGACAACAATATAACCGCTGCAGTTATAACTGAGTTTGCGTAATAAATTTGGTCAGGTAATTCACTTCAATAATTTGAATTTACAAAGTTGTTGAAATCATTTTCTATTCATTTTGTTATGGATCAAATTTGTTTGTTCTTAATTTTTCTACTATAGTTTCATTCTTTAAGAGCTACATATGTCTCTAGCACGAATTTCTTTTCTTCTACTTAATTTCTCTTTTTGTAAAATTACAGCTATTGTAACAACTCAACTTTGTATGACAGGCGACAACTAAACTCTTCTGTTTACTCTTGTATCCTATCCCAACTGTAGAATGCATCTGGGCGCTCCGTGGCTGAGTGGTCTAAAGCATCACCGCTAATCGCTTGAGAGCGTAGGAGTGTGGGTTCGATTCCCACCGCGGCCATGGGTGTTTTCTTCGTTATTCTTCTGTGGTTGTACATCTGTCATTGTGCTATTTGTCCTATTATCGACGAAGACTTACAAGCGGATCTCAAGAATCAAGCATACAAGTCTGAATATATGTAATGTAATAAAATAAATAAATAAATAGAATGCATCTCACAAACTAGACACGGGTGTTTCGTTGTGTGGAGAAAAAGTTGCAGACTCTTACCGGTACGTACATACTTCTTCGAACTTTATTAGCATTGAGAAGAACTCAAGCATTTTATTTTAAATTATTTAAGTTTAGAGGAATTCGGGAATTCCAATAAGATTAATTAGTTTATTAGTTTCAAGTTCAAGTAGTTCTATAGTTTATTTCCTCAAGTACGTACAAGATGTTATATTCAAAATGACGGACTTACAAGACGAAATACCACTTATTGAATGTGAATATCGCATACCAAAACATGCATCGAACTTTATATTAGACTATGTGGATAATACACCTTTAGCTATACAATTAGCTTCAGAAGCTGGAATTTCAAACTTCACAGTGTTTTTGTGTCCTACAGCAGGATATGCCTCGGTTCCTAAGAAACCTTCACAGTTAAAATCTGAACTATTAAACGCTATTTCCAACAAAAATGGGATTGAAGAAGTCAGACATACCAGAAACGGAAAACTAATTATCGCTACAAATGATTATAAAACAGCAACAGAAATTTGTAAAATCGAAACAGTATTAAATGTTCCTGTGACTCCCCAAATACAAATTGAACAATACACTACGAAATTTATTATCCCGTTCATATCAGTGGACGAAAGTCTAGAAAATCTAGCATTAGAAATTGAAAATAACGGCCTTATTGTATCTCAAATACGACGTTTCAATAAAAAGGGATCTTCAGAACTTTCAGAAACTATCTTGGTAAGAGTCTACGGACATAATATCCCGTCTCAAATTAAAGTATTTTTATCTATTGTAAATGTAAAGATTTTTGTGGATAAAGCTCGTCAATGTGGAATTTGTTTTAAATTTACACATGCAACAAAAACATGTAAAGTACAAACAGCTTTATGCAGACTCTGTGGCTCACATCATAATAATAATCCTTGTTCAACAAAAGTCCCATATTGTGTAAACTGCAAAGGACCTCACGCGTCAGATGATCCTTCATGTCCAGCTCGTGAAGAAGAAACTCGGTTTTTAAAATTTAAGGCAATAAACCATTTATCTTTCATTGAAGCAAGAAGACAATTTAAAAGCTCTAAAACCAGTTTTGCTACAATTGTAAAGTCTAATCAACCATCAGAAATTACTCATGCAAAAATAAATGATATTGTCACCTCAATACTTACAAAATTTGAAGAGTCAGTAGACAAAAAAATTTTAGCTATTCAAACCCAACAAGAAGCAATTCTTAATACTATTTTCCAAAAATTTGAAGAAACTGTAAGCAAAATATTTGAAACTAGAAGTCTCTCGTCTTCCCCTGCTAGAAGGAAAACTCGGAAAAGCAATCGAATCCAAAAGCAATCATCAAACCCTAGTAATAGTGACATTCAGTGCAATCCAATTTTACCTGTGAACAGTGTATTTAATTTTGGTAACTCTTCTGAAGAGCAGTCAGAAATAATTGAAAATGCAAAATTCAGAAAGGGAAGTAATAAAATTTCCTAACAGATGGGACGCAACTACTATCCTGGGTGCTTCAGTCCGTAGAAGTCAAATTGTAATCATAATAATTGTAACTTTTTTCATGTTCTCATTAATTTCATGGAATGCTCGTAGTGTTCTCAATAAGCGCCCATACATGAAACTTCATTATTTTAACTCTGCAGACATTATTGCAATACAAGAAAGTTTGTTAAAAAAAAGTTGACAAGATATCTTTATTTAACAAAATAATCTTTCGTCAAGATAAAGAAGATAGCCGAGGTGGCGGCCTTCTACTAGCAGTTAATAAAAACATTCCAACAAGGCAATTTTCTCCTATCCGTCTCTCAGATGATGGCAGAGAACTCTTAGCAGTCAAGATCACAGTGGCAACGACTACAATAACTATTATTAATGTTTACATTCCTCCTGGCAAATTTTCTTCAGAGTGGCTTCATAGCATAATTCAAGGAATTCAGCCTCCTTATATCATCATAGGAGATTTCAATATTAGACATACATCATTAGGAAGCTGTTCTACTTCATCAAGGGCAAATGACCTTCTTGAATGGATTCAGGAAGAGAATTGCTGCCTCCTGAACTCTGAAATTCCAACACATTACGGTCCACATCATAAACCTTCACTCATTGATTTCACCTTTGTATCACCAGACATTTATCACCTAAGTCATATTGAAGTTCACCCAGATTGTTTTGGAAGTGATCATTTACCATCTAAAACTAGCATAGCTATTGGAGATATTGATCACCATATACCCAACAGATCACGTATCCTGTGGTCAGAATTCTTTGCTTCCATCAATACTGATCATGAAATTTCTAATCTTCACTCTATTGAACAATTCAATCATCTCTGCATAAATAAACTTCACAAGTTTCGAAGATGGCAGAAAATGCCATGTAAACCTTATCCTCCATGGTGGTCTTCTAGATGTGGTTATCTCCTGGGCCAAAAAAGACGTCTTTGGCGTAAAGCTAAAAGCACATGTGATAAGTACGTTTGGATGGCATATAAAAGAACTGCAGCAGAACTACATCGACTACTCATATATCTCTCTCGAAAATATTGGGACGAAATAATAATTTCAGCTGGAACATCAAAAAATATTTTCAATTTATTAAAAAATCTCCAAAATAGAGTTACAGTATCTCCAACTTCACATATGATCCTATTACATAATAATTCTCCAGTGACAGATCCTACCCATCAAGCTAATATGTTTACAGACTTCTACACTCGTTCTCCAATTTTAGAGGTTATTCCACTGGATTTAAGTACAAGTGAAGATTTCTCTTACAATAAACCCTTTAATGCATCTGAACTACAAGAAGCTTTGGCCAGATGCAAAAATTCGTCTGTAGGTCCTGATAAGATATCTGCAAAAATATTAAAAGGAATTACTACTACCAACCTAGACTACCTCCTCTCCTTGATAAATAAAACGTGGCTTACAGGTATTGTACCAGAAATATGGAAATCCTCTATTGTTATTCCAATTTTAAAACCGGGAAAGATGGCCAATCTTGTGGCATCGTACCGTCCTATATCTCTGACTAGTGTCATGTGTAAATTAATGGAAAGAATGATTTTGAAGAGATTTATTGACCATATATCAACTATATCTTTCTTTCATCCCAATCACCACGGATTTCTGCCACATCGAGGTTGTGACAGTATTTTATCCATCATTCATCATCACATAATTTCTGCCAGATCCTCTAGAAAATTTGTTGTTTTGGTTGCAGTGGATATTTCCCAGGCCTATGATTCAGTTTGGCCAGATGGCCTAGTTTATAAATTACTTCAAGCAAACATCAAAGGAAATGCTGCTTTGTGGATTCAACAGTTCATTACAACTCGCTATTTTCAAGTAAAGTGGAGAAATAAGCTATCTTCATCAGCCACATCATATAGGGGAGTTCCACAAGGGAGCGTGTTATCACCTTTCCTGTTCTCAGTGTTTATGGCAGACCTCTACGATATCCTTCCTCCTGACATCAAATGCTTCATGTACGCTGATGATATATTTCTACTATATGAATCTGTTAACTTGGGAAAACTTCAGCAGAAACTAACTTCTGCACTTGGAATATTACAAAATTGGTGTCAGGAATGGAAGTTATCGATAGACCCACAAAAATATTCTATGATTAACTTTTCTTCAAAACGACAACAACCTAATTTCAACTTGTTCATCAACAATCATCCTATTTCCCGGAGTAAAAATATTCGAATTTTGGGATTACATTTTTCACACAATTTATCTTTCCGTATTATTTTCAGGAAAAGAGAAAAGCTATATCAAAAAAGTTGAATGCTTTAAAAGGTATCGCAGGCAATAGATGGGGTGCTCGTACTGCTAATCTTCTACAAATCGTAAAATCCTTTATTGTCTCCAGTCTGGATTATGGCTGTATTATATTTAGTTCAGCATGCACAACAGATCGCAAAATCCTTGAAACTATATATCACACTGCCCTAAGAATTGCCACAGTGAAGTAGAACTATAGGTAAGTGGACCCCCATACCTATAGTTCTACAAGAAGCAGGAGAAACTTCTCTTCACTCTAGACATGAAATGCTCTCCTTAAACTTTTACATTCGGAATTTAAGCAAGTCATCATTATCCCCCTGTGCTTTAGCTTGGGAAAAGCTAACTTACAATCGAGTTAATCGTAATCATCCTCTAGCCATTAAAGCCAAATTGTGGCTCGAGCAACAAGGAATAAATACCTCGTGCATATTAAAAGTCCCAATAGACTGGCCAGAAATGTCAAAAAAAAATCTCCATTTATTCCTCGAGTCTCCCTTTTCAGACTAAATCATTGCCAAAAGATATAATTTGTAAGCTATTTCACCAAGTTTGTGAGTCATCATGGCAGACAAATACGTTGATTTTTACAGATGCTTCCAAGCAGGGATCAAATGTGGGTATTGCAATAGTCAATTTTACAACTAGTCTATCAATAACAGGGAAAATTAGTTCCATAAACTCCATCTTCTCGGCAGAGGCTATAGCACTACTTATTGCAGTCTCTAAAATTTGCACTGAATCCAAAAAATATGTCATTTTCACAGATTCCCTTTCTTGTATCTCTGCTCTTTCAGATTGTTCCAGGACATCACCAACTATCATTCAACTTCTTCGATCCCAAATGATTCAATCTACTCAAAAGTGCTTGTCAATACAGTTAGTTTGGGTTCCAGGACATTCAGGGATTGTAGGTAATGAAATTGCCGACTCATTGGCGAAAGCAGCAACAGTGAGTCAATATGCTATTCGATCTGTTTTGCCTGAAGATCTGAAACAACACATCAAGAAATATTACTTTAAAGAAAGCCTCAATCAATGGAAAAATAGCAAATATGCTGAAGCATTCACTCATCTTACATCTATTCGCAAAAATCATAGACTATTAACGAAATCGCGACTAGAAGACGTATGGCTGGCCAGAATGAGAACAAGATCCTTTCCTACCAATTCTATTCTATTTAGGTTTAATCTCTGGCATACAGACCGCTGTCAGTGCGGTGAACCTGAAACCATAGATCATATTCTACTAGATTGTCCTTTGTACGAACATCAGAGGAATCAACTACGGAAAAAATTAGGAATAGGAGCGTTATCATTCTCTTGGATATTTGAACTATCTACAAATCCGGAAATTAAAATTCTTGCATGTTGTGAATTTCTACGCCAGTCTAACAGATTCTAATCTTAACGAAAAAAGAAAGTTACAACTGAAAATCCTTGAACTATTTTCTAACATGAATTTATAAATCCGAATTTTCCTTCTCATATCAAGACTTTTTCTGTTAGTGATCACCGATTTCAATTAACTTTACTTAAATAAGGTTAGTCGATTGACTATATAAATCCTCTCCAAATACCTTCTTCAATGAGGGCTACAAGCATCCTAGCATAAAGCTCCAAAAGTGTCCGCCATAACCTACCTACCTGCCTAGAATGCATCAAGCATACAAGTCTGAATATATGTAATGTAATAAATAAATAAGTGTAGAATGCTTTAATAAGGGGTTACGTTGCTTGTTCATAATATGCATCTTGGTCATTTCTTTTTACTTAATTGCTTATAGTTTTAGCTCATATTTATCGATAACCTCAATAGGTTATGCGCTTAGCGTGTTTTAAATCTGCGTGAATTTAATATCTGCTAAAATTTTTCGAAAAGCGATGTGAACCGTGTGCTAGGCCTAACAGCGAGACGCCATGGATTTGAAAGTACGAATCGACGAACTGGAAGGTGCAGAAAATTGGAGCAAGTGGAAGTGGCAAATGAAAATGCACTTTTAAAAGTATATGATCTCACGTCAATTATTGATGAAATAAAATTTGTGCGGTCGCTGTAAACGGTGATGTTAGTGCGGATGAGCACGTGAAGAAGGTGGCTGAATGGCGGCGTGATAACGCTATGGCAGTCGCACTTATGACGATACGCGTGACGACGTACTCGAATGCAAAGGACATTTGGGACAAATTAATTAGTGCTTTTTAGCTAAGCAGTATTCAGAGACTTAATTTATTGATGACACAATTTTTTTCAAGTCGGTAGAGATTCTAATGAGAATGTTGCTACAATTGCAGCTAAAGTTGAAAGAATCTACACGGATATGAACAGTGAATTAACTCGTATTGGATCAAGTAATATTCGAAAAGAATTATTGCATGGCAAAATATTGCTTACTGTGGGTCCAGAATTCCAAGAATTCTGCAATGTTCGGGAGTCTCTAGACTGATAAACGAGCAACCAATAATCTTGTTGAAAAATTGTGTACAATTGAGCAACGTGTCAAATATAATGCTGCTGTGGATTATGGTGCATTTCAGCTCGTTTACCTGGTTTTAAGCAAAAAACTGAAAATGGGGAAAGACTTCCTGAAAGGACTCCTGTAGGTAAAAAAATCTAACTCTCAAGCAAAAGAACTGTAGTGTGGTTCGAATACACATCTTTGTAAATACTGCCCTAAGAGAAAGTCGAATGTCTCAAAGGATAATAAAGGTGCATTTATCGCAAGTGTAAACAGTACACACCCTGATGTTTCGGTCTGATTCTGGTGCTTCTCACCACATGACTGCTAACAAACAGTACTTCGTACAAACATTTTCCTGTGCCCATTGAAATATAACTTGCTGATAATAGCAAGATCTGGCAGAATAAACATTGAAGTTTGCATTCAAGGTAAATGCTCACATGGAAAATGTCTGGTATGTCCCTGATGTGAAGGCATCTCTTCTCTGTACAACAGGCCACCAAGCACGGAGTTGAAGTAAAATTGACTGAAAGGTATTCTTAATTTTTTTATAATGAAGAATTTGTTGCATTTGGATCTTGGAGAGATGGCACATTATGTCTATGAGGGTTGTAATCCCAGCAAGTCCAGCTGAGATAAGTATTGCTACAGAGACTGAATCTTTGCAGCTATGGTATGATACCAAAATATGCGGCACGTTCGAAAACTGCTAACTGATATGGGCATATCTGTAAGTCATGCAGTGACAAGTGAATTTTGTGATGGATGTGCTCTTGGAAAAGCTCATCGAAAACCCTTCAAGTCGCGTCCCTATAAAGCGATGTCAACTGGTGAAATCATTAGTGATGTTAAAGGCCCTATGTCTGTGGACTCCTTTAGTAGTGCAAGATATTATGTTTGCTTTAAATATGACTATAGCAAATATCGTAAAATCTTCTTTTTGAAAAAGAAAAGTGATGTCAGTTGTCTACGCATGTTTCTTAATGAAGCCACTAATCTTAGCCATATTGTGAAAAGTTTCCATTGTGATGAAGGAAGAGAATTTAATTGTGGGTAAGTTCAAAAGATGCTTGCTGAAAAAGGTATAGCACTAACTCTCAGAATACTATACTCACCAGAGCAAAATGGCGCAGCAGAGAGGGAAAACCGAACAATTGTTGAACTGGTTCGTTCCATTTTTGCAACAAGTACATTGCCTCGGTCACTTTGAGCTGATGCATGTGACACAGCAGTGCATCTGCTAAATCACCCTGGTTTATCTCCAGATGAAAGCAAAAGTCCTCGTGAGCTTTAGACTAGTGAGACAAAAATTAAACTTGACCACCTGAAAGTATTTGGAACCGAATCCTATGCACATATACCAAAGAATCTCAGACCTAAGTTTGAAGACAAAAGTGATCGTTGTCATTTTGTGGAGTATGTAAACAAGAAAGATGGCTATAAGATCTATCTGCCGTCTCAGAAAAATCATAAAATCTCGAGATACTGACTTCAAACCAGAAAGTTTGTGCACCACTCCTGTGACAGTGGAGGTGAAATGAAGGGTCTGAAGAAACTCGGAGTGAAGAATGTAATCTATCTGAAGAACAAGAGCCTGTTTAAAAATCTGGAAGAAACCGAAGCTCTCCTGCATGGATAAAATCTGAAGAATATCCGATGGCAAACAAAGCTGATGTAGAAGAATTTGAAAACAGTGAAAATCCATCCACATATTCTGAAGCTTTTTTGTCAAGTGAAAGTGACCTGGGGCTAGAAGCCATGAAAGAAGAAATAAAATCCCTTCTTGAAAATGAAACATGGGAATTTGTTGCGAGACCCAAAGGTTCCAAAGTTATCAATTGTCGATGGGTGCTAAGGAAGAAATTTAATCCAGATAGTACTGTGGGGCGACACAAAGCTCGTCTTGTAGCCAAGGGTTATGGTCAAAAAGCAGTCTTTGATTACGACGAGACATTCAGCCCTGTTGACACAGTGAGATCTGTTCTTGCTGTGGCGGCAAAAGAAAATTTGTTCTTGCAGCAGTTTGATGTAAAGACTACATGGACTACTAATATGGAACCCTTAAGGAGGAAGTGTTCATGACACAACCAGATGGCTTCAATGATAATAGTGGGAGAGTCTTTAAATTGCATACAAGTTTATAAGGACTCAAACAAGCACCCCATTGCTGGAATCATTGGTTTGTGAATTTTATGATAGACTAGGAAACGGGAGTTAGTACAGCTGATCCCTGCTTTCTTTTTTTTTTATCAGACACAGAACTGACAAGAAACTCCTTGTTGTTATCTATGTAGATGATGGCCTTGCTGTTCGGACAGGCAAAGTTGAAGTGGAGGAGTTTATGAATCAACTTGGTCGTTCTTTTCAGATAAATATATAGATTCATAGGCGTGATTTATGTAATTTCTGTGGAATCTTTTTAAGTCTTCCAAGGAAGATGAAATCCAAGGAACATATATATCTGTTTCTGTTACTGATTTAGCTAATTTATCAGCCGTTTTGTTTATAAAAAATCCTAGATGGAACACAGATGATCTTTAGGAGAGGATAAAATTTTGCTGCTTGGTATAACTTATTTCTTAAGCGAAGAATAACATTAAGAGATCTTATTGTAACATTTTTTTTTTAGAGCCATAAGAACAGATTTACTATCCATGAAAATGTAGTTTGGTACCTTAAAAACCGTTAAGTTGTTAGTTCCTTGGCATATTGCTAGAGCCTCTGCTGTAAATATTTTTATATTAATTCGGAATCTGATTGCTTGATATGGAGACCATGCAGCGATTGCCGTCATGTTGTAGACTCGGATGCATCAGTTGAAATAATATGAATTGGCTTAAATTGTTCGCTAAGGAATTCCTTCGAATAAAGGTAATATTTGATCATTTTCGAGAGATCTGTTCTGAAAGTCAGTCTTCTATATGTATGAAAATGGAGGTAGAGAGGCAATGGCTCCTGTGGAAATACAAATTGTATGAGATAATCAGGGGATATTTCAAATTCTTTTAGACTTTGAAGAAATAAGTTTATCTGTTTATATTCCAAATTTTGTGATTTTTTTTCACCTGAAATATAATTATATATAGGTGAAAAATCTTTTAAGGAGAATTTATTTATCCAGAAGTTAAAATGATGTTCTGGAATTTATAATAAATCTCTTCAGTACAAGAAATTTTGCAGAGAACAATGTTTGGTATCCATTTAGGTAGACCAAGAGCTATTCGAAGAACAGTAGTATAACGTACTTCTAATGGTTGGAGGAGAGATTTTGACTGTGCTAGAATATTGCTGTTGTATAGAAACAAGACCACAGATGGATGCGTTGGCTAGATTTAATAAGTGATATGATCTAGCTCTATGCTTTTTGTTTGAGATAATCTTTATAAGCTCTGTTTTTAAGATCATTTATATAGTTTCGGAGATTATTTCTTTTATCAATCGGAATTTCTAAGAATTTAATTTGATTTTTCCACTCAATTCGACCACCATTTGTTGAGTAGGACCAATTTATGTCTCTTTTGCGCTTGGATATTAATTGCAGAGCATTTTTCATAGATGATTTCCAATTTCTAATATTGACACCACATATTGATATTATACAAATCATTGAAAAGATTTGTTTTTAATCTATCAAGGCAGTCATGAGTACCGTAAATAAGAATATCATCTGCATATACTAAACCTTTAATTCCTTGAGGTAGAGTCTCAAAGATATCTGCCATAAATATTGTGAATAAATAGGGAGATAAAACTGACCCCTGGGGAGCTCCCCTTTTCATATATTGAGTACAAGAAAGACAATTGCGTTATTTTATTTGAAAAGAGCGGTTTTTTTTTAAATTCATGCATCCAACGTGTAATATTTCCTGTAATGCCTAGCTTTAAGCATTTTTTGAACTAGGCCATTTATATAAACTGAGTCGTAAGGCGATTTGATGTCTAGAGGAATTCCAATCATGATTTTTTTATTATTATTAGCTGCTTCTTTATCATGTAAGAGGATTTGTATAGCAAATTGGCAGTCTCTAAAAGGCATAAAACCTAAATGATTATTGTGAAGTTTTTTATTTATAATTAAAAATTTGTAGATTCGGCAACTCAGTATTCTTTCAAAATTTTTACACACACATGGAACAGATGTTAGAGAGATAGGACGGTAATTTTTAAAATCACAGATTTGGATTTCTGAGGTTTTAGAATAGGAAGAATAATCGCATGGTTCCATTCGTGCTGATTTTCATCATTGAAAATTTTGTTGAAGATTTCGAGTATTTTTCTTCGAGGAAATGGTTAAAGTATTTTGAAAATTCTTGCAGAAATGTTATCAGATCCAGGGGTAGTAGTTTTAGTAGTAGTCTAGTTTAGATAAAGGGTTTATTGAGTTCTCTATATTCCCTGGTCTATGATAGTCCAAGGAAATGAGGAATGACTATTCTGATAAACGAAACATTTTATCAAAAGCTTCGCATTGTTTTTGAGGATCCCAAAGTTCTTAGCCACATTGAGATACATAACATTGTGTGGCAGAGAGTAAACATCATTTCTTTGGGAGAGAGATTTGAATATTCAAAAAATAAGATATGGGTCTTGCTGCGATTTACAGACATTATCCCAGTAATTTCTTTTTGCATACCTAAAAACTTGTTTTAATTTGCCTGAAAAAATTTTATAACGAATCCAAGAGACATTATCTAGATGGTTTTGTAGCTTTTTCAAATATAGCAGTTTCAAAAACAAGAACTTATTGCAAAGAGTTCCACCATGGGAGGTTATAATTTTAAAATAGCTTTTTCGACTGCGTATTTTCATTGGTTATCTGAGTGACATATTTTTCCCATTCGGAATAAAATGTTACATTTTTAAGTTTGGTTTCTTAATTTATATTGATTTTCTAATTTTATCCCATCTGTAGATTTTACCTATTTGAGGACGGATAGATTTGAAACTGATTTCAATAAATATAGGAAAATGATCACTATCATAGGAATTATCTGAAACATAAATTGCAGTGATCTGTTAAATACATCAGTAGAAAAAATAAGCGGTAAATCTATTAAAGAAAGGAGGGGATACATGAGTTGGTAATCAATTGTTCAAAAGGCAAAGGTTATGTTTTTCGAACGAAATTGCTAAAGCTTGTCCTGCTAATGTTTTACTTTTACCTCTCCATTGTATATGTTGTAAATTAAAATCCCCGAGCATAATGCGTGGTCCAGACAGAATACTTTAAAAGCATTTAAAGGAGTTTAAATTAATAGTTCCCTTGGGGAAATATAAATTTATAATGAGATTTTTTTACCTTATGATAAATTTTCATACACATGATTTCATTCTCTAGTAGATCGTTTTCTTCTAAATTTACGATTTGAGATGGGTTAGCTTTAGATACTGCAATCATCAATCCTTCACCTGCGTGATTGCTCCTATCTTTCCTGTATACGATTTTTTGGGGTACATGTATGGAGTGGTGTGGTCTTAGAAAATTTTCTTGTAAGACAAGGATATCCGAAGAGACAAAATCATCCATTTTAAATATATGTTTTTTATTAAGAATACCTCTTATATTCCATTTTGACACTTTCATTGGGAAAGAAATTGCAACTATTAAAACTTTTGCCTCGATATTCTATAGGAATGAATTCAAAAATTTTACATTCTATACACACTTAAAAATCAAATTAATTTGAAGATTAGTTAAAAATAACTCCGATTTGAATCTTCTGATTAGTGCATTGTTAACCTTCCTGGTGGATTTGTTACACTCTTAAACTGCTCTAAGCTTGTTATATTATGTGGCAGATGAGTGTGGTCTTCAATACCTATCTCGTTGTTGATTATAGAATTATAATTCTCGTAGTTATATATATTATTAAATTTGGTTTTTTTTCAATTTCTTTGAAGGTTTATCAGTATTACATAGATCTGTATTCGTTGGGATATTTAATTGTTGTATTTTTGTTGTTAAAATTTCTGTTAATCTCGAAAAAGTTTTTATCATTTTCGCTAATTTGGAATCTAGTATAATGTTTGATACAGTTTGAATGACTTTTTGGGAGATACATTCCATCATGTTTTTTTTTTTACCTGAAAATTTTTACTTGTAGATCCTGTAACCACGTTGGTGTAGGTTTTCTTAATGCTATTTGAAAAGGATCTGCGTGCTTCGCTAATCGCGAGTTGATTCAAAGATTTGAATTTCTGACAATCAATTTCACGTTTTCTACTCTCGCAGCTATAGTAATCAACTCTATGTTCTAAATTAGTTTATACATTTCACCTTATTTTAACAGAATTCCCCATGCTTTTTTTTGGCCGCAATTAACGCAAAGTGGATCAGAATTACATTTATTACTATTGTGATTAAGTTTAAAACATTTATTGCATTGCCGTGGTCTATCGACGAAAATTTCAATTTTGTGATTTGTTATATATAGTTTGATTCAGGGAAATGCGTTCCCAGAATAGTTATTAAGACAAGTCGGATAGTTATGATTATTATTTAAAAAACTTTTTATTTCCAATATAGTTATATTTCCTGATGTTACTTCTTCAGCAATTTCATTAAGAGATATAGAGACCGGTATACCGTGAATTAGAAATTTGGTCGTGATACTTTCCCAAACTATTTGGGGCTCCATTGGGGAAGATTGTAGTTCATTAATTCCAACTATTTTTAAAGTAATTATTGGATCTGAAGCTGAAGTAAAAATTCTTCCGTCTCTTGTATAATTTAAATCTGAATTTTTTTTTATATATATATTCTGGAATTCCGCATTTAATTTCGTTTTTTATGCTTCTTGGGTCATTTAGTTACCTTAGATTTAAGAAAGATTGTAAACAGTGAAACTCCATTTTGGTATGTCAATTCTATAGTTTCTTCAGCCTTCCACGACGCTCTAAAATAATTGGAATTTTCTGGAGCAGAAATATCCATCTTTATAGAAAGATCATTTATTACTTCGTCCTGAGATACATCTTTAAGCGCCAAGTTAGAATGCGCCAGCTTGACGCTCACTTTTACGAAATTTTTCCACGACGACGTATTAAAATTAAGTTTCTTTGCTTTAAAGATTAAAGCATTATATATAATAAGTCTTACCTTTTTTTTCACTGCAGTAAGATAATAACACAAAACTTGAGAATTACTGACTTGTAAGTTTCTAAAAACACTTTTTCCTTCAAGACAAAATCAAAACTTTTTAAAACTAAATTCCTCCCATAAATTCTAGAGTTAGGTTCAAAGAACTGTGTACCTTGTTAGGACTGTTTTCATTTAATAGTCTTGTTAATGAATGTGTTAATTTAATCTTAAATAAGTTGACTTGTGGAGGAAGTATTGTAACAACTCAACTTTGTGTGTATGACAAGCGACAACTAAGCTCTTCTGTTTACTCTTGTATCCTATCCCAACTGTTGAATGCTTTAATAAACGGTTACGTTGATTGCTCATAATATGCATCTTGGGCTTTTATTTATTATGTACTTAATTGCTTTTTGTCTTAGCCCATATTTATCGATAAACTCAACAACAGCCAAAATTAAAAGACTTTCTAAGTTTTATATAAGATCTGATAATTGCGACAAATTGTATTCAAAGATCTATCATGTACGTTGTCTAAAATTAAGATTGCAAATCTAAAAAGGAGATATATTGATTAAAATGGATTTCCTTCATAAGAATTGTTTATATCTTAAAATTTTTTCGTGAGTTTATGAAGCAAATGCGAGTAACATTAGTTGAAATTGGATGCATTTTATGACATACTTTTCATTCCATTCTTTTTTTTCAGTTGCGTTTGTCAAATGTTACGCACTTCAGCTTTAGAGTAGCAATTTGTGCCAAATGCTCTTTCCCAGTCTCATTTGTTTCTGTCACCTAGTTGTTGCACCAGCATACTTTCCTGTTCTTAGCCCTGAGTTGGGTTCTACTTATTAGATAAAACAGCTTGGTGGAGTCTTCATGATTTTGAAGCAAGTACCAAGAAGACTCCAATAATTGGTCTGCCATTCCAAGAGGTATCATTTCTCTTAAATGACATTGCGAAAATGACCTATTTAACGTGCTCCAGCCATCTTAGTGAACACGATGGGTTTTCGATTAAGCTGGGATTCGAACTCGCTACCTTCCAATAATGAGAACGACTCCCCAACCAACCAGGCAACCGCAGCCTTTGTAATTTAAATTTCACGATCATTTTTCATCTCTCATTTCAAATCAATCATTTCCTTATTTTAATCTTCAAAATACTTGGTGGTGGGACCGCACAACCGTCCGCTCCCCATTTGCTGCCAAACAACTCTATAAAATCTAAATCCTTCAATAGGACATGTGTAACTCTTTAGTATTGTACTTAATCTAGTAGTATTCAATCTAATGAGGACCAGAGCATCACATTCAAATGGTATGACTACCAAAATCAGGACTACGCAATTGAGTATTAAAGCTGCAATTCCGCGCGTGAAAGGAAACAAAAATGTATTTATAGTTGATAAACAGTATGGTATAAAATAAAACGTTTAATTTATGAGCAGTTTGAACATTTACAGGAATGCGAAATTAGTAGAAACTGTTGCTGCCCCTGCAAGACAAAACGAGCATTACTGGTTAGGCATGTTCTCAACCTGGGTTTGAATAAGACACAAACATGAAGCTCATTTCAGGTTGTTCAAGTCTATGCTACTCTTTATTAACAGTGTAGTTGAGAAGGAGTGATGGGCCAATCTTTTGGCAATCTATATGACCAATTGTTTTCAGTTATTGAGAAGTCTGGAGATTATGCTGGCCAGAAGAAAATGAAATGCATCGATGAAAGTCAGAACATGACGTGCAACTTTTGCATTATCTTGCTGAAAGAAGGTGTCTCGCTGACCCTCGAACATAAGGCCCAATCATTGGTCTTAAGGTGCCAAAAATGCACCGTTCGCCATTCAAATTATCGTTGATCCGAAATAGATATGTGTATGTAGTGTACCCAATGACTGTGCTCACAGCATTAATGTGCGAACTATGTATTGTTGAATTATAGTATTTAAATTATTGCATGTGGAAGATTATTTTCTTTATTTAACCAGGAACCAAATTTTCACCAAAAAATACTATAGGCGAAATTAAGACTAAAAACATCTGGGATAAATAGGGTTATATCTGGACTCACACACATTTTTAATCACAATATTTTTACTGTACCCTTCGATACTGTACTTTTCACCCTTGTAGTCCTGTAATTGTTTCCAAAACAAGCAGATATATAACTGACAAGATTAACATACGGTTTTGTGTGGGAATAGCGAATTTTGTGGCGGAGAAACTTCTAATTTGAATAAATGCTTAAAGATTTGTATTCACCAAAACATGGAAAATAGTTTTTTATTTTTTGATTATCACCATTTTATTGATCAGAAATAAGCAGAATTATTTTTACTTTATCACTCCATCAATTGAAAAAATGATAATATCAATAATCATTCTAGGAAACAGTAGTTTCAAGTATCTTTGTTTTTAATTTTGTATCTTTTACACATACGTTTTCGCAAAAATAAGGCAGATATGAAGTTAAAATTTTTGATCCAATATTTAAAAACTGTTGATGTCCTTAGCCTGATCAAAAAATTATTGTAACTGTTATTTTGACTGAATTTAATTACACCTGATAGCCACATTGTTAATGATTTAACTATTCTTGCTTATGGTATTTATATCTTTAGAGAGTATTATAAGATAAATTGTAATTTTTTTATATCTGAAAAATAAAATTTACTTTTGAGTAAACAATTGTTTTGTCTTATTTAAAATTTTTCTGTTTACAGAAAAAGATTTATTTTATGGAATATACATTTGGAAAGTGATATAAATTCTCAGTGATATAAATTATTAAAAAGTGTGCCTGCTATAAACATTTAATTTATTTACCTTCAGTTATTAGCCAAAGATAATTTTTCAATTATTTTCGGAGACTATATAAAATATAAGCCGAACCTGAATCACAAATATTGAATAAATTATTTTAATTTTTTCTTTTAATAGATATATCGTTTAAAATCTAATATGCATTCTATTTTTCCTAAAACTATTGCTGATTTTCATTGTATATTACAATAATGAATTTTCTCTGAATTTAGAAGCTAAATACCTTGACTATATGATGGTTTGAAAAATATTCTATTATTCAATAAATATATATTCAATAATTTACACATATCTCAATAATAATATTCCTTTTTTTTCTTTATTTATATCACTTTAAAAATTACTCAAATAGATTATTTAACTAACTTAAAATTCAATGTTCAAGATCCATTAATATTATAATTTTCAATACATATACTAGAAATGAATTGCAATATTTATACAATTAAATGAATTTTAACAACCAAATTAAATTTTGATATTTATTAATAAATAATAATTCTATTTCAAAATTTTAATTATAGCTTTTACTTATAATTAATACTCCTTTACCTATAATTAAAATTTTGAAAAAGAACAAGCCTTACTTGTTTATTTCTTTAAAAAAGTAAGGATTGTTCCCAAATGTATATATACTGGCAAAATTGCTTTTTCTTAATAAGAAAATAGGTATAATTGTTTAAAATATTATCTCTCATATTATATTTTAAATTGTTTAGCAAAAATTGCCATTTATGTGGTAAAATTATCTGTTTCCAAAGATTCAAAAATTTGAGTTACGTTTTTTTATAAATGTGTTTAACCTTTCCATATTGAAATATATTTCTACAGTTCATAAAAGAAACAAAAAATTTCCTTTTTTTCACACTGCAAAAGCTCCAAATTATGCAGGAAAATTGAGATACTTATATAGTGTCGTTTATTATTCTGACATTTTATTTCATATAAAATGACAACACGTAACAATGTATTAAGAACCATATATATAATTCTTTAATTTTGATAATTTTAGCTTCGAAGATAAAGCCCTTCTATTGGAATTCAAAATTTATTCTCTCTCTCATTTAGGAAATTTATCCACTGAAATCAGTCATTAGTAATTTACAAAATACCTCTAAAAATAATAAATTTCTAAATGTTCTAAAAAATATGTAAATGATTGTGGAAAAAGAAGAACGTTGATAAAAAGAAACTTTATTTTTTACTCTTACAAATATTTATAGATTTAAACATCTTTATACATTTGAATTGTTTTCCATTTTAGTTTAAAGTTATTTAGCAAATTATTTTTGCAATGATGTTATATCTTGATTTATGGATCAATAATTCAAAGAGATTCCCAAAAAGTAAACTTATTAAATATTACTTATTGCCTTCACATGAGATACGGTGAATCCAGCAAGATTCACTGTTTTTTTTTTTTTTTTTTTTTTTTACGTGAGTCTTAATTTTTTTTACAGGTTGTCGAAGTCAAGTTACATGCCTATGAATTACAATTCTGATTAATAAAATAAATCTTTTCTATTCAAAAATAAAGAATATAATATCTAAGCAATATATTACTTCAGCTGATAAAAACATTAGCACTTCTCTCTGGATGTGATTATTTATTATTCAAAAAATCAAAATGAAAAGAATTTTAGAAATTTTAATTTTCTGAAATGTTATTTAAGATTTAATCTTTTTAAAAAAATAAACATGTTATTTAACATGTTTATTTTTTTTTATAAGAGATTAAATCCTTTTGTTTATCAAGCAATATTTTGTTGATATTTTATATTTTCATTTGTAAATAAAAACATTAACTTTTAATAGTATTTTAACAACAACAAGATGAAATATAGTTTCATAAAATTGAAATATCATTAATGAAAACTTCTCAAAATAAATTACAATTAAATAATCTTCTTTAGATGTCCTTAAATTTGCATTTACACATATAAACTACGAAAAATTTCGTTTCGAATAAAATAAATGAATATGTAAGTTGTCTTATTTTACTCATTGCAATTTCGATTAGAATACATGAAAATATGAGAATTATAGTGTCACTAATTTTATCAGATAAATAAACTATATCTCAGGATTTATACTTTTGGGAAACATCTAGATTATTAACTTCCTTAACCACACCATATAGGATATGCTTAGTAACATCCTACAAAATGAATAAAGTACTATTTTCTAATGAAGAAATAATGGCTTTTTATTAAACATACGTCACTCAAAAGTATGCATTCACTAAACAAACTGAGAAAAATTTTAAACTCCTAAAAATAAAAAATTAAAGCACAGAAATTATTGAAAATTTAAAATTAATAAATGTTAAATTTTTTTTCTTAAATTTTGTGTACCATACTTTTAAGCTAGTAAATTATTATCCGAAGCATATTCAGGTAAAATCTAAATTTAGTTTTAAGTATAAATACGTGAATTCAAATAATTGATTTATCTATGTTTTTGTGCCAATTCCAACGTCCCTATCTCCAAATAAAATTATTTTGTTAAAAATGATTAACTCTAAAAAGCTTGACTTTTAATCTTGACTTATGGAACAAAAAAATTATCAAATTTTATTTTCTGGATAGCACTACTTTATATTTATTTATTTAACATCTATTTTTAGAGTTATTAAAATGTATAACAAAAGCATTTTTTAACTAGAAAGTAATTATTCTAAAGGAATATAATGAAATCGGGCATAATTATTATTCTGCACTATAAAAAATTAAAAAGATCTTTGAGTGTATAAATTAGTGAATAAAAAAATAAAATATACCATTACATAAAACAATATGTGAAAATAACTCAAAATTAAAATAAGCTTTTTTGATTAAAAAATGTGTATTTCAAAATCGTAAAAATGTCCTATTAAACATTAAAAATAAGTAGAAATTCTTCATTTGTAAAGTAAATGACTGAGAAACTTCTCAAAATAAAATCATGAGCTATGAATGTTAAAATTTCCTTTCTAATATGAATACCTGCATTCCAGCTTGGTTTGTTTGTCACTAAACGGCCGTTGTTTTTCTTTCTTTTTTTTGTACATGTGTCTAATTAAATTGGGACAAACACTTCAAAGTCTAATTCTCAGTGAGAATTTGAGTCAATTGAAAACTTAAATTTATACTGAGTGTATCAGTTTTGGAAAAGTAAAAATTACAAATTTGCACTCAGCAATATTCTCAGCCAAATTCTGAGAATATTTATGATTTCATTATAAAAAATATATCCGTAGATAATTCATTGTTTCCAAGAAATTAAATCTTTAACTCCATTGAAAGCGTTTAACTACCATAATCTAGTATGGTGAAGATGTTTCTAAAATTATGAGAGTACAAACAATATTTACTATTTCAACATCAATTGTTATAGTTATGAACTTTCGTTCAGTAAATTAAAATTCTGACATTTACGATCAACCATGGGACAAGATCGCTTGAGTGACGTAGCATTCTTAACTGCGGAATCAGAAAAAATTGAAGTCCTCGACACAGATAAAGTAATTAATGAATTTCTTCATTAACGGTAAAAATAAAATGTATGCAGTATAATTAATATATCATAATTCACTGTTGTTTATAAGTACATTTACTCTTATCTCTATGTAATATAAATTAAAATCATTCATTGCTCTAAAAAGGGTATGTTTTTGAAAATAATTATATTAATATGTAAACTTTTTTAATTCATTATAAATTATTACAAGTCTGATTATTTATCCTGTCACATTTCCGAATCCAATTCTAGAGTTCTGATTTTTTTATCGTTTCAAGTTTAAAAAAGCATAATCTAAAACTTCAAAATTATCTACAACTAGAATTATTTTTAAGAAAATGCTTTTATATTATTTGCATTATAATCCCTGATTATGAGTTTAATTTACATTACTATTTATTGTGGGGGAGCGCACAATATAGATATCCTTCAAATAAAATAAATTCCATGAACTGGGAAAATGGACATCTGTGTTTGGATAGGTCCTTTTATAATTGCTTACTCTTTACAGACAGGAGACATTCCGGTTTATGGACGTGTGATAACTCTCCCTAGTTTGTTGATATATTTTAAATTATAATCAAACGTGTAAAAAGCAGTTTAACCTCCTGTGGTCTTTGTACACAAAATTTCTCAAGAAAGAGTGGGATAATCTCTTGTAAATATAAATTCTTTTTGCACAAAAATAAACCTACAAGTTGTATGGATTTTAGTAATAAGAGCTGAAGACAAATATCATTCTTTATTGATAAGTTTTTTTATAAATTGATTTTTAAATGTTTCACCCCTTTGTATATTTGTAACTGCTTATATTATATAATCTTACAAACTGCATAAAATGAAATAATTAAAAATCAGTTAAATATTTATATGTCAAGTTTTATGTAAGTTGAGTATAAAACTTGGAGATTAAATTATAAGCTCTGCAAATGTTACAAAATAATTTTTAATTATTTAATAATTTTTATTGCATTGACAAGAAATAATGTCTTAAATTTAAATGGTTTGGAATTTCAGTTGAGAAATATGGAAAGAATTTATGCCATTGAAAAAATTTGTAACTAATAACTTCAACATAAAACTATTCACAATAAATATATCTTAACAGCCTCTTTAATTTAGACATGAATATATATTAATACAAATTGAATAGAATTGTTTATTTTTTTAATCTTTTATTTAGAAGTTAAAGCCATTTTGAAATAATCAATTTTAATTTATAGTGTTAATAATCTTTTGTATATAGATATTCAAATTTCTTAAAATTATTTCTTATCCCAATTACTTTACGTAGATGCCATTCCTTTATGAATTTTTTGCTAAAACAAATTATAACTTAAACTTTTATTTGTATCTAATTGTGCTTTTTATGTCTTGGAGAATGGAATAAGACCGATATTTAAAGGCAAGGATCTCATTTAGTTCTCTGTGTTGTGATCAGAAATACTACTGTAGATGGAGACTTGACACATTAAATATTCATAATCATTCATGGCTTACTACTGATGAGATAATTGCATGTATATCTTCGAAAATCAATTTCATTTCTTAAACATGTATCAAAATAGCAAAGTATTTATTGGTGGTTGTAGAATTTAACTCAATAATTAGTTAATATATAATACAGAACCCTACTATATTATTACATGTGCAATACTCTTATTTGAAGAATGTTCCAATTATTCTTAATTTTTTGAGTTAAATTTGGATTAAATGAAGCCATTTTCATTTGTAATAAAAACACAATAACATAAATACGTTTTAAACTGCATTTCAACTCAAATTTAAAGCATCAAATATTTTTGTAGCCAAAATAAATTGCAATAACAAAAGTTATATTTTACTGTCCAAAGAAAACATTTGGATTAAAAAAATAATAAAAACCAAGTCATACAATTTTAACAAAACTGAAATCACTTTATTATGGAAAGACAAATTTAGAATATTCTCATACAGTATAAATTCAACAATGTATTGTAACTACATATTTCAAAATGACAAGAAAAGTTTGCATCCGTACGTTATCACAAAAACATAGGTATATCCATGATTTACAATTGCTGGCTTTATTGAGATTGTTTTGTGTGAACATTTAAAAGACTACATTAAGAAACATAGAAATGCACAACATTTAATTTTCATAGCTGCCAATCTTTGCATTTGTATTGTATACACATACTGTACCTGCAAAATCTTACTACCCTAATTTAAATTGTCAATAGAAGAAAAGTTGAGAAATATGCAAAAACGTTTTCTGGTATGAAGTCTTAATATTCATTGAGACCCATATGAAAATATTTTAGAGTATATATCTTGTGTGCTATTAATATTTTAGTAAACTGAAACCTATCATACTCCAAAAAATTATTTTTTCACTAATAAATTTTCTTTTTTTGTTAGTAATCATTACTCAATTTCTAGAGCTTTTCCCAGGTTAAAAAATTTTTTTATGAATATTCTATTACTTCATAATACTTTTGCAAATTTAAACTTTTTTTAACAAACATAATTAAAAACTAAAAATGTAGTTTATATATAATGTATAAATAAATATTTTTATTCAAAAATAATTTTTTATATTTTTTGAAGAATTTGAAATAATTTGATCATTTATCTTCTTTTTATCATATACTTTTTCATAAACATTGTTTTTACCAGCATAATTTTTTTATTCATTATCAAATTTTTAAATTATATCATTTTTTTCTTTTGAATTGTATCAATATTCTAATTCATTTATTAGTTTTTAACCTGATTATTAAAATTGAAATAAAAACTTTGTAAATATGAGGTATAATAATTGTAAAATTAGAATTTTTGAAGCAAAATGTCCTTACTTTTTAAGTGTACTTCAACCTACCCCCTCCTATATAAAATTATTTGGGTGTAAGCTTATTTTGATATATTAGAATTAAGAAACTATTTTCTTTTGATTTGTTGTTTGAATATTCCTAATAGATACTTGATGGAGTAAATCTAAGCAAGAATGCAACAGTAAAAATAAAATAAACTTCTGTAAGGGACACTTTTTTCTGAGAATTTGCATCTAATATTTTTAAAGGTGAAGGAATTTAAAAACTATTGATTTTCCACAACCATTTCATATATTTCTGACTTTCTACCATTTTAATATATTCTTCAACCAAAATTCATTCAGTTATAATATTTGCTAAAGTTAGTAGAGGTCTTGGATGCAGCTCTTATGATAGAAAAACCTAGTTATAAGTAAATAACTTTTGACATATTTCTGAGTTTTCATATCTATGTACTTTGTCATAAAATATTATGGTGAAAATCTTTTTGCTAAATCAAACAATTTATTAAAAACCAATTTTATAACTTTTGAAATTATAGCATGCAAAGCATATATAACAATAACCAATTCGACAGTTGTCTGAACATCCAATGTCTAAAATTTGAAATGTTGATCCTAAATAGCATGTATCAACAGAAATTCTATAAGTTTCCATTTTTACCATAAAAATTGACAGCTATGAATATATTTTACAAACTTGTAATAATAGCCTGAAAATCAGGTTCCTCTCATTTAAATTAAATCTTAAAAAATTCTAAAATAAAAAGTATTAAAGTAGAATAAAAACAGGGAAGTTTAAAAACTTTAAAACCATATGACAATAATACTTTTGTTATCATAAATATACCAATATGCTGATTTATAGTTACATTTTATGCATATAATATAATGCAGTCTATACACATACTTCTTCACAGAGGTATATTGAATGAAATGGTTTCCTTCTTTTCATAAAGTTTCGATATAAATCTATCTAATACGCAAGACTTAACAGTCACCATAAATAAATAATATGATTTTCAAACCAGCCTTTTATTAAAGTTTCAGAAATTAATATATTCACAAATATTAAAAAAATTGTTTCAGCAATAGCTATGTAAATATTATGGGATAATATAAGTTTATTATTTGACATAGTTCTCTATAAAATATTAATAAAGTGGTATAGGCTAATATTTATTATAGGTTGGTACATAATTGCAGGAAAAAAAATAAAATACTAATACTAAAACAAAACTTTAAAAGACTTGTTTGAAAATCATTTGCAAAGACTTCAGTACTATATACAAAAACAATATAATATAGTTCAACAAAAATACACAAGTTTAATCATACACAGTATCTGAAACTCACAAAATGTTATGTACTATGTAAAACCTGAGAAACACATCAACTTGATGCATATGACTATAAACAGAAACAATTATCTCAAACAAAATATAACAAAATAAGCATTTAGCACCAGTCATTAAGAAGTTGAACAATTAGTTAATACTTAATGGATATCCCCGAAGCAGGCAAGCAAAAAGACAACTTATATTTTAAAACTAATTTAAATCATCAGAAATAATGAACTAAGCTTAATAAATTCACTAAATACAAATGTTTAGATTAAGGAAAATTTTAAATTGTGTTAAGAAACTGAAAAATATCAATTTTAACTAACAGTATCAAAATAAAATACAATAAAGGAATATTCACAATTTCAAGTAATCTACATAAATTTTTACACATGTCAGGTATCAGCTTACATGCTGTGCATAGGAACATAACAAATACAGGTTTACACAAGCATACCACATATATACACTAAAGGCCAATTAAAGCACTAAATCACCGGTAACAACTAAGCATCTGAAATGTTTCAAATAATTGTTGTAGTTATTTTATTGAGTCATTTACATTAAAAATGGCACATTTAGGAAGAAATTAAGGCTATGCATTGGGAATAATGATATCCATTTAAAGTTTGAAAGTATTATGTATAAATATAGGTGTTTTATAATTAATCAAGATTTCAATTTTTTTCCTAAAATTCCTAACATACAAATAATTTAAGTTAAAACAGGAGCAATAAATTGGTGCTCTAACTAGAATCAAACAAATAGCATTAAGACCTTTAAAATTAGTTTGAGAGGGAGACACATTTCATCACATTTATGTTACAACTTAAATTTAATTTTTACACTAAATTTAGTAATATGGGGTATTGTTTTGTAGTTTTAAGATCAACATAAACTTGATCTCAACAATACTATTTACATTACTTAGAAAAATATCAAACAATCTTTGTACATTACTTTAATTGATTGACAAAGGCGAGAAATATTGCTATGGCACCATTCCTGGTGTTTTAGTGAACATAATTTCAGACATACTAGCGAACTGTAGTTACATGCCTCCTAGATCAACTAGTTATGACCATTTTACAAATAAGTGACCAAAGAAATAATCTATATACGTCAACAATTATTTAATTTTTTCAAAATTCTTACAGAATTTATTTTTTATGTCAAAATATTCAAGTATAAACATATCACAGTTTTAGCTCATTAACTTTTTACAATATTAATGTAGTAAAGAATAGGTTAACTTAGTTTAACTGTTCAATTTGCTATCAAGTGAAAAGAATAGATACAAGTTTCACACAACAAACAAGAAAACCACAAAATATAAAAATTTGCATACAGAAAAGTAGAAATGTATCTATACTATACTTATATCATTTTAACACATTATATACTTCAAAATTACACTGTAATAATAAAAAATGTGACAAATGCTACAGTAAATTTTAAACTGAAAAGAAAACAAAGTTTGAAAAAATTCTATAATAAAAGTTCCTAAACATAGCACATGTAATTAAATATAAGTAATCGCAGTATATAATATTTTAATTGAAATATTTTATAAGTTTGAAAACCATCACAAAAGCAATTGATAGAAATTCTGTAGCAACAAATATTTAACTGAAGTAATAACTAAGCTTTATATATATTTTAAAAATCTGAACAACAATTTGTTAACCTAAAAACTTCATATAAAATACACATTGTCGCATGTAATAGATTTTAACTGGTTGTGTTATAAAAACAGCAAGTCAGCCAATATGCTTATTAAACAAATGCTCTAATGAATAATACAGAGGTGTTGGGCACTCAGGAACTGAAGTTACCTTAATGATAAATGGATAATGAATATTTTACAATAGTGTGAAAATGCCAAATGAAATTCACAATGTTGGAATGACAACCCATGAAATGGCAATTTATAACTATTAAGAAAGATTGGAGACAATAACTCCTGGTCGAGATTGAACGAGAGGTGCATTTCTAATAATTTGATGTTGAAACGAAATATTGTGACTATCAGCATTGTTTTCTTGAATTAATTTTTCACAATTTTCTTTTAAAGTCAATATTTCATTTTGATCAAAAGTGTTTGTTAATTCTGTTTGTGTAGGTGCAGGATCATCTCTAAACATATGGTCTCCTTCCACATGTCGAATTGCTTCAACTATAGTTTCTAGATTTTGCCTAGAGGTGCTTACTTTACAGGATGTTGCTTGATTTGAGTTAATATTAAATTCTACTGGAAAAGTTTCTATATCACTAGGTGACAGTACTAAACCTGGAATGGTAGTATCAGATATTGAAAGTTCATCAACACTTGAAAGTAACATAGTACTTGTTTTACCAGAAAGATCTTCAGGAATGTCTAGATTAGATAACTCAGGACTTGATTCTCTTGGTGACATTTCATGAGAACTTTCAACATCTTGACTGGAAATCGGAGACTGAGGACTACCAAGACCACTTTCTTGACCAAAGCTCATGACAGCAATTGAACACTTTTCAATATCCTGAAAGCACACATTTATATTTAATATTTAAGAAACATACATAAAACAAATAGGAATTTGGTAAAATAAATTAGCATTCATGGTTTTGATTAAGGAACAGCTACTTGAAAAAATTATATTAAAACTTATCACACACTACACAACTAGCATTTTATTTTAAGGAATATAACTTTGTAATTAGACAAGTCTTATTACAATAACCATCAATGAAACCAATTTCATATTCATTACTGGTTGTTTTATTGACAGTCTTTCCATATTTTCCTTTTTAAGGCGTTTTATATGCATGCAATATTAAGATTGTTAAACATTCACACTTACGAAATTAGAGAAGAAGCTTCATAACTAATTTCAGAACATGTACAACTTACTACTTGGCCATAAGAACTTATGATTTACCAAAACACAAAACACGCCACCATGCGAAGAACACAGTGAAATTTTAAATTATCTTGAGTTTCTCACATTGAAGTATGGATAATAATAAAACTGAAGGAAAACAAAGCTTTGGACATTCATATAGCTAACAACTTCAAAATTAAATATATAATTCTTACAGGAAAAATCTGTAGATAAAAATTAAATAATTGAAAAAATACATAAACAGTAAACAAAAAAACTTCTATAATGGTTTAATATTTTAAACCTACTTTCAAAGGCAAAATGTTATATCAATAAGCAACTAAATAAGAAAAAAACACTTTATATGTAAGCTTTTCTAAGGGTGGGATAGGGGGGACAACATACTGATTTCAATAAATTTCTAAAATAACACATTCATTATAAAAACATAAATTTCATTGTAATTTTTGGTCAGCTGAAATTGCAACTTTTCAAATTAAAAATATAAAAAAATCCTAACAAGGAAAAATATTATGTTAAAGATTATTCATGACAATGCTTTTGATGCTATTAAAAAATAAAATTTCTAAATACTTTTTGGCTAACTTTGATAGAAATTGAAAGCACTGCATTGCCAAAGAATTTAACAATCAATATCTGCATGCTTTCAAATCTAATAAAATATGAAAGTCATTCAATTCGTATTTTCTAGTTATATTTGAAGAAAAATAGTTTATATCAGTATTTAGGTTAAAGAATGCTTAATTTTTTAACACATGTTATTGCAGGTAACATTTCACTATGAAACAAGGATAAGAATTACAAGTTATCAGAGTAAAAAACTCTTTATCTTTTAAAACAAAATAAAATAATTTGCTAATTCTTTAGATAAGACATTATCATAACAACTGAAAAATATAAACATTTATTTAACAGGATTAATCTATATTTCTTTGCTTTATAGAAGTATACTATAATCTAGAATAATATTTTGCTTTAGTTATCACACATGTTTGGTTTCGATTTTCATTTAATGAATAATTTCTGTATACTAGGGCCAATTACACTAAGACTTAAAAGTTTAAAGAGGATGCTGAATTATTACAATTATTCAGGGTTGAGGTAAAATCAAACCCACAAACTGTTGAATCAAATGCCAAAATGCTAATCACTTGGCTAATTATGAGTAGAAAAAAGTGTGATGTTTATGAGACAATTGTAACAGTAAAGTAATTAAAAGCATATTAAAAATAAGCAATATTTACCTCTGCCACACTATGGTACTGCAAGTGAATCTGATCTGCAGCATCTTGTGTGCCATCAGTTGAGTAGAACCTAGATTCTAAATTTCGCAATTGTTGTTCGACAAGCACTCGTAATGCTCTTTCATGTTCAAGTTGTAGTCTCAATTCAATTACTTCTCTTTTTACATCATCAATTCCATTTTCACTTCTTGATGGACTCGAACTACCGATACCTTCATCGATTGAATCCACTACAAAAAAGAAATTTCTTAAAAAACTTGTTCACAAGCAATAAAATTTAGATTTGTTGATTACAATGACATCAATAATATAATGCTCTATATCCACCAACGATTTTTGATGGACATATATAATATTTTAATAATATTCAATGACATGATTTATAAAAACAAATTTCATACAAAATAGCATTTAAATGTTTAGAATTTCAAATGCATATCTCCAAAATTATCATCAGCATCAGCCAATTTTACTATTTAATTTTTTAAAAACAAAATTTATGAGCTAGTTGAGAAAAAATAGTCAATTCATTTTTATACTACTTAGAACTGCCTACTTGAATCTGAATATTCTATTTGGAGTAGTTTACTATTCAGAATTAAGACTAGTATTTAAAATTCTAATTGATACAGCTTTTACATTACTGTCAGATATGCTAATTTTTTGATGCCATTAAACTATATAATGTTAATCTCAAATTGAATTTTTAACTGTAAGTGCTGCTTTATTAAATCAAATTTTTCAAAAGTATAAATTTTAAATTGATTAAATTGTTTCATAGAAGTATTCATCTGTGCCATATACATACTTGAGAAATTTCACAAATAGAACAGAAAAAAAATCTACTTTATATTTAGTTGAATATAAGCATTAAACTTAATGGAGGATTAAGTTTTTGATAGGGATACTGCAAATATAAGCTACTTTTCATACAAATGTGTAAGAAACTAAGTAGTAAATATATTTCCATCCCTTTTTATTTCAAAATCAAGCTCATTTTGTTAAATTATGCTCATAAACAAAAAAATATGTTTCTGAGCCCTTTTGCATTTTTGTTTCAATGAATGAAATTTATAGTACTCCATATAGGAATATAGTATACTTCATATGGCCAGGATCCACTTCCAAATAAAAAGTTTGGCATTTTGGGACCTTTATATTATGCCATATGATTTTACACAAATATTAATAAATTAATAAACATTAATGTAAAAAAATTAATATTAAAATTTTTGAAGTTCTATAACAAATTCAATAATTCAGAAGATTTGGAAAACATTAGATTGTAATCAACAAATTTATAAAAAAAAACTAAGACATGTTAATTGTAATAAAGAACATTAACTGAAAGATCAACATTGTTTATTAAAAATATATTCAAAATCAGAATCTGTTAACTTAATATTGAAAATCTTCTAAAAACTTTAAATAGTTATAAATTATAAAAAACAATAAAACATTCCCCCCCCCCAAATAATATAAACAATATTACTCTTCTCCAACTTACCCTGTAGTGAGAAAATTACTAAAACATTTAAAAAGAAAAATATTTTTGTTCATGTTATCTACCAGCATGTATTTATATGGAGTTTTGCATCAATTACAAATCATAATTCAGAATGCTTGAACAACTCTGAATTATATAATGAAATCAATGTTATTTAGTTTGCTAGATTTTCAAAATTGAGCAGATAAAAAATTACCTTCAGTTACATTACCTTATTCATAATAAATTGTACAAAATAATTGATTCAACATTTAAAGTACTTCTAATTAAAATTAATGAAATCACTGGTTAATTCAATTTTACAGAAGTTTAAGAAAAAAAAATTGAACAAAAATGTTGCTTACGCAAATTGACTTGTTAACATAAAATTTTCAACTATTCATAGTCAATATTTTAAAATATGTACATGCATATATTATATATGTACTCAATATACAATTCTTTATTAAATCAAAATACAAAAATATTACTTGTAATACACAAATAATAAAACCTATGGTATAGTTAGAAAATAGGATAGTAAACTTAAGTTAAATTTATCTCATTTTTTAATTTTTTTTCTAAAAATAAATATATTGAACAGTATAATTTATTACTTCTTTTTTATAAAGTTATAAAAATCAATAAAACACAATGTAAAATTTGAAATTATTTCTATTCTTTGATATATTCATTTTGCTATAACATAGTCAACTTTTATAATATTTCTTTAGCCAAGTTTCACTGCAATTGGCTGCAAATTTTAAGATTTATATATAAATATATTCACAACAAATATTGGCTGTTGTTGCATGCAAATGTTTGCATTTAGTAAACCAAGCTTAATGAACATTTCTTTTTAGTGAAATTAGTTAGAAAACAATGTTGTAAATAAAAAATTTTCAACAAGGCCTGATGCACTACAAAGAACTAACAAGAAATAATTTGAGAAATTTACTCAAAACAGGAAGCAATATAGTAACACATTCTTGAATTTAAATTTCGCTATTATTGCATAGTAATAAGTGTCATTACTGTAATATAACAAACCTGGTTCTCTTTTCTTCCTTTTTGGCAAAGGAGAGCCAGAGCAGCTGCCATCACTATCATGAATACTTGGAGGAGATTGCAGCATTCTCCTTGATAACTGACTATTCTGTTCCATTAATCTCAGTTTGTCTTGTTCAAGTTGATACACATAATCAGCTGTGCTTTGAAGAATTGCTGCCTGTAATTAGAATACTTATTAATTTGAATGACATTATAAAATTAATATAATTTTAATTATTAAATTCCAAAAAGCTCAAATTAAGAAATTCAGATTTAAGCAAAATAATTAAATATTATTGAGAGGGGAAAATCTTAAGTTTAAAATAAATAGAATCTTTCTTAATAGTACATGCCCAAAGAAAAAGACATAATTGAAAAGTCAAATGCTATTTTCTTCATAATTAAACACTATAATATATAATTCAAAATGAAAAAATTTAACTCATCAACTTAAAGGATTTTTTAATATTTATGCAAGTAATTTTTAAAACATAAGCAAAATATGAGAGAGAGAGTTTACATATAAATAAAAATTTTAACATTCACTTAAAAAAACAGGGAATAGATGTCTGAATTTTATTTGTTTTACTTAAAAATTTAACTGCTGCAGAAATTTCTAAGTAAATTTTAATTAAAACTTTTTTTGACAGATACTTTAATATCAGCTATACATTTAAACTTTTATTATTCATGACTTTTTGTAATATTCATGAAGTTTCTCTTGAAAAATATGAAATGATAAAGGAAATTGAAATTAAAAAGTAAAATTATCCAATATTACATAAAATGTAGCATGTATATTTACACAAAAGGTCATACATACAATATAGTTAGCCTCCATTAAACTATCAATTTCAAACAAGAAGTAATTGTAAAGCAACAATTAAATTTCCTATCAAAAATAAAAAAGAATGCATAGAGAGGTTTTCATTCCTAAAGTGAAAACATCTATCAAATATTTACCCCACTTTTTAAATGAAAACACTGAAAGAGTAATTTAAGCTATCATCCATTTGTTTACAAAAATTTTTAATGTTTCTCTTAACTATAAATATTTTAAAAAATTTGAAAAATATAGGATTAGTAACAACATATATTATACTTTGGATAAATTATATCATAACTAAGATTTTATAATAATGACAACTTACAGCAGGAAGCTTATTCTAGTGTCTGTAAGTACACATGTATAGAAGCAATGAAATTACTCTTATACATGAAATTTTGTTAGTTTGATGTTCAATGGTCATGTTTTGCACTTGAGGGCTACTTAGACCTAGACTTCATTAATAGTTGCACTTTCAGTAATATTAGTAAAAACTAAATGACACATTTCATTCAATTAAATATTATGAACAATGCAGTAAGTCTTCTTATATAGTCTAGATTTTTTTGTTTGTGTGTGTATTAATTGTTTTAACGATATCTTTATAATACAATAGTTAACACAAGGAAACTTCCCTTCGTTTTTGCAAATAAAATATACAAAAATAAATACACGGCCTTTAGATTTTTTTCAAAATTATTGAGCTTTCTGACAAGCAATCTTACTGCTAGTTTAACAGCATTTATATCCACAAATTTAAATTATTTAAAGGGAACATTGACTTTATTTTAAATTTTGTTAAGACAACTCATTTTTAAATTGCCCAATTAGTTTACTTTTAAAAAATTTAATAAACTGCAATCAAAATAGTCAATTTTATATTATTCTGATTCTTCTCTAATAACAAAATTTATATTCATTGCAAAGAATATTCTTTCAGACTGAAATTATTTGGAAATAAACAAAACAAGGATGACAAACTATTAAAAGTGGATGAACATTTGTTTCACTTTTCTAAGGAAATACTATACATTTAAGCAGAATAGTAAAAAAATAAATACCAGAATTTCTAAGAAGTGTTACTGTAATATATATATATATATATATATATATATATATATATATATATATTTTTTAAAGTTATTAATCTCCAAGGAAGATTTTTTTAAAAATGTCATTTAAAGAAACATTTTCATTATATTTTTAATAGAGGAAACTCATTTTATTTGAAAGTCAAGCCATATACAGCATTAAAGTTTAATGTGTGTTTATTTTGTTTGAAGAACTTTCTTTTTAATACAGAATGAATTTTTAAAAATGCAGTACAATTTTCAGTTTAATATTAAATTTAAGATAGGGATTTTTTTTAATGGTTATCAAAGACAAATTTTTAGAAATGGCGAAAACATTTAAATTCAAAATTGAAATATAAATGCACAGCTCGTTTTCTTTAACGCTCATCCAATCACAGACCAGGATTATCACCCCACCCCTTTTTAACAACGAAAAACCTACCACGCAGCTTAATAACTTGCGCTGAAGTCTAAGAATTGGATTCCATTAATAGAGCATAATTATCAAGTAGAAAATAATCTACTTCGATTTTAGTTTCGCTTAAAACAGAGGATAATCTACCTCCAAATTTTAAGTGACAAACCAGAAAGACCCAGCAAACAGAAAGAGGAAAACGAAGGAATACTTTTTATATATGTCGGCAGACATACACCAGACAGAATTGAAGTCGATGAAGTACAAGAAAAAGAAAAGTAGAGCGCAATCCGGCAAAAGGGCAGTGGCCTGGTGACGTAGATACCGGGAGCTGAATCGATCCACCGGAGTACGCATGCTGCCATGGTAACGCTAGTATGACATCACTCGCGACACGTGTTCTTCAACCCATGCACCCAGCCTCCACTCAAATATTTGGCTCAGCGCCAAGAATTTACATGATTTGCTTTCGGATGAAAAAATTATACAATGTTGCAAGTTTCTACTCTCATCGCTTGAAAGAAAAATTTATACACACGATAGGAAAAAAAAACTGAATAATAAAGTCTTCAAAGACTGTAAAAATACTTTCCTTAATTATTTTTGTTTCTCTTGCCAAAAATGTTTTAAATAACACAAGGTTAAAAAAAAGGGCGTTTTAAATAGAGTTACTGAGTTTTCATATTGTACATAATTTACAGGAGATATTTTTTTTTAAAAAAAGAAAGGTTAACTTTAAAAATTTTTCCCGAATTATAACATTTTAAAATAAAAATAATTTTTGTAACCAACAGTTTGAAAATATCGCAAGTCGTTAAAAATCATTTTTTTTGGCAATCGATTTTAAAGAACATAATACCAGATAAAAAATAAATGAATAATGATTTTAAATAACACCACATAATGTAACATTACTTGTTTGTTTGTTGAGTCAAAATATCTGAATTGCTCTACAGCAAACGTCATTCTTAAATGACTAAAAAAACTAAAAATAATTTCTAAATATTTATAAAATTCTTAAAATGATACACAAAAATTTTAATCATAAAAGAACCAGCGATTCAAAATGAATAAGAATACATTAATTTGTTTTTCTTAAGCGTTTTAACATTTTAGATCATTGTATAAAATATTGGGTTAGCAACTTAGTAATTGCGGATTTTTTTTAGAAAATGAAAGACAATTTTTTCATGGAACTAAATAACCTTATTCTGTAATGTATTGCCCATTTTGATCAATGACCTTTTGCCATCTTTCAGGCAGCATCATAATCCACGTTCATAAAACGTCTGGTTTTTATTAGCAAAAAAACTGAATCAGGTACGATTTGACATCATCATTATTATTGAAATTTTTACCATTCAAGGAGTTTTGTAAAGATCGAAACAAAAAGTAATCAGATGGTGCAAGGTCAGGTCTATATGGTGGGTGTGACAAAACATCCCAACTAAGCTCCAATAACTTATGCCGAGTGACCAAAGATGTGTGTGTCCTTGGATTGTCATGATGGAATACAACACCTTTTCGATTTGTCAATTCGGGCCGCTTTTCTGCAACTGCATAGTTTAATTTCGTTAGTTGTTCAATGTAGACATCAGAATTGATCGTTCGGTTGGGTGGTAAGAGTTCAAAGTAGACAATTCCTTTGTAATCCCACCAAACGGATAACAAAACCTTCTTTTGATGAATATCAGCTTTTGATGTTGTTTGAGTTGGTTCACCTGGCCTGCTCCATGATCTTTTCCGCTTAATATAGTTGTAAACAACCTATTTTTCATCGCCAGTTGTCATTCGTTTTAAAAATGGATAATTTTCATTACGTTTCTTCAGCAAATCGCAGCTGTTAATGCTTTGCGTTAAATGCGTTTCTTTCAGTTAGTGGGGAACCCATGTATCGAGTTTTTGAAACTAGCCAAAGTGTATTAAGTGATTTTCAATGCATGTATGTGATACATGAAGCTTCTCTGCAATCTCACATGCTGTAATGTGAAGATCCGAATCGATTATTGCTTTGATTAGGTCGTTATCAATTTCAACTAGACGACCAGAGTGTTTTTCATCTTTGAGTGAAAAACCACAAGAACGAAATTTGGCAAACCAATTTTGACACTGCCGTTCTTTTAAGGCTTCGTCATCATAAACAGCACATAACTTTTCATGAGTTTACGATGCGTTTTTCCCTTTGCGGAAATAAAAAAGCAAAATATGACGAAAATGTTCCTTTTGATTTTCCATTTTTCAACGAACATCAAACGAAAACTACGCAACCGATCAAAGAACTTTTTTTACTGATTGACAGCTGAATTGCCAACTATCAAATGACAAAATGTGTTTTACATTTGTACTACGTCTGCAAACCTAAAAATTCAACTGAAGCCATCTGAGTGAAATCCGCAATTACTTAGATGCCAACCTAATACTACAATTGCATATTTTAATCCACAAAACATTAATAAATATCAGAATTTTAGATACGAGGGATTATGCAATCACTTATTCCAAAACACCCAATACTTAGATCATTTGGCAATAAAAACAACTGGAACATTCAGAGCTTTGAAATTTTCGAAATACATTACTTAATGTATGTGTATGTAGACAGACTAGTACACATACGTATTGCCGACTGAATGATTACTGTAATAGATTTGTTTGGAATCCCACTTCAGTTGTGGATGTATTGACAATCCATTTTAACTGTAGTTACACAAAAGATGTGTTATCAACAGTTAAAACGGTCAAATTAATACCTCGTGTACAAAAAAGGAAGCTAGATCAACAAACCAGATCACAGATATTGTAAAATGACTTAAAAACGTATTTTAACGATTGATTTTTACTATAAAAAGTTGATATATTCAATTCCATTTACTATGCTTAAAAATTTGATGGCTATTTTTACACAAATTTGAATAATTACTTATTTGTTGAAAACAACTTTTTAGTTGCAATTGTTTACTTGTTTCAGAAACGTAACATTCTTTCAAGAAAATACCTAATGTAATTGTTTTAAGTGATACACAACACATGTATGCCATCTGATTTCTAACTTCACTTATAGTAACACATTTTGATAAATTCATAAATAGTATAAATTCATCCATAATAGTTATATCGTTATTGAAACAAACTGAATTTTTGTATAAAACCAAAATTTATCATTGTTAAGGTTTAGATAATTATTTTTCTGCTTTTCTACACGTTGCAGTTTCTTAAAACATTAAATGTTAATCTGCAATAATTTTTCTAGAATGCACTTTACATCTATATATTTTCAAGGAATTTAGCTTAATAAAATATATAAGAATATCATACTCCCTAAAAATCTGGTTCCCAATAGTTATTAAAATGACTCATTATGGACCAATGAGAGAGGTAGAGAGATAAGATTGTTTAGTTTAAACCTAAGTTAAAAAAAAATTGTCTAATTTTGAATCCACTGCATGACAAGACAGATTTCATTTAGTTTGTTAAATAATCTGCACATGTGAACAATTTCAAGAAGTATAATTTTAAAATGGATCATGAACTACTACAAGCAACTCCTCTATAGCTGAAAATCAGACCTGTGATCAGAAAGACTGAGAACTAATCATTCAGCTGTCAACTCAGTGGCAAAATAAAATACATTTTGCAAAGATATGTTACTATGCAGTTAATTTTTGCTTATAGGACTAATTTGACTGGAATCTAGTTTTAAAATAGATTACAAATTTCCACAATCGTAATTGAAGGGAAAATATAAACCACAAATATTGAGATGAACATTTGTTCAATACTACAAGATAAGGTAGCAAGCAATAACATATAACAGCAAAATATACTAAACTATGAATGGGTAATGTAAACTAAGTTTGTAATGGGTTATGAAAACTTAACAAATGATACAAAAGAAATTATAGGCAAAGAACGAAAAATTAGTTTATTTTAATCTTCACCAATAGTTTTGATATTTTAATTTAATAACCATCAAAAATATCAAGTGTAAAAATAATTTTTTAGAATAAAAAGGTGCAGCATCCTTTCAATGAAAAATTGCATTTAATATTAGTTAGACATCAAACTAAATTTTACGTTTTATTAATAAAGATAATCACTTTAATTAAATGGTTATACAACTTTAGTGTTAATAAAAAAAATTATACAACATTTATATGATTATGTTAAATAAATCACAATTTTATGTTGAAAAAATTCTACGTGTAAATAACAATACATTGTAAAAATTTATTTGCAATAATTGTCACAATTCAAAGATTACCTAAAACAGATTTTTAACGATATTTCTACTAATAATTTCTCATTAACTTTTAAGTGATATCTCTTTGAAGTTATAATAATATACTTTTTAAATAATTATTTGCTCATTATTCTCAATAATTGTAGAGTACAGAAAAATATTTCAATGACAACACAACTCATAGTAACCTACAAATATATAAAGAAACAACTTTGCCAATAAAATTAATAAGTTTATAATTCTTATCTTTAAATATAAAGCACCAGCTTTCACAATTCTCATTCATAAAAATTACAGAGTATGTTCAAAAACTGAAGCAGCTAAGTTACAATATACAAAATTCTAAACAAATCTAATTTTTTCAAACAAGTCTCAACTAATTAAACAAAATGTAAAATACTGAATTATTAAAAAAATGATCAGAAAATTACAGGCACTGGAAGTAATATTAAGTATATTGAACAACAATTTCTGAGTAAACTGAAGAACTTAAATCAAAACTGAGTCCTAAGCTGTTAATATTTTAAAACAAAAAAATAACCCAAATTTTTCAGTCAAGAAATTGAAAATGGATTGAAATAGACAATATCTAAAATAATTACTCGCAGAAAACCCCTAGGTAAGTTATAGAACTCATGTTGTTTGATTATGGAACATAAAGGAAGATAGAAATTAAACACTAATTAAGCTAGGTGATTTTATGTGTAGTAACACTTAGTTAAAAATTTGAAGAAATACTTTTTTATACAAAAAAGATAAAGTAATTTTAAAACAGAAATTAGGAGATCAATTATAAAAAACCGAATCCACTCCCAAATCTGAACGTTATGAACGAAATCTGAATTTTAATTGATAAATGTCATTGTGTGTTCTTTATTTAAAAGAAAATCAATGTAACAAAAATTTAGGCAACTTATAGTTCTATATACATATAGTTGTTTTTCATACAAATCATTTTTATTAAACAAAGGTAATGGTGGATCACCCAATGGTCCTTTTCTGTACACTAAGGCTAATGGATTCAGGATTTATAGTTTAAAGTAGACTCTGCAGCACTACCAACATCCATATTGAGGTGGGAATCAAACCCACAAATTGTTGAATAGCAGACCAGAACAGGAATCGTTTAGTAGACACCTCTCCATCTGAAGTTAAATGATAAAATTGCATTTTAGCCATTTTAGGACAGGCCATGCAAATCAAAACTTGCTGAAAAAGTCATGCACATCATTATCAAATATGCACTAAAGGAAAACTAGACGAGTGACACAATGATGAATGTTTTTTCATATTCATTAATTAGCACTTGGTACCTATTACATTTAAAATGAACTTAATTTTATGTAAAGAAACTAAGTTAGTATCCTAATTTTTTTTTTTGGTATTTTTATTTATTAGATGGCATAGTTGGAAAAAATAAACAGCATTCAGTTCATTTTCCATACAATTTAGTTTTAAGGGATAGCTTTAATACTTTTTTATTTTCACTATTATGAAGGGTCTTCAGGATTTCCTGAAAGTTTTGTTACAATTTAAACTACTTTCAGATATACACAGCATACTTCCTTTCTTGTTTATAAAAGCCCTGATATCAATATATTACAAGAGAAAGCATTATTTACAGAAAATGAATAAACTCACAGGATTAAGGAATCAATTACTTATAAAGATGAAAGTGAGAATATTTTAAGGAAGCTAAAATATATTTCTAGTAATTTTGATATACAAACTTAAAACACATTTCATAAATGTGTTTCCTTGTGGTTGGAAGTTTTTTACATCAATTTTCATTTTAAATTTTATTATTTGTTTTAGTCTTTACCACTTTTTATCAGTATGAAAATTAATGTTCTTTGTCACATTTAAAGCTAGACATGACTTTAAAACTTTCAATATCACTTCCACAAATTATGAAATGCCAGTTTTAATATATATGAGAGCTTATGTGATCATTTAAAATGATACCAAGAATTACAATCTTAAAACATAAAATTTTTTGTGATTTTTTCATTAAATTAGGTAAGCAAATTGAAATCCCACCCAATAGGAGTGATCCCTTTACGTTTGGCTCCCACAATATGTGCACCATTTTGAAAGGATTAAAAGGCTGTCTATCAAATAACAATTAGAAAATACTTGAAATAAATATCAGTGCAATTTTACATTTATTACGTTAATAATTAGAGAAAATTTGATAATATAAAAATCATCTTCGATAACATAAAAATATTAAATATATAATAAGTAACTAGATGAAAACTCTTGGAAATATGATCTATAACACTAAATTATTTTATCTGATAATGCAATCATAAAATTTAATACAAATTTTCAACTAGTTCTAATATACATTGTTAAACAGGATTCACAGGAGATATAAAAAATGTACTAATGCACTTTTATATAATACATTTTTTAGGCAGAAAATTATTCACAAAATAAATTAAAGCAAACTTACAGATAATTTTAGGTGAAAATTAAATACTATTTGGCATTAAACTTGATGGGAGAAAAAGTAAATAAGACATCTATAAACATATTCTATGACAATGCATAAAATTAAACATATGTACAGCTTTTCTGCAAACAAAAAAAATACAAATAAATAAACATACAAGTTAAATTACACATTTAGAAAAGCCTTGACTAAGGAAAATGAAATTTGTAGCATCAAGTTAAATAAATTTTTAATTTGAAAAAAATTTTCAAATTTTTTTCTTTAACTTTTACCAATTATGCATCACATTGTGTTTTTTTTTAAAAAAAAAAAAAGACAAGGAGCACAAAGATACTGGAGAACATTAGATATATTAGATTCAGTTCTGTAATCAAAAGATTAATTCTTCTAATCAATGATCTTCAAGATAAATTAGATTAGGATGTAAGGAAGCTTAAATGGCTTCAGACCAACTAGCTGAACGAAAAATAAAATCACTTGAAATTACATTCTTTTTAATAAAAAATTTCAAATATTTCCAATAATGAAATAGGATGAGAACCAATACATATTTTAGTAATTGTTTTATATTTTGAATAATATAAATTATTTTATAAAACTTAAGTACTTTTAAATTTTTTGTTTAAGAACTCCCTGAACTTCAAAAAGTCAGTGAATTGAGAATTCTATAATTTCTTAACTTCGTTATACTTTATAAAAACACCAATTATACATAGGCATTAATGCTATGGAAAATAATTTTTTTTCATAATTAAAAAATGAATGAGGTGAATAATTATTCTACTTAAAAGCAGATTAATATAAGTAAAATAAAGCAAAATTTATTAATTTGTTTTTTTATATTTAGCATTTTGACACACTTTAAATTCACCAAACAACTAACCTATTCGGATCATATTTTCTAGGCCATTCTACATTTTTCAATTTGCTCCACCTCATTACATATCTACATTAATTATCAACACTATTTTAATTTATTTTTAGCAAACAATATTATTCATGAATTGTTTTAAAGTTGAATATGCAAAATTAAAATAAGTTTCAAACTGAAATACATAAAAAGCAATTTTTACCTTACTGAGCTTCTCCCCTTCGCGATGTGGTAGAAGAGCTCTGAGAGATTGAAACCCAGCATTAATACTTTGCATTCGCCTTCTTTCATTACTATTTGCTATTTCTCTCCGAATTCTTTTCTCTTGCTCCAATAAACTTTTTGGCGAGATGGGTCTATTCCCTAATCTATAAACAAAATAATCAAGTGTTTTTTTTTTTTTAAATATTGAAGTGAATATAGTTGTACAAAGAAATAATTTTGTTTAACTATAAAAAACATATATATATATATTAAAAAAGTTTTAATTATTTCCAACAACAAAATGAAAAACGACATTCAAATAACAAATTGTTGTAAAAATCAGTAACATATACTGTATATACTAAGGAATTCAATACATTAATATATATGTTGTATGTATTCCATTTACTAGGTGAAAGCTTAACTCAATTAGTTTGATACTCAAATGTCATTTTTTGGACAAGAGTAGCTAATTAGATAGAAACCTACAGTTAAAATTTATTTCAAATCACTACGAGCATCATCGATAGAAGTGGGAATTGAGTCCACAAACTGTAAAACTGAAGAACACTCTTCTGCCAACTTGTCATTTGACAAGAATATTCTTTGCTTTTTCTAAATTCTGCATTGAAAAATTGGCATTCCTTTTCAGTGGAATTAATGGTCAAATATATCAGCTACTTTATTTTTGATTTTCTCATCTTTACTAAAACTCCTTTACAAAAAGAAAAATATTTTGTAAGGTTAAGAAATAAAATACTAAATAAAACTCAATATTTAAGAATTTCTAACTAATTTATCAAATGTATTATCAATTTGAATTGTAGTCAAAATAGTATAAAATTAGTATTTGCTATTAAATAATTGATCTGGTATATTAACCACTGTCATGATTAAGATACAAATTTGTATGCCCTTTAAAATCTTAGCTCAATGTTAGGTGACTCTAATATGTGCTCACTATGTTAAATGTATAGAAAATTTAATGTTAAAGGATTCTTTTCTCCGTAACATTTAAAAAGCAAATTAAGTTCAAGCTTTTAATTACCAACCATTATTCTTATAGTATAATTTTAGTTTCATTACAATTTTAAAATAAATAACACAAAAATCTAAATCTTTAAAAAGATAAAATCATACCATTTTAAACTGTGGATCTAATTTTCTTTTGTTTTTTATGAAATACTAATATGCACATATTACAATTAATAACATTCAATGGCTCTGAATGTGTTCATACATATATGAATCACAACAGAACACTGGTATGTATACTAATAAATACTATAATTTAATAACAATTACTTTTAATAACTACATTAGATATTTCAAGATAAAATGTAAGCTTTTTATTTTTATAAATTACTAAACAGAAAATAATAAAGTAATATTTTAATTAATCAATATTTGATAGGATATCTTTTACCATTACAATAGCTTTTAGATGGCTGGATAGAGTTTATTATTACAGCATTCAAATTCCTCCATTTTTTAATCAATATATCTCTTACCAGTTTTTGTTTTAATTTTTCATTTTCAAATTTTAAACTCCAGTTCTCAAATCAACTGTGTCATTAGATATGTATTACAGTGAGTGAGGTAGTGTTTTTAAAAACATTGATTCAATTTTAGTTGCTATGAGGGAAATGTTAAGTTAATTATTTTTAAAAAAAATATTTTTACTATTCAAATTTTGAGCAGGTAAGTCTTTGATTAAAAAAATTTTAATAAAGAAAAAGAATCATTATAAATGTCAAATTCCTTAGTTCTAGGGCGGATATATAACTCAACATAACTACCCAATGCACCAAGAGTTGTAGTCTTTAGCACTTGCCAAAAACTGCCTTTAACCAAAACGTTTACATAATCCAACCAACCTGTAAGTACTGGAATGGTTTCTAAATTCTAACACTTATAAACGTGAATTACTTAATTTTCTCATTATATCTGTGATACATTAGATTTGTTTTGCTACTCAACTAATTTTTTACACTCAAAGTAAATTGGGCTGGAACTGTAGTTTAAAGTAGATTCTAAATACCCAAGTGGGATTCGAACACACGAGCAGTTGAACCGAAGGTCAAGGCACGAACCATTCGGCGGCCAGCTCGACTCTCTGGTCATTTTGCTTTGCCGGGCAGTTTTTTCAAACATTGTTTTGATTCGAATTTTTTTTTACGTTTTAGCACATACTGAACCATAGAATTTAAAAGCTTACTAAACATAATTTAGGAGTACTTTGAATCCATTTGCTATTTTTATGAAGAAAGAGAACTTTTGAATGTTACAAGTAGTTTCTCTCTCTTATCGAGCCTGTCTAAAAATTATTAAACGCAAACAATTTACAAAAAAGAAATAAATATAATTAAATTTTACCAATTTGCTGAAAAATATTTTACTGGGGCGATTTTTCTTGGGGTGTCTACCAATACTAGTTTTCATTCATATTATTCTATGTTCCTCAAAAATAATTTTGATTTTATTCAGAAACCCATGAACATAATATGAAAAATTACTAGACACAATTACAACAGAATTTCTATAAATTTTGGAAATATATGATCATTGACAGCCACAGTGTAATTCTAGCTTCTTTAAAATGAATTAAAATAGTTTGTACATCATACATATATTATTTTTTATTCCGTATTATTTTACATTAAAATATGCATGTTTTCTACGTTCCAATTATTTTGTGAAGTTGATTCGCAGCATGAATTAAACACATATTCAATAAGAAAATAAATGGCAGCATGAAATTTACAGAATTAATTTTGTTTTACAAAGTCAAACATAAGCGATATTTGTTGGATTATCAAATATTTTAAAATATCATGTACTCGGCAGATGCAGAATACAACACGAAATAAGCTTTTACCCCTTTTCACGAAGGAACAGCGGAAAAAAACAGTCTGACATAAAATAGAAAATATTTTCTGGCAAACCCAAGCCACTCCCGTCGTACAGAACTTATTCACACAGCCTACGGTTACCAAGTTTTTGGCATGTAGCCAATTTTGTTTATCCTTTATCGAGGCGTCATGCTGGGAATAGCACATGAAGTCATTGCGTTCATTTTACTGGATTGACATAGATAAAAGTGCAGAGCGGGGTAGACGCTCGCAATTCATTTGCAGTGTTAAGCAATCTTTAATGAAATATTCAGTTGTTTCTCATTGTTTTATTAGTGATACATGAAGAGTGGATCAAATATAAAATTTTTACTTGAATCTTGCTTTGATTTAAAAACTTAAATATGTTTACTGATAAATCATGAAAGTTGAATTCAAGGTTTTTCTCATGGTTTTTGTTATTAAAATTGAGAACTATTCCTCGATTATAATTAATTAGAAAAATTTGCATTTTAATAATTAAATTTCTCTCCGATTTAATTTATTTACCATCATTTAAAATGTTTAGTCTCATAAACTGTAGCTTGTTTTCTCTCCATAATACATTAAAGTATCTAACTTAAAAACGATATACATTAATGCAAAAGGAATTATGTTATTAAATTATGTTAATGCTTTATATATATATATATATTTTCAATGGTAAGTTGGTTGATGTTTAAAGTCTATTTTCGAGTTAATTTGATCATGATCTGCAAGGAAGGGTCAGCTATTGTAAAACTGTGTGTCAAACTAATTCACCAATGATTCAAGATGCCACACAGTAAGAAATATTTGAAGCTGTTCGATTTCTGGGGCTTTGATTGCAAATTCTTGGCATGGTTTGTTGCTCAATGACCATTTTTGCACACGTAGGCTAATTAGACACAATTTAAAGTGAATTCTGAACCACAATGAACATTCATGCCAAGGTGTGATTCAAACATTAACTGTTGAAATAAAAGCCAGAATGCTAACCATTTGGCTGCAGCTCAGCAGAATTAAAGAGCAGGGGTCAGAAATATGGAATTCGAATTTTATTAATTGCACCACATGAAAGATATTTATACACACACATATATATATACTAATAATACATTAAGTATAATTAACTTTTCTACCATATACCAGATTTAGCATGTTGGTACTATAGGTTGTCAACACCTGATCTACAATTTAAAATGAATTATGAATCACTATAAACATCCAAAATAAGAAAAGAACTCACAAACTGTTGAATTGTTAAACCTAATTGATAAGGATTTAAGTTCAACATCCTTGTGGTAAGGAAAATAAAGTATAAAATGGTAAAATTTTAAGAATTTTTATTCTTAAATTATTGTGTTCAGAGCTTTAAATTAAAATAAAAAACATTTATTTAAGACAATGAATTCTGATACTCTAGAGTTGAAGCTGCTAATATATAGCTAAATATTTTACTTTATCAACTAAAAATAAGTTTTTGTTTGCATTGTGAATGTTGCATTTTATTAATTAATGAGTATTCATTTGATCCATATTATATATTTTGTAATTGCTACATCTGAAGACAAACTTCCAGCTTAAGAATCAACAAAAAATAAATTGTTATACTCAACACCAAAACATAAATGAAACCATTGAGGTTTGGTTTGTCACTCAATTATTTTATGCCCATAAGGAGTAATTAAATGGGGACCTATAGTTTAAGTGGATTCAGAACTCTAACAAACAATCATGTCTAATGTGGGAAGGAAACAACTACTGAATCGAAGGCCACAGCAATAAGTTGCCAGCTCGGCTTCAAATTGAGAAAATTAATGTTTAAAACATATAAGTGAATTTGTGTACATTAATTTTATTCTCAGAATTCAAGAGTAATTTTGCTACAGTGAATTTTAGGATAATTTAATAACTTATAACTAGTTAAGCCATGTCTAGTTCAGACAATAGCTTTGTACAATCTAGAATAATTAACATTAGGAGTCATTCTAAAGTTCTTAGTTTTGACATCAAATATAAAAGAGCATAAAAGAAGTGATTTTCTTTAAAAAAACCAAAGCAAATATAGGAAAATTTCATAATTTATGAAAACTTATAAATAGATTTTCATTAATCTATAAATAAAGAAATATCTTGACTTCTCCACTAGCATGAAAGCCACAGATGCACCTAGGCCATCCTCAAAATTCCATCGTCTCTTTCTGACCAAAGTTTTCTTTAATGTGAGAGTTCTTTCGCCTTTTACGAGGCGCTATATGCCCCTAAATTTTGGTTTCTTTGTTCAGCAGATATTTTAGCTAAAAATCTTTTAATGGCTCTCATATCATCTAACCTAATTAGCTGTCTTGGCAATTTAACCCTCTGTATTGCAATAAACTTAATAAATGGCTTTTTCAATAGTTTAAACTTGAAAGTTAATTTTTTCTCCAAAACGTTACAAGTTACCTTTCTGATACTTATATAATTCCACTAATATTTTTAATGTTATTTTTTCAAAAGCAGTAAATCTCTTCAGCTTTCTTTGACATTGTCAATATTTCAGTAGCATATGTGAAAATAGATCTAATTAAAGCCCCATAAATGAATAATATGGTTTTTCTACTGATGAAATTAGATAAAGGATATTTGTGGTCCATAAAGAATATATCTTAGCAGCAGTGACTCTGTACCAGATATCTGGAATTATGTTGTTCAGCCAGATAATTTCAGAGCCTGAAGATTTTGGACTTTTGACAATTTCAAATCTGTACCCCTGCTATTTCAAGACCATCACTACCAGGGTCAATACAAAAGCATATTTGGCTTGGTGGATTAAAAACAAGATATATTCTACATGCTTTAGTTTTTAAAGAAAGGAAACCCCTTTTAAAAGTTTGAAGGATCGAGGAAAATTTATCCTGAAATTTACTTTCTTAGATCTAAAATCTTTAATAACTTTCAGCAAAACAATTAAAAGATTCCTAAATGCATTTTCCGTCCAAAGTCATTAAAATCAATTGCTTCAGACAGGTTACTTTGCATTTTTATTCAAAGCCATTCAAAGTGGCATTGAGTAAATCTGTTCTGCTTTTCGGATATGTTGTCACAGGATAGTCTAATATTAATAACAAATAGTGAGGATAAATTTTAAATTTTTTTATTTTTCCATTAGTCCTAAGTTTATGATATTGTTTCTCAACCCATTACATTTTAGAAACTTTCAAATTTAATTCCTATTGAGAGAAAATATGTTGAGAAAGCAGAATGCAATGTTATTAAACTCTAGTGGTTGGTTAATTGGGTTTTCTGGCACAAGATCCAAAAAGGACAAGTTGTGCCACTTAACTCTAGTAGAGGTTATTGAAAAGAATCAGCCTCTTTATTACTTATTTTTTGAATTAGAACTGCAGGTGGTTATCAAAATAATGGAAACATCTGTGTATAAAAGTAAATTTTTGAATGATTTTCATAAGCATTAAAATACTTACCATTTTTTTATTAATAAAAATGTATACATTTTGATAATGTGTGGAAGCTTCATTAAAGTTCTGTGAGTTTTAGATTTTCTTCAAAAGCATATTTTCAAAGAATAAAAATTGTATGAGCCAGTCCAACTAGAATGAGTGTAATCAAAACATCCCAACTTTTATATGTTCCTAGCAGTACAATGTCTAAAATCAAGATAACATATGTACAGCAAAATGGGGGACAGGAAAAGAAGCTCAGTAGAAAAGGCCAAGTGGAACTGAAATGGATTGTAATATCCAAAAAGCAAACAATTTAAGCAAAACTGACCAAAGAGCTTGATCAACATCAGGATTTTCCAATGCAATCACTGCAGTTAGAAAGCATCTTCATAAACTTAACATTTACAGCAGAGCACCAATATCCAAACCAATTGTTACAGATATTTCTGCCAAATATCTACAGTTATGTCACACTCACAAAAATTGGTTGATTGTGAAAGAGAGTAACATGGTGTAATGATTTCTTTTCCCCACAAAAGGACAGATTCATGTTTGGAGGGCACACACACAAGTCTATGATCCTGATTGTTTCCTTTTAATCATTAAGCATGTCATGATATAAGCAGAACTCATGATATTCAGCTGGACCAATTGTAAGCCTGAAAAGAATCACTGAGAAAAGTATACAAAATTTTTAGCTGCTTAGGTCTATCCTATGATGAGAATTTTGTTTCCTGCAGGAGATGGAGTTTCAAAAGACTATATTGCACCTATCCATGCATGGAACATGTATAATCATGGTATGATGAATACAAGCATAAAGTAAAATCTACTTTGGCCCAGTCATCTGACCTCAATATAACTGAATATATATATATATATATATATATATATATATCCTCCCCTGCCCTCTCCTTAAATCTTTCACAAAATGTCAATGAAAAATGGTACACACACTATTTCCCTAAACTATATTCAGTACTTGTATAAGTCAATTCCAAGATAGATCCAAGATGCATTATGTGCCACAAATGGACCTAAACATTTAAGCTGCCTTATATCTAAGGTGATTCTATTATTTTGATAACCACCTGTAGATCTGTTAGAACTTACAGTTTTAAAAAATTCTGGACATTTACAAACATCTACAACCGCCATTAAAATCTAATCCATAAATTGAAGATTAAAGTGTTAACTATTCTGCTGCCATCTCATGCCAAAACTAGTTGCAAGAACTAACAATGGATTACACCAATTAACACTTCATTTGAAAAAATAAGTTTCTAAAAAAGAAATGATATCACATGTATAAGAAGCATCCAGTAGCATGGGATAGTTGTGGTTACAATCTTACAGTAATAAAATAACATAAGTTTACTTGTGTAAAAAACACCTAAAATTTAATGAAAATGATATTTATTTTTAAGCAACATTTCTTTGTATTATATAATTAAAAAGTGATTTACATGCAATTAAATTTGGATTTTTTAATAAAAATGGTCGTTTTCAATATTAATTTTTCAAAAATAAATTGTGTTATTAAATATTATACATTTTAGCACCAAGAAAATTGTGTCAATAGTGAATAAAGCAGAACAGACAATTTGAGCAACAAAGATTATACCAAGAATTACAAAATATTTCTATAAAATAGCAAATTATCTCTCAGTGCTTTCTTTTAAAAACAAGACGAAAAGAATAAAAAAGCCTAAGTTTAATGCACAGAAAAGTCAACCTTGAATTACTGGATGAAGAATTTATTTCTCAGTTCAAGACTGTTACTACAGAGAAAAAAACCGAAGTGAACTTAGTTAAAAAAAATCTGTCATCAGTTTTCAAATATAGTTGAATGGTAGTTTCTACTAACCTCTCTCAATTTCATGAACACTCGCTATTTTACAAATTAGTGGATTGCCCTTAACATGGTTTTATAGATACAATATTAATTTTAATTTCTATTCATAATAGAAAATTTTGAAAATATTTAAATCATCCATATTTTTTTAGTTCTTTATGGTTGAGAAACTTTTATTAAGTTTTCTAATACAGAATCGAAAATTCCTAACTGTGGATAACTACTGCTGATGCTTAAGTCATATCAATTTGTGGAATTTATTCAGCCTAACTTAATTTCCATCATCCAGCCCTTGCATCAAATCATAATGTCTTCAAGCATAAATTTCATACTTCAGCAAGGAGCAATCATATGACCTTAGGAAATTTAGATTTTAAGCACAATGTGCTTAAAAATCTATTCAACAGCTTAGGACAGTTTAACGGACAAAGGTTATTTTAAGGCATTTTAATAACCAATGTGTAAACTGCCTTTCTGTAGGACTCTTCAAAGATAGGGGGACTCATTCACATGTTAGAAGTTATGAACTAAGCAGACACCCTGTCAGGTGTGTATGCAGAGGGCATAAGCACAATATCCATCTCTTGCTGTTCAACAGTGGCTGGAACCAAATCTGAGATTTTTTGCCATGAAAAATGCTGTTCTACCTCTCGGCCAGGGTGAGCCCCATTTAACAATCTATGCATATACAAATGTTGCAGAAAAGATATCTAGATCATTTCAACATGTATTAAAAAGCACATTATAACTGTAGAAAATTGAAAACATTAATCTGACATCCTAAATTAAGATTTACTCATCTATGAACTTTGACAAAGAAACCCACTGCCCGAAGTATATTTACAGTACTTTAGAATGCAAAATCAGATGTTACATGTATGCAAGAAGTATCAGATGATTAAAAAGAATGAATAAAAAAAACAAGTTTCAGATATCAAACAATAAAATTACAGTGTTACCATTGACTGCATTTTACTTAGATTTAATAGTGTTCAAGAGTTTTAATAATGTTCCAAATCTTATAAATAACATACATTTAAAAGACATGGAGAAGTTTTATTTTTAAATTTTATTTGGGACACAATTTAGAATACCTCACTAATTTAACATTAAAAATTATGATTCATGAACAATGAGTAATAAATCTTTTTATTTCTCTTATTTAACACAAAGGCTAATTTACTAATATAATTTCTAATTTTACTAAGTATAATTTTACAAAAATTTTGACCATTCAGAAAATTTTAACTTGTTAGTAACTAGAATTTCAATTAAATGTTCTTAAAATTACTTTAAAGATAAAATAAATAAGGAAAAATATTAAATCAATTTAAATTAGATATCCTCAACATAAAAATAAGATAAATTGACCCTGGAATAAGTCAGATGGTACCAGGAATACATTTATTAATTACAAATCGTTTTCTTACTTGTTGTGAATTTTTCTATTTTTTATTTAATAGTTTGAAAACCTTTATCAATATATCTGTTACAGAAAATATTAATTATAATTAAAATATTAATTATATTAATAATAATTTGATAAAGATAGTTTGGTTGATTTGTTTGTCCTAGTATGGTCACTTTAAACACACAAATAACCATTGTGATTTAACAAACCTACAATTCAAAATAGACTCAAAATCTTATTATGTCTAAGAAAATAATCAAAGTGTACCAACTGAACAACAGAATGCTAACATTCCAGTTGCCTACTCAGAAAATCTTTCACAAACCTGTTACTTAAAAACTTATCGGCGGATTTAATTATGTTACTCATTTCTGAATTGTCAATGGCTTAATCCTAGTATCTGTAATGCAACAGATTTGGCAACATTACAATTCATATTGTATGTTTATGTATTGCTATTTTGAGATCATCAATATTTTTGATTATAAATCGCTCGCTTTGATCATTCGAGGCATATTTGAAAATTGAACCAAACGAGATATATAAACTAGAATTTTAAGAGAAAAAATTTTGAGAACAGCTTAAATTGTCTAATTAAATTTGAATTCGACAAAATTTTTTGATATAATTCAATACAGTAACTAATTTATTTATTTAACTTAAACATAATTACAATTGTCATTTGATAAAAAAGACAGTTGAAACTCCACAGTTCATATAGTACTTCTAAGTAGTTTTTATAATTAATTTTAAAGACAAATTTTTTTGTGGCTTAAAATTTATCATAAGTTCAACAATATTTTATTAAAAATTTAAAAAGCTTTAAATCGCTTAAATCTTATGCTCGGAATTATAAGACTATATATGCCCTATATATGATAACAAGATACATGATATATATTTATAACATATATATGATAACAAGACAATATATGCCCGGAATTACAAGGACCATGCAAACACAGAATATAAATACTAATATAAATTTTACCAAACATAAATATAATATGAAATTTTGGCAAACACTTTATTTCTAGAAACTTTGAAAACAATGTTATTGAAGGCAAGCGAGAAGAATTTAGAAGTATAACACTAAGTTATTCTAGAAAAATTTAATAATCTAACACTGGTAAAGAACTAAGAGTAAACAATACATGCCTTAATATAAGTTTTTCACATTTTTAAATAAATTTAATACAAAATAAGGTTTAGTAATATAGTCAATAGCGTGTTTCTTTATAATCTACACTCAACGATTATGTGTATCTTGTATTCCAGTACACACAAATTACTAACCTCATAATAAAAGGTATCATTACATAATAAGGGTGATAAGTTGGACTGAGAATAGTAGTTAATGTTTAAAGAAAGGAATTTTTTTTTTCTCAATATACACTAAAATTTGTAGACAAATAATAGCACAGCAAGACTTAAATTCAGTTCAATATATATATATATATATATATATATATATATATATATATATATATATATATATATATTACTTTCTTTAAACTTTACCCTTTAATATGACAACTAGAACTTAATTTTACATTTAGGAAATTACAAAAACCAAAAGATACATGCCTATGCATTAAAATATTTATTGCATGAAATAAAGATTACATGCAAGATAAATGAACTTGTAAGCTGTTAAAATATTTTAAGTTATTTCAAACGAACTTTTAAATATTTTATATGTAAAATTGTGAATAAATTACTTATAATTTAGTTTTTTGTACCAGAAAATAAGCAAAACATTGCAAAATAGTAGCAAAAATTTAGTACGCTACAAGAAATATAAACAGTAGTTTTAAACATAGAAATAAAGATACAAAATTTGGAAATTCAGAATTTTTATTTTGCATTAAAATTAAAATAGGCTGATTTTCCGCAAGAAATGAATTCAAGTAACAAAGCAACCAATAAATTTCCAAGTGTTTATAAGGCAAAGTATACAAGAAGTAAAACGAAATATAAAAAGCGCTATTTATCTTAAATTTATATTGAAATAACGGATGAATTTACAAATGTCACAATGTATTCGGCTTACCTGTACTGTTTTTCACCTGGCATATTATATTTCATTTTCCCTTTCCCCAAAATATGGGATTTTCTAGTTTTAATTTTTATTAATTTGTTTTAAATTTATTTCAAAATTTTAAAACAGTATACAATTTTAAATAAAATTTGCCAGCGGCACATTTTATTCCGGCACATATTATATGAGCGCGAAATTTAAACTGCTTTTAAACTTCAGTCTTCTGTAAATAAATGAAAAAACTTTTTTCACATCCTGTAAATTTAAGAGAACTTGGGAGCTTAAAGATCACTATTGACTTCAGATTTAAATTATTTTCAATGAATTTCCTTGAAATTGTGCACGTGCCATAGGCAAACTTAAAAAATGATACAACTACAGTCCGTTCATCTACCTCTCGTCGCCAAAATCATTTAACGATAAAACAATGCCTGCCATTCCGCTGGAAAGTTTTGTGGCAAACCCTAAACCATTCCAGCTGTACCACGTCTTTGGCATTGGGCCAAATTTCTAAACTCTATGACACATAGTTATACGAAAACGTCTGCGCAGCATTACTGAGCCACAGGCGGAAACCAAATCCTAGATTAGCATAACTGTGTGACTAGTCAGCACATGTGTAAGCGAGTTGCTACTTCAGCATTCAATGCCTACATTTTTTACGAAGTACAACGGCAAACAGAAAACGTATTTTACGGTCGAAATATTGAAATAAACTTTATATATCAAAAAATAAATAAGCTTAATTTGAAGAAAGTATAAACTTCACTTAAATAAAAATAAGAGAAACATGTTTCATAAAACAATATTAAGAGAAATTTTTTATTTTTAAAAAGTTAAATAATTTAGAATAGCAAATCTTCTTCCATGGGACATTTTCAATTAAATACAAACAACTATGCGGACATTTATAACCAAACTAAATTTTTCCAAAATATGATACGAGAAAGCCCAAGATTATCAGGTTATATAGAATAGATGGAAAATTAAAATAATTAGATGAATTAATAACACAGATACTAATTTTATATTTTAGGAATATATACACGAACAAAATAATTACTTACATAATGCATTAGACAGATATACAAAGACGTGGTATAATTTGTCTCAAGACACTTTTAATATGGAAGAATGAATAGTAAAAATTATACAAATGGATTCTCCAATAAACTTTAGCCACACAAATCAAAATGTCTCTGGATTACCTTGATTTTTCCAAAAATACATGTCCTCACTTGATATCTCAAAAATGTTGCTCACATCTGGGATTTTGTATCTTGAATTTTATAACAGCGTGAAATCATTTTATTGAAGTTTTTGTTAAGTAAGGAGGTTGAGCTTATTAATTATAATCAAATTCATAAATTTATGTTCTATTCAGTCATTAAAATAAGGCTGAAATTCAATTATTTTTGATTATCTTCATATAAATTAAAAAATCTATATTCTTGAAATTATAAATGGTATTATGTGCATACCTTTCATTACTACATTTTATTTATTAAAATTAAAACTACAAACAAGCGAAAACGTTCCTGTTACAAAGATGAAATATGTGTATGTGTGATTTCTAAGAAAAATATATAATTATAGAAAAAATATTCTCCACAATATTAAGAATGATTAAATCATAAGACTTTCAGTACAAAATATTACTGATATATTTTTGAAATTCAAAAAATAAGCATATTTTTTTTAATAAATAAGTAAAATGAAAATTTTTATTTAAATCAAAAATATCAAAGAATTATGCAAATTAATTGTAACTAAATTATTTTTACAGTGATTTTAATTATACAATAGAGAAATAAATCAATGTTAATAAACTAAAAGCATTAATTATTCACTTTTAATTAATGTTCAAACCATAAAAATAAAATTATCAAAAGAACAATATAATGTTTGTAACAGAATTAACTTATTATATCTTTAAATAAAAATATAAAATTTATACTTTAAATGATTAAAATAAAACCAAACTGTACAACTAATACCTAATCTAATTTTTAATGCTCCTATTAATTCAAATCTAATAAATAATATTAATAAAAATTAGGTCGCAAATTAGTTCAATATTAATAAAATCAAAGTTTAACTCTTGGAAGAAAAAAAATTAAATGATATTTCCTTATACAACATAAGATATTTCGAAAAACTAAATAAGTATTTTAAGTTGTAATGAACTGTTTTTGATTTAGTTACAAAATTATTTATTTTGTATAAACCACTGTTTCTCATAACCATGATAAATTTCAGTTAAAATAAATTCATTGAGATAAATTGATTTCAATTAAAATTATTTCAGATTTCCAAACGACAAATGATAAGTTGATATTTAAAAAAATGTCAAAGGAAATGAAAATGCTTCCATTTTGGCGCGCAATCGGCTCAATATGAATTACAACATTAGTGGCGACACACCTCCGTTTCTACACGTGCAACCAAAAGAAGAAAAATAAACAACACTTTCACAATATATTCTTAACTCAAATTTTACTTTAATATGATGAGTTGCCACTCTTAAAAACATAACTGAATCAATGAGGCAACTATTGCCAGTTCAATAAGAAAGGAAACATATTGACCAGCTGATGCGAAGCCGGCACGCTTTACAACTCTACTACTACGAATAAAGAAAAAGGCGCAGCAATTGCTACACTGTCTATACCTGCAAAGGCTTCCGACAACTTCCTCTTCTTGCCGCCGATAGTCATGAGGAATTCGTTTTCTTTCACCATTCCGATGATAAAATGCCATTCTACATAAATCACCACTCAGTTTTTTAACGTGAGTGATGGCTGTCCAACGTGAAATATTTTTTTTCACTTGAAATACTACTTCCAATTAGTAGTACCCGCATCCGTAATCCACAAATGCCTAGAACACACCTTGATTCACATCAACAGTCGCTGCGCCTATCGTACTTTTGCGCGGGAAATGTTCACTGACGGAGGATGCATATTCATCCGCGCACGTGTAAAATTTTATTCAGCGTTTTAGCCACTAATTTGAATACAAAAATCTTTACAAGATCCTATTTTTACCTAAAATATACTTTTTATACTGAATACAAGCAACATAACAAAATTTTTAGTCATATGAAGTGGAACTATATTTTTTTATCGTAGTACAACTTGCACAGCTGCTAAATCAGCTGTCAGGGTTGGTCCAACGGCGGAGGAGACTTGTTCCTTCCGCGTGAAGACTTTGTTGGTTGAAAATCCCATTCGTTCGCAAATACCGCCTCGCTTGAAGGTCACGTCAGCTGAGTGGTAATTGTCAGGTGATCCTGTTTTTCCACTGACTTTTGGCGGGTATATCTTTTATTAATTTTTTTCAGTGTCAAATAATCTCCTCAAGCGACTTCATTCATAACTCTTACTCTCTCACATCACTATTGATCTTTTAGTGTTTTTAAGCAGTCATTGCTCGTAAAACATTAGCCTGATAATAGAAAAACTTTTCTCAGAGAGATATCCCCAACTAAAAAATCCAAACGCTAAAAATATATTCTTAAATAGTTTCTAGATTCAAAATAAAAATCCGAATATGATGAATATTTATTTATTATGAATTTAAGTTCTTCAGATTTTTCGCTAAAACTTTATAGTATATCTACAACCAACTATAAAATATTTATAGTCAAAGAGTTTTATTGTTAGCTACAAAAAGTAGGAATGTTGAAATACATTCTAAATATAAATAACAAATATAACGACACATGTATATATCAATGCAATGTTAAAAACTTTATAAGTAGGGCACATTTTTTTAAATATATTTCCAAAGTAATATATTTTTGCAAATTTAGAATAACCTAAAATGGAAAAATTACATTTAATTTCTTCTATTTTGTAAAATTAATAGGATATTGATAAATATTGAGAAAATATGTTTAGAAAACCACTATAAGAAGAACTAATAGAGCAAAAACTGTGATAAAATAATAAAATCAGGTTCTGATTTTATTTTATTTATTGTACGATATCGAATGAGGTAATTCATATAATATTCAAAATGTTTTCAAAAATGAATGACGTATTGATGTTATATTATATGCTTAAACATCAATTATAATATAGGTGACCTAAATTGAGTAACTGTGTAAATACAATAACGTTAAATATATTTGATAGTAAAATAATAAATATCAAAGAGATGAAATAATAAATATTGAAATAATTTAAATGAAATTGCATTATTAAATTTTTTGTTTTTGTATAATGACCTTCCAATTATGAAATTAAAAATATTACAAAAAATTTTCTCAGATTCAGCAAGGGACGAAATGCGTGAAATCGTTTGGTGCAGGTTAGTTATCGTCTACGGGTTTTTACACATTTACATTTTGATGCCTCTAAAGGGGAATTCCCCGAGTTCGTAAACTCGTGGCGGAAATGTGAAGCGCAGTTCTAAATTAGGAAAAGATATTTTGGCGGCGAAAGCCACATGATAAAAAGAAGATAAAAAAAGAAACCTAGTTGTGTATGTAAATGAAATGCAATGTCGTCCAGTCGCTTTTAAACTTTAAGAGATCAAAAAGTATTAACGTTTTTCCTAAAATATCTACTTGCCATTTTTAAAAAAATGATGATGAAACGAAATATACAACTTAATCAATTTTTTCTTATTGCGTTTTGAAATTAAGATTAAAATGTTTCCTGAAATTGACAGTAATTATCTTTTACCAGCGCTAACTAAACAATTAATTTTTTTGAAAAAAATTAATAAAAAAATTTATTTATTTATATATTAAAAAATATTAATTTCAATGAAATTTTAAAAAATTAATTAATTTTGAAAAATTAAAAAAAATTTAATTTTTAATTCAGTGACCATCAAACATCAAAATGAAAATATTTTGTAAAATTATTACGTATTTTGTCATTTCTACAGTAAAAAATTATTTCCTAACTATTAAAGTAAACGAAATTAATATAAAATAATAAATATATTAATTTGTAATGTCGGAAAACTATAGTGTATAAACAATTTAATCAGAAAATATGTAACATTGATGTATGAAAACTCTGCAGAATGTTCTTGATTTTTCATTAAAAATTGTACGAAATTATTATTTGCCACCTGAATTAGTTGTTTCATCACAATTACAGCCAATGACACTGATTTATTAATTCATTAAACAAAATATCTTCAGTACTTTTCTGAGCAACTTAAAAATGTGCTCATTAAAATTTAATTTTTCAAGTAACGCATTATTCATTCAGAGTGACAATAAATGAATATGTTAACTTTAATTTCAAAGATTTTAATCTGATTTTTAGTTCAAGACACAATCCCTTAGTAAGAGACATTATTTTTGTGTATTTCTAATCCCGATGTCATATAATTTTATTCTATTTTTTTAAATGGTAATTGATATTGATTTTGTAAAATCACCTATAAAAACATGTGTCTAGATTTTAGCAATTAAATTTTTCGAAACAAATATATACAAAACTTCATATTTTGATTCAGCTGAAATATATATATATATATATAACATTTCTCATATATATATATTTCGTCATCCACTTAAATAATTCGCTTATTTTGTATCGTTTAAGGAAAACTATACCGACAATTCATACGTGACCATTCATTTTTCTGCCTGATTTTCTCTCCATGTATATACATATTGTACATATATATATGAAATTACATTTACATATGTATGATTTAACAATAATAATACAATAAAAGGAAAATGTGAAATTTAATTTTAAAATACTTAAATTTTTAAAATGTCTGTGTTACATAAAAAAGAAAATCGGAAAAAGTAGGAAAAATAAATCGAAAACCATGAAGAAGCACTACTATAGAAGTAACAAAAAGTTTGTTTCTTCTCACTAGAGGAACGTGGAGAAAAACAGCTCAAAACTATTTGTGTAAAGATTAAGAAAATAGGATAAAAAAAATCTTTTCCAAATACCTCCAGCAAAATAGAAACGTTATGTAAAATTGGTGGATAAAAATTACTGAATGTAGTTCAGCAAACTTATTGAATACCTGATTTAAAAGAAAAATAACAAAGTAAACACTCAAATAGGCTTTGCACAGTTTACACACAAAATAGTTAACATGAACATATTTATAGTTTAAAGGATGATGAAATATTATTCATTCCTTAAAATTTAAAATTTTTTAGATTTACTTCTTTAAAAATCACCAAAAAAAAGTCTGTTTTTTTTTCTCCCGCTGATATATATATATTTTTTAGGAATTGTAGATTTCTAAAAATTTTAATGTCATGGATAATCAGGAATATATGTATACACACAGAGAAGATTTGCAAATAAGAATAATTTTCTGGTTTCAAAGTGGGTTTTAAGTTTGTCCGATATAACTATTCTCAAACGTAAAGACTGTTTTGGCCGTGTTGTTATCACATGATTACATTTATACAAAAAGGAAAAACAGTTCATCAATTGATTTATCCTGAAACTGACAGTATAATTTGTAAATATTTAAAATCACTGAGTTTATACAAATAGTGAAATTTATATATTCATAATGATAATTACTGAGGGCAGTTTCACCAAATTTCATTTCTTGCATTCAAGCTTTCATCACGCTCGTGATTACAAATTCTATTTTTAAATAACTCATACTTTATTTTTTGTACCTATTTTTTTTTTTTTTTTTACTTTGAGAATTTGCTTGATTACTAAGCGGACCTTAAAAATCCAAAAGTTTGAAAGGAAGTATGAATTTCCTTTATTAACATATCCTTTTCCTCACGATCAAGTACCATAATCTATGAAATGTACTTTTCTTAGAAATAGTAATAGGAATGCAAGAAAGATATAAATATCGGAAGAGCAAAAACTGCATATTCATTTTAGATATAATGAGACAGACAGAGCATCTGCAAAATTTTATGATTAAATTTATACAATGTGAAAAATATATTTACTTGTTCAATCGTGGAGTGCAATCTTAATCTATATTTGACTTCACACATTCATGAAGTTTTTTTTTAATTTTTTAATATTATTATTTATTTATTTTAATTTTTTTGTGCTTGATTTCTCCAGGCTGTGGCTTAATATTTTTATCTCCTTTCAATGCAATCAAATGTAAGTTTTTCAGTTAGAAATATTTTGTATTACAGAAAAGAGAGACTTTTGGTTTTAAATTTGGTGAATAAAGATCATACTTGAGAATATTCCTTTTTTTATTGAGAAATGCTGAATACCAATTGAATTGTAATAAGTACTGTTGTCACCTTTAAATTCATAATGTCACACATTAATTAGAGAAAAATGAGTACTAATTATGATATATTTGAGCCTAAACAAATAGTATTTTATAAAAATTATACAAAAGATGATGTATTCATAATAATATATTCTGAATATATAATGATTAAATGACAAATTCTTTTGGTGACTTATGTGGAATTAGTTTCATAAAGTGAAAAAGAATCAAATTCAGAAACTTTAAAGGCATGTTGTGCCAAAAACATATTAGTAATTCATTTACTAAATTAAAATGAGAGATTAATATCCGGACTTAAAGTACAGTCTACTGCTTTTTTAAATATTAAAAAGCCAGATGTATTCCTGAAACTATTGTATTGTGGCATAATATTAAAGCCTAATTTCAACTTTATTGTAAGTCTTCTGAAATGTTTATCTCATAAGATTTTCAGTGAAATATGAAATTCAAATGTTTCGAAGAGAGGAAATTCAGAAGGCTTCTGAGCTGCAATATGCAGAAAAAACACAATGGAAATATAGAAATTAATATTTCATTTGTTGCTTATCAACAAATGAATACAATCTTCCAGTCTTTTACATATTATGGAATGGATTGCAGTGAGACGGAAACCTAAATAATTATGCATTCAAAATTTTACCGCCGAACCATTCAATATCAGTAGTATAAAATTCGTAGGAAATTTATATCTACAGAGAGAGAAAATAAAAAAGGAGGATACAATTTTACAAATGTATTATATGTAATGCATGTCAAATTTTTAGTTTTTAGAATTCTAAAACTGCATGCCATGACTCACAACATGCATTTTTTAAATGCTAGAATATATTTTGAAAGATTTAATTTTGGTGCATTGATGTCATATTTGAATTAATAAAAGTGACATTTACTATACTCTGAGAATGTTCTATAACACATTTGTTCAAGAGTGTATCTTAATTTTCTACACTTTACAAGTTTCATAATAATTAATAAGTGGGATATTCCTCCTAAAATTTTGAATTGTGTAAGGCCTATGAACATATTTATTATTGTCCCAAACATCATCGAAACATACGTATTCCGATTTAGAAAAGAATGCTTTTACTTACCAAGAATTTGAACTTAGAAGAAATAACCTCAAAATCAAAAGAAATATATATACATACATCTATGTATATACAAATATATACAATATTTATTTATATTTAATAATAAACAATTTTTACATTTTTCATGGATAAATAAATATTTCGTAGGTTTTGTTGAAATGTTCAAGTTAATTCTGCATCCAAACTCAGTAAGCAATAAACTTAGAATCAAATATAAAATTAAGAAAAACAACAAATTTTAAGAAGTTTTTATAAAACAAAGATTAAAAAATATGGCATTGATGAATTTTGCAATGTCTATAGATATGTATTGCAATATCATATCATGTAGATATACTTCTTGAAAAATTGCATCAAAAATATAAATAAAGAATTAAAAAAGTTCACTACATGAGAACTGTATAAATTTTTAACTTTTTCAATAGATTTAGCTGTTTAAAGTCTATATATATATATATATATATATATATATATATATATATATATATATATATATATATATATATATATATATAATGTCCATCATTTTTCGTGAAAATTATTGCAGGAGCGCTCTGGAAAGATGAAGATTCGTCACAGGGAAATCATCAGAGCATCTCGTATATAGTAAAGGGAAAGAAATGTCCCTCCTCGCGCCAATTTAGAAGCATATTTTTACAGGAAGATACCGGATACTAAGAACACCCGCAGCTTTTGCTGGGGAAGAGGGAAGGGAACACACAAATTATCTCATAGAACTGCGAAAAACCAAACTTCAAATTTTAGTGTGTGAGGAGGAGCTTGTTGACTAAAGCATGCAATTGATTGGATTGATTATTCAAACAACCAAGTATTCATCCGCCATGTGGGCGTTGCTAATTTTTGGGAAAAATTTTAAGTTTTATGTATACAAATAAAAAAATTCTATTGTAGATAAAATAAAAATAAAAAATTTGTTGGCATTTATAAATATATGTAGATATTAAGTCTGTTTTTAAAATTTCTAAATTTTTTACCTTTTTTAAGTTATTAAAGTTTAAAGCATATTATCAAATTACTGAGCCAATTTAAAAATAGCTAAAAAAATTTTAAAAATAAATTTCAAAACAGAATAAATTATTATTTTGGGGCATTAGGAAAACCTACAAAATGTGAAGGTCTAGCTATAATAGAACTTGAGAAATATGCTTTTAAATTTCTCCATAGACTTAACATTAGAGCTCGTTTTCAATATGGCGCGGAAGGAGTCCCCTTCCAGCATCATTAACGCTATTGGATTCATAAAGTGAGAAATGCAGTGTCGTAATGAAAGTTAATCTCAAAAATCAATTCATATAGAAAAAACGATTTAACTTTCTCTACTTCTCGTAATGTGAGTATTTGCAAAATTTTTCCGTCATACTTATAATTTGTATAATTAATGTAATATCTACCTACCAAGAATCTTAGAGTTGACTGTCCCTTCTGCATGCAATATCTCTTTGGCAGTGAGTGTATAAGCAAAGAAAATTTTTACGGTGAAGTTAATTTAATTTGCATTTATATATATCGAATATTTTGCCTAAATTATATGTATAAATATTTAAAGTTTTTTTATATTGAAAATTTACAATGAGAAACTTTATCAAAGTTTTGAAGAATTTATTATAATAGAAAAGAAATATGGTTTTAAACAAAGTAACAATGCAATTTTTAATTTTTATACATAATAAAATGTAAATTATTCACAAACAAGGAGGAAGCAGAGAGAAATTTAACTCGAATAAACATATGTTTTGCCATATTAATTCAATAATTAATAATACTTTAAAATATTTGACCATGGCGTAACTCAAAAACTTAATTATTCTCAAAAGAAAGATTTTTTAGTAAAAATCGAAACACTTTTTCATAAGATTTCTACATAAAAATATTAACGTTCTATGGAAGTATACAAACACTATCTTTTTTTGACCACAATTATTTTTTTTCTCGGAAGTGAATTATTTACAAGAATTAATAAAAATATAAATGAGGTAAGAAAGAAATATGTTTGTTGTTGTTGTTGTCATGTGCCAGCTAGGCTGGCAATATGGGGTGCGCTGCTCCACTTTTCCAACTGAACCATATTTGGTGTGGAGTCTGACTTCTTCAGTATACACATGCCATAGGAACCCGTTTATAGGGTAGACAACCATTCACACCTCATTCATACAAGGAAGGGACAAAGACAGGATAGATAGAGAAAGTACATCCATGCCCGAACCGGGATTCAAACCCAGGACCTCCTTATCCGCAGTCAGGCACACTGACCACTAGACAAGTTGGGCGGCCAGAAAGAAATATTTTTAACTACATAAAATTGTTTCTAAAATTTCTTTTTAATAATTCCGAATTTAATTTCTAATTCAACCAGCACGAACAAGTACAATATTCTAATCCACTTTGATGCCTTAATGTACAGGGTTAGCGAAATTAAAATTCCGTAAGTTAAGGATTCGAACCCTAGATGCTGTTCTACTAGAAAAATGTTTGGACAATAGACACCTCAAACAATGCGCTCAAAATTTTTATTATAAAAAATAGTTTAAAATATCGCCACTAGATGGCGCTACGAATTAGTATTTTACAGCAACATATGCAAATGTCATGCACAATAAAAGGAAGATGCTGTTCGTGTTTCAATCAGATGATCATTGCAGAATGCCGACGTTGGTGGAGAGAGCATTTCTGGTCAAACTTTACTACTGCAACAGTGAGAATGCAGCGGCAGCTATTAGAGAGTTCCGTCGTTTGAAGAAACAACGACGTGGACCGATGTTGGATCGCGCTCTCAGAGACATGATGGTGAAATTTGTGCGTACAGGACAGCTAGGTACTCGGCCGGGAAGAAAAAGGGTTAGCTGCGCCGCCGTAGAGGATGTTGCTACAGCGGTCGTGGAAGGCAGCAGTGAATCACTTCACTGAAGTTTCAGCTTACCGACGATCTCATGTACCCATGATATGCCCTACTCGACTGTACGGCATATCATGCGTAGAATTCTAAACTTTTACCCATGTAAGATTCAAGTGGTTCATCAATTAGAACGGCATGACCCGGAGATTGGCAGAACATTCGCAATTCCTCGCGAGAACAGCAGTAAATGATTCCTGGCCATGGAACATTCTGTGGACGTACGAAGCCCACCTCCATCTTAATGGGCATGTGAATACCCATAATTGTCGCATCTGGGCGATAGAAAACCCCCACGCGGTGCACTCCAAACTCTTGCATGATACGAAAGTGACCGTATGGTGCGGGTTCACTTCTTCATTCATTATCGGATGCTTCTCATATTGAACACGTTTTAAAGCACTGACTTGCGTGTTTAGTAATGTCAAATAGAAAAGTTCCTTTTGTTTAATAAATATTGTAATTGTGTATCGTCCTTATTGCGTTATTTTTCTGAAAGACCACTGGTCCTTCATTATTTCGGAATCTCAGCTTGACCTTTTTTCTTCTTCATAATATAACTCGTAGCACCATCTAGTGGCGATTTTTGCAACTATTTTTTATTTTAGAAATCTTGAGCGCATCGTCTGAAGTGTCTATTGGTCAAATATTTTTCTGTTTCGACAAGTAGAACGGCTTCCAGTGTCCCTTGAATAGCGGAAGTTTAATTTCGCTAACCCTGTACTTTGATGAGATAAAGTCATTAGTTCGAAGAGAAACTTGGGCTAATGAAAGATTTTTGACGAAAAAACAAATGATCTGAAAATTGAATTTGTGTGTGTATTGAATCTTTCTCACAATCTTCTAAATCATTTCTTTTTAAATAAAACATAGTAAATTGCATAATGATACGAATTTACAAATAAAATTATTTTAACTTTTCTGAAAATTTCAAAAACTGTTCAGTTATTTATTTTGAGAGATTTTATTTATTTCGCAAATACTATTTTTAGATCCCATGCAACTTTGTGTCTTTAAAAATTAAAAATGCAATAGCATTTAAAAAGCTATAAAGTTAAGACACACTTTCCAGATATGGCGATTAATTTTGAACTTCTTAAAAAAAAAAATATATATATATATATATATATATATATATATATATAATAACATTAATTTAGAATTCGTCATTATAAAACAGCGGATTTTTTCTCTTTTTTATCATTCGACTTGAAATTATTTTTTTAAGCACAGTAAAATATCTAAAAATTCTGTTGTGTTTAGGGAAATCAAATTCTAATAATAAATTATTAAAATTGAAAATTTTTTGTCAGGTCTGTTTGAGGTAGTATGATCAGTTAGTTGGAAGTGATGCCAACCAATACTAAAAATGTGTCCATTTTCAATAATTATATTTTAAATCAAAGATTATTTTTAAAGTTAAATCACATAAATTATTTAATCCATAAGAGATGATAGATAAATTTTTCTCGTAATGCATTACAAATTACCAGGCAAGAGAAAACTTATATATATAAATGTGTTAATCATTTTATTATCTAATCATAATTCATATATGTATAAAGACCAACAAAGCCTGTGATATCGTTTAATAAAATACGATACAAAATCTGTAATGTCGTTTTATAAAAATAAATTCAATAAGCGAGAGTGATATTACAGGCTTTGCATCGTCAAAATATCATTGAATACACTTATTTTCCATGGTCATACATCACATTCTATGTTCATAATTATTTTCGACCCAAAGCGAACTACGTACCTTATTTTTATAATGATAAATTATGCAGGTTTATGAAATGTAAAGACATTAAATTTTGTTTAATAATTTAGGTTTAATAATTATGATCCTCGCGAATTATTGCTCAAACATGTTTTTTTTCGCATTACAAATAAATCTAATTCTTCTATGTAATGCATAATTACTTTCTATTAAGAAAACATCTGTGAATCTAGCTATATTTTCATTAAATATAAGGGGAAAAATTATTTTTACTTTAGTATAAGTGCAAAGAATAGTTTAAGGCATTATAATTGGTCATTACACATGTCTAACAGATAATTATTTCCTTATTTTAAAAATGCTATCAAGCTTTATTTGTATTTTACGCTTAAATTTTATTCATTTTCCTGATCAAAAAGTAAATTGCTCCTTCTGAAACAACAACAGGAAAAGTAAACTGATTTTTCATTGATAACTTTTTCTTGTGTTGACTTAAGCAGAAAATGTCTTTGATGTAGGCCGTATGTTGTTTGTGTTTCTTATCATTACTTGGATAAGTGATGTGACACATCACTGTTTTTGAAAAAGTAGAAGTCATTTTAAACTCTAAAACAACAGTAAGAAGAATGTCAACTTTTGATAAGCAGAGATTTAAGTCTAATTTCCATTGAAGATTTATAATCTAATCTGGCTTTGTTAATTAAAATTTATTATGATTGGATCATTTTCAAGAAAACAATAAGAAAGTTACAATTGCACGTATGAAAAAGGTGAAAATATTTAAAGATTTCTGGAACTTTATATTTATTTCAAATGAAATAATATTTCTAAATGGAAGCTTGTTAAACACCAGAATGATGGAGGGGAAGAAACTCTATAAATGTATTACACCTGACTTTATAACAATTCAGTATTATAAAAGAGGATAAAATTAATTTATTTTAAAATAATATTTCTTTAATAAAAAGAAAAAAAGGAATAATGAGTAATTTATCGGTAATCTTCTATTGACACGACAGTCCTTGATGAGCTAAGACATTTCCAAGGACTTTCATCCATTCTGATCTTTTTTTTTTTCTTTCTTGCATTTGATTTCCAATTAGTTTCTCTTAGGATCTTAAAATCCCCCTCTACACAGCCGTCCATCCCAACCTGGGCTTACTTTTTTTCTTGTTCCCAAAAGTTTATGATTGAAAATTTTAAATGTTAATGATAAGGGTCTGCATAGGTGGCCCACAAATTTCACATGCGATTAATCTTAATGAATTTGAGGATATCTATATCCTTAAATAGTTTGAACAGTTTAAAATTATGTGTTCACACATCTCCAAACTTCATTTTCAATAACAACGTCAAAATTTTTCCTGAGAAATTTTAGTTTAAAGATAGCTATCTGTTCTGCCTATGATTTAGTAAACTTTCAAGTCTCAGATCCATAGGTGAGCATAGATCTGCTAAGTACTTTATATAACGTGATTTTCGTGTTTCTTCTGATTAATTTAGATTTATAATGTTATGTAAGTCATGAATTAATTGCCGACTTCGTCTTTTAATCTTAATGCTTACATGATTCTGAGTAATAAATCAATAATCATAGAAAGCTTTTTGTCAAAATTGCCTTTATATTATTAAATATGACTTTAATGTACATTTCACTTCATTTACCTGTATAATCAATATTGACGGTCATAGTTTTTCCATTAAGAAGTTATAATTTTAGTTTTGGTTTTATTTATTTAACCCATGAGAAATATATTCAGTGAAAAATGATATTAAATTTAATAAGAATTCTTTATTTATAAAAGCATTTTTGAGTATAGGAAATGAATTCTTTCAAGAATAAATATGCAAAAGAAATTGAAATCGGAAATTTCTTAAGTGAAACTTCAACTTTTGCTATTATTACAAACTATTTTCAAAAAAAAAATGTAGTCTTGGGGATAAATATTTCATTTCTTAATTTTACTACTTCCTTTAAATATAATATTTAGCTTTATTTTCATTTTTTTTCAAACTATGGTACAATCATAGTTTTAAAACAGCATAGTGTCACAGTAGTTTCTTCAAAATATCATAAAGGTACGTGGGCGGAAGCATTTTTTTTGGAAGATTTTTAAAGTACATTAATTTTTAGAAAAATACTAACTTTAATGAATTAGGAAATAATTGTATGATTTTGATTGCAACTGCTTATGTGATAATCCAACTAAGATTTCCTTGAATAATTTATCAAAAACCAAGGCTTTGTTTATGGTTATACTTTCAGCGTATTCATCAGAAAATTTTTAAGTGAAACATATTTAACGAATACGGCAATGATGACAGTCACTATACCCTTGGTGACAATCGCTCATCACTCCAGTATCCTTTATTTATGAGTCTGTTATGATGATGACATCATGGATAATTTCGATTATATATTTCGCTATTGGAATGAGATCGCAGAGACCATGCTTCAGTGCATTTATTTGATCCTGGGTATTCATAAATAACGAACAATATGGATATTTCATTAACATTTCTAGTTGTGAATAAGAAATCAATCAGGGCGTTTAAAGAATTTTCTAAAACAAAGCTTCAATCTTTAAGCTGAAAGGTAGGGAGATTATTTTTATCATTTACTAAGTAAAAAGACCGTCATATCAATAAGGTTTGAAAACTTGGAATCTCTGCTATTCTCTGTAAAAGTGACAGTTAGGAGAGGAGAGTTTAAGTTTATATATAGATTTTGCTTATTGATAAAGATTTGAAGTATTGTTTTAAAGTTCTTCTCAGAATGGATCTGAGACTTGCATCACCAAAAATCTATTGTATATACACGAATTGTAAATACACAAATACCACCAATGTCTGTCCAATTCATATAAATTGTTCCTCAAATTGGATTTGTAACTGTAATTTGCATATTAACGTTACATTTTAAGTTCGCTAAAATAAAGTAATTTGATGTGAAATTATTAGATAACTTTCCATGAAAATATTTGTGGTTTCCATTGAAAATTGCAGCAATCAATTCACATATTTTCTCTCTAAGAAATTCAATCTAAACTTGCTTAATGAAAATACAAAATACACTTGTGCCCGTAAATTAAGGATAATGAAGTTCAAGCAAAGAAAGAGAGAGAAGCAAAACAAATGTGACTTATTTGTAAAGCCTATTTATAGAAAAAGGTTAAGAGCAAAAAAGATGCTATTTGTTTGACATCATTAATAAAAACTGCGATTTTTACACCCTGAGAGCAAATTTTAAAAAAGAACCCATTTAGAAAAACCAATATATATATGGTTGGTATGATGGTTAATACATATTATGCCCCCAGACGATGCAATACAGGCCGTACAACGCCTAGGCATGCTGAGTATCAAATTATCGATCTGATCTTCGGGAATATTACACAACTCATCAAGAAATGCTCTCCGAAGAGCTCACACATGCTCTATTGGATTCATGTCCGATGAATATGCTGGCCAGTCCATAGAGGTGATATCCTCCGATTGAAGGCATTCGTCTACAATGTTTGCACGGTGAGGACAGGCGTTGTCATCTATAAACAGAAACTCTGCACCTATGGCGCCCCGAAACAAACGTACATGTTGTTCCAGAATGACAACCCGATAGCTGTGGCCTGTCATGGTTACATTCTGATCATGCAGGTTAGTTCTGGAACCCGGAATAATTCCTCCCCAAACGAGTAATCCTACACCACCGTAACGGTGTCGTTCATTGGTGTTCTCTTGGTGGTAACGGGTACCTGGCCCTTTCCATATGAGAATACAAAGAGAATCAGACTGAAAGCTAAACCTGGACTCGACGAAAAACATCACACAAGACCATTGTTGTGGTGTCCATAATGCATGTTTTCTACTCCAGGCTAAGCGCAGGCGACAGTGAGTTGCGGTAAGTGGAACATATCTGACAGGCCTACGAGCATATAGACCATTGTGACCTAAGCGTCTGTACACGGTCTGCTATGAAACTGTCGTACCGGTAGCTGAAGATAGCTGACGAGACAAGTCTGATGCTGTGCTCCGTCTGTTTCTTTTGGCAGTAACTGTTAAATATCGATCTTCATTCGGCGTTGTAACTCGGGGGTGACCTGTGCTGTAACATCTATTCACATTACCATCATCTTGGAACCGTTGCCAAATCCTGGATGATGAAACTCTGGGCGATTCCAAGTTCCTCGGATACTTCCAGCTGGGTACGTCCACATTCTAGACGGCCGATAATTCTACCACGTAAAACATCATCTAAATGCTTCCTTTGTGCCATAACTATGCGGTTATTGCACTGAAAGACTTTTAAAGCGCTTGTGAACAATTTTATTTATTTGCAACCATTCCTTATATACTCCTCTCTTACACTCTCGTCATTGTGACCGACTATCGGCGCCATCTGGTGGTCGCTTGTAATTTGCATATAATTCTTCAAGATGTGTGTGATAATTCTACATGTTAAATTTTTATTTTAGAGTTAAATTTCTGTGTGATTCTGAATTATCCTTAATTTATGGACATGAGTGTATTATCTAAAACGCTGCATGAAAATTTCAAATGGGATTTAAGAAGCTTTTTATATGTTAAGTAAAAACAGAGTATTGTTTAGGATATTTTTGCTTTTCTTACTCAGATACAGAAATATTTTTTTCAAAAATCAGTGAACAAAACAGGTTATTGAGATATGTTTCCGATTTCCCATTTCTGATAGCCGAAACTGGAAAAATATCCTATCGCCTTTTAACTTTGAACTTTAGCCAAATAAAGGAGATCAGCACCTAAATTTAGATTCTCCTTTCCATTCACACCTCACTAGCGGGGAAACATTGGATCCTAGGGAACTTTGAAGGTGCATAGTACTTTGCCTTTTGTCTGAAATTATCATGTAAATAAAAAATAAGTAATTCCATCTCTTGTTTATTTATTGTTTGGTTGTGGGATAGTTGTTAAACCAGAAATATCTGTCGTTGATAAGATTTGTGACTAAAAACTCATACTTTGGACTTGTTGTTGATAATACGTTTACATTTGTTATGCTAACGTATAACAATTATAATATGTTTAATAATCGAAAAATACACTGACATGTAAAACGTAAGCAACAGGTGTTTTGCCACAATTTCATGAGACATTATCTAAAGGTCATGAAATCTAGAAATGAGAGACAGTATTTTGTATTTTAATTTTAGTGATCACGAAAGCATAGATGTGCCAAAATGAGTACAATGCATACACTATAATCCTGAATGCATCTACCTAAAACATCCAACACATATTCTATGGGACTTAAATCAGGGGAATACAGTGGTCAATCCATTAGAGTGACATGTTATCTTTCCAATAGCTGCTGAACAGCAGGAGTCCAGTGTGGCGTTGCATTGTTATCCATAAGAACGAATTCGGCTCTAGAGAAACTTCGAAACACGCTCATGGGGAAAAATCACCACCTCACAATAACGATCTCCAGGTACAGAACCACTGTGAAAAATGTGGAACTCAATCTAGCTTTCAGCATTAGGCCTCCCGATACAACAGCTCCAGGACCACCATAATAATTTCTTTCCTTGATGTTACTAGGATGAAACCGTGTCTCGACCTCTCTCCAAATCAACTGGCGTTGATAATCGCTCGTGGCATGGAAACGACTCTCTTTCGTGAAAAGAACATGACTTCATTGCGCATCACTCTAAACGATGGTGCCAATGGCTAACTTCCAAAGAGATACCGTGTTCAGGACAGCGAACAAACAGGCAATCTTCAATCAGGTGTCTGGACATAGTATACCGCGACATTTATCATTCCGTTACTGTATACAATTTCTGAACAATGAAACTTACTGACTGCTTTCGGGTTCTTTTCGCCTGCAGGAAGATATATAGGTCATCCACTGCAGATGTATTTTTGGGGTGGCCAACATCAACCTTTCTAACAACTGTACCTATGGCGTGGAAGGCTTTTCAAGCACTCAAGGTGACACTTTTGCTGATTCTGAACTTTTCAGCTATACTGGTTACACTACGCCCTTCTTTCAGCTCTTCGATCATTCTTCACGAGAGGATTAGTCTAGACAATTGTTTCTAGCCATATTTAATAAAATAACTCACTTGTAGCGAATATCTGGTAGCTTCTCCTCACTTCCTTTTATTATAGACTTGAACTGTGCGTACGACGACCACACGCGTTTTACGCATGCTTACATTATCTGTGTGTGACGTTTTGTTACTATTCACTTTTATTTAACTTACAATTAAGTTTGATAATGTTATTTTCATGCATAACAGTTTTATTCTAACAATTCATAATACATAACTTTAGGAAAAATCATAATGATAGGAATGTTCATCACGAAGTCAATTTTAATTATATATTGTCAATTGATTGTGAGATATCGGATTTGATGACAAATTTTTATTATTTATTGGTATGTGGCCTATAAAGTGTTTACTTACAAATTAGATTTCAGAATAACTTACGAATAACGAATTCGGTTTCACGAATTCCTCTAAATTAGAAACTTCAACAAAGTTTTTAAATATTTTCAAAACAAAAATAAAATAAGAATTGAAGGAATAATTCATATTTAATTCTCTATTACTTTTAACATATTTAGGGATAAAATGACACGGTAGTTTCAAAAATAAAGTGGAAAAATTATGTAACTTGTGTAATAAACTCAATCTTTGAAACAATTAAAGAAATCAAAAAAATTTTCCTCAAAGGACTGCATTTTCAGAATATTCAGAATCCATAATTTTGAAATACTGACTATCACTTCTTTAAGAAGATAATGAGTGACAAAACAATAATACTAAAAAAAATAATAAAAGAATGACAAAAGCATAAAGATAGTTTATATAACATAATATATTTGTGTGTGTCAACCACACAAAGCCATTTGACCGTAAAAGATAATCGGCTTAGTAGCCCATGAAGTCAGTAAAAAAAATCAAGTTTCGTATAATTTGATTTCAATATTAATAGATAATCAGATGTAATAGTATTGAAATAACTATTATTATGCCGAATTTGAAATTATTTTGAAATAGCAACTAATCATTTAAAATGAATATGTTTTCTATATAGTTATTTTAAACAGAAAAATATGCAATTTATTTTGAAAAAAAAATTATGTCTTATTCTGAAAGTGAGTGAGGTTCATTTTTTAAGCCCTTATGGTGTGTCGTAGAAATGTACGAGAAAATTAAAAGGAAATTCTCAGTATTTATATAGATATATAATACACATAATATTTCTTACAATGATTTGATAATAGAAATTGTATATATAGCCTGAAAATAGAAAAAAATATGCATTCTTTAATAAAAATCGTAGCTTTTAGCCCTATAACTACTTAAAATTAGTTTTGCTACTCAAAATTTTGAAATTATTCCCATTTAATTTATGTTAATCATTTCCTAGCCTAATTAGAAAGTTTTGAATCAGAAAATATCTGAATAAAAATTATGAGTTAATTATATCGAGATTTAAGCTAGAGATGGAACATTCCAAACTATGAATACTATAATGATATTTAAAAAAAAGATTTGAGTTTCACATTCGCATCTTTATCTTCCTTATTTATATCTTTCGGGACCACTTGATTAAAAAAATTCCTTCATTATATTTTAACTTAAATTTTATCGGCACAAGTTTCAACTCACAAAAGAAAAGCGACGTAACTATAGGAATCACTGTTTTTATTTAATGCAACGTAGATTAACCTTGCAAAGATATTTGAAGTTATAAAGAATTTGCAACATTCATTAACTCTCCGGGATTCATATTTTACTCTCTAATCATCTTTGACTTTGCTCAGCTTTTTAATTCTAAGTAGCTTTCCATGGTGATGCATAGGGTAAATAATACTTCAAGATCAGTGTTATGAGCTTCAAATCGTATATTTCTTACTTATGTATTACCCCGTAACTTTTTTTAATACTGCTCGTACTCAAACATAAATTTTTATTTTTCTCCTAGATGCATTCCGATTAGATTGTCATTAATTTTCTTAAAATAATGCGAAGAAGTACTTATTTAATAACAAATAAAAATTTATTTGGCATATTTTTGAAGAAATTATACTTTGAGTTTCTTTCTTGATTTTGGAAAACCAGTATATGTTGACGTGGTTTGAAACATTTAATAAGGCAGAGAATCAATTTCCTCCTCACTGCACTCATCAAAACTTATTTTAAGTTCTTAGTTATCCAAATAAACTTTTTGGAATACATTCTATTATATTTCTGTTGTTTCTACCTACATTGTTTGAAACTTGCATTCAAAATTACGATTGTGTAATTTGTTATGCACAGTTTTAATCAAACAAATTCATACATTTTAGATTTTTCTAAAACAATGTGCGTTAGTAAACACAATGTTGAACATTAATAGGTCATTATTTTATATAAAATGCGAAGAATTATTTTATAACCATATAAAATAATCATCGTTTTTATTTGATTATGTGAATTGCTAAACCTAAGTTAACTATATTTTATCATGTATGTAGCGTTGCTAAACTTAAAATTGGCAGAATTTAATGAATTCGGACATTTCAGAAAGTTGGGTAATGAATTGCTAAAATTATTTATTTGTAAATGTAAAAACACCAGTCAATTTTGCAATAACTAGGTTGGGACCAATTACAAAAGGGGTGAACATAAAAGTAAAGACATGTAGAAAACGCTTTTTTTTAAAGTATAACTTTAAAGAATCGTTTTCCACATGGTTTATAAACTTAGAAAGTGCGTTTAAATTCAAAAGGGCGTAACAGCTCACCTTAACTTAAGGTAAGATTGTATTCTTTAGAGTAGAAGATGTCAAGTTCAATCCTAGCTATTGTTGAACAACAGGAGGTGGACGTTACTTTCTGTATGTATGTCGAGTAGGAGTTTGGAAGATTATACCATGTTTGGGCCTTTATGAGACATTAATATATCTACAATTCCTAAAAAATTTCCTTATGAAAGGAATGTCATAAGTTAAAGTACAATAACTTTTTCAATTATTAGGCTATCTATTATATGATAACATAAAAAATAATGCAGAGTTAACTATGGTTTATAGTGGCAAGTACATATTTAGCAGTTTCCGGACTTCTTCCCTCATGAAATATGAATATTGCTTACTATGTGAATATTGCTAACTATGGTTTATAGTGGCAAAACCACGCTCTGTGTAAAGAAATATTTCTGGTTTAAAGTTTAGCTGTTGAGCAATGGGTTATAGTATTTTCTACACGCACACCCATTCATGTACATATTTAGCAGTTTCCGGACTTCTTCCCTTATGAAATGTGAATATTGCTTACTATTTAGAAAAAGTTCATCTCGAAAACAATGTAATGTAAATACCAAAAAAATCTCTGCAAGAGTTTTGAACTCTTAGCTGATCTACCACAAATACCAGAACACAATTGAATAAAAACAGACCAATAAATAATTATACTTTTAATTATAAATTTTCTTTCTGTGATAATTTTTTAAAATAAAAGACATGTATTACATTTATTTATTTCTGATCATGACTGTTTAGATAAGTTTTATTCATTTATTAATTCTAATATGTAGGATTTTTTTTCAATTTTAAAACATTTCTTATACATAGAGGTACAAAAAGCATATTAATCTATAATGGAGATTCATATTTTTATAACTATCTAAACGCGCATTAATTATTATTAATGTCTAAAGCTACTTATGATGTGAGAAATATTATTATAATTGAATTTTTGAGTTGTATAATATAAAAAGATAGATCAGCTATTAATTCTAGATTTCCCATAAGACTTTTTAATAAATTTCACAAGTTTATAAAATGTCACTATTTTGTAAAATAAAATACTTTGTGTAAAAAATTACTAATCACACATATAAAATGATTAAGACGAAAGACTCAAAAAAGAACTTTTTTAACAATGAGGTAAATATTTTTACATACCCACATCTATCAGAATTATTCGATGGCAAGACGTAGATTTTTTTCTTTTCATAAACTACAGTGCCAGTTGGAAAATTCATTGATGCCTCAGAATCATATTCATCTGAATCAAATTCATAATCTACTTCTTGTTGTGAAGTCATGTTTCAAATTTCTCACTTGAGCTTTGAATCAGCAAAACAAGTTATATAAATCAAGAAAACAGGTGGATATATATATATACATACTTTATATCTTAACATAAACGAGGGAGTGTTGATTTAATAATTATACAAAATCTTATCCGACAAACAATTTTATCACCAGATTTAGGTTTCTGATATTCAGTTTCTAAGTACATTCCCCTGACCTTTTGGACTTGGTAGCTTTTCTACCAAAGGTCTGTTACTAAGCGCTACCTATAACAAACAATGATTACTGAAAATTGCAACTAATGTGAAATGGATAGATTAAAAAATATTTGCCCAAGAAAGAACGTGATGCATTTAGTTTTTCAAATAAATAAGAATTAGATAACTTCCATAAGTAATTCCGGGGTCAAAGTACCTCAAGTACATTATGCTCACGAGATATTTATAAGAATGTACAAAAACAGTTTTCGCAATTTGTTCATCGAATAAAAATATATTGCTTTGATAAAGCAATGGATTCTTACTCGATGTAGTTAATTATTTAAGAATATACGTCAACTCCAAAATATTGTTTTATATTAGTTTGCTGGGTGTTCAAAATTTAGCACAAATATTTGTGATTAATAACGCATTTATATATTTTAACAATTTTATGAATCGATTATTGTGAAAAACTGAAATTAAAGAATATCTGCATTCATCTGTGAATGCCATCATATACCAAATAAGTTGGTAAAAGACAGAATATTTAGTTACATTCTCATATATCCGGATTATGACCGGTGTTTGTTGACAATGGCTAAAATTCTCCGATTGAGGTCGGAAAGAGAAACAAAAAGTCCCTAAAAAGATGAAAATGTTGCTATACCTTTCATACTGATGTAATTCAAGTGTTTGTTATGTTCTGAAACATTATTGTTTGCCAGTTTTACATAAGATTTTATGGTGTGCTCAACGTTTTCTTACATTTTATTTTATTATTCAATATCTTAATTCATGGATGCTACAGTAAATTGTGATCAGTTTTTAAAAAGTTAAATGAATTAACTGTAAAATTGTTTTCATTGTTTTCCTTTCTTAAGAAACGTACTCTAAATTATTTTCTGAAATAATTTCTGCTGAAACTAACTGTAGCACACCTTTGGATAATAAACGAAATAGGGATTTTGATCTTTTAAAATGTAATGTAAAAAGAAATCATCAGTTATACTGATGTGACTGAAGATCAAAGATGAATACCTTTATCAACTTATATGCATATCCCAGCTGGGTTAGTAATAATTTGACAATTAAAGCAGATATTTGTTAACTTGTGATTTTTTGATTCCGCATGTGATCCATCAAATCAATTTGCTTGTTCAGCACAAGTTGTATAATCAATCAAAATTTATACAATGATTAATCTAATTTTTAAAAGATTTTTTATTAGTGATCTAATAGAATTAATTCCTGGATATATCTTTTTAAGAATACATTTGAACTAGATTCAAAAATAAAGAAAACATGCAATACTTACCAGTTGCCTCAGAATTCTTTCTCGTAAAAATAAAAATCTTAAAACTTGTTTAATTTTTAATACTACATGTTATAGCAAATAATAGAAAAATATTTTCATTTCCATATAAAACGTATTATTCCTTTTTATAAAATTATCCTGAACGCATTTATTTAGATTTTACATTCTTAAAAAGCCCATTGATTATACAAAATTTTAAATATTTCTGGAATCTGTGAATAAGATATGTCTAGTTTTATTTTTCGGGGATTATTTTAGAATGTTTTCAACACATGGCTTACATTCAGATTTGTAAAACTACGCAAAATTTAATTTTTCGTTACCTTTTGACTTTTAGGTACGCAGCTTCTAAAGCTACGCAGAAAAAAAGTCTAAAAATTTTATTAAAATTATTTAATGTTTAATTTGGCATCTAAGTTTGTTGTTAAAAATCAACTTTCTACAATAATGTTTTCACATTTTATGTCAATATATTTAAAGGCAGAATATGCATCAGTGTTTGTTTGCACAGTGTAATAATAAATAAATTATAGAACGAAAATCTATGTTGCGGAACCACAATGTGTGTGTGTGTGTGCTTTAATTCTAGGCCTTTTATGATGTCAGAAGAAATAAATGAGTGGCGATCTGTTCTATTTTTTTTTCTTTTTACAAATAAATAAATTGCTTTTTAGAAATTAAATATTTTTCGGAATCTTTTATTTTAGTGTTTTCAATTAATGAGAAAATCAATTTGACAAGAATCTAATGTAGGTTAGTTTTCTAAATAAAACTGTGATAAAAAAACAAGCGAATTTGAGGAATAATTAAAGAAAAGTCGTTTGGAGAACAAAGACTACAAAAAGTGTTGCATGAGGCCATTACAGATGTCTTTTGTTTCAGTTCTGATGTGAAAAAAATCTGACGTAAGTACTTACAATTGGGTCAAACGTTAAAAGTAGGCCCCATGTAACTTTAACCGTTGGGAAATTATTAACTCCAACGTCTCGAATTATATGGGTCAGTCAAGTAGGACTGTTAGGATATTTGATTTTTTGCTTTCTCATTTTTAACACAAAAAATGAAAATTAAAAAGAATTAGTTCAAATTGTGTATTAACTCAAAGCCAGAGATGAGACATTCCAATCTAAAAAAAAGTTTTATAATTAGAAAACTTAAATTTTAGGGCATTTTCCCCTGCATTCATGTCATTCAAATTCCTAAACATTAAACCTCATTATTATCAAGAATAATAATGATATCCAATTCAAATGTTAATTAAAATTTTTCTTTTATTATTATTGAATTATTAATATATTAAACAAGTGAGAATATAATTGCTATTAAAAACATAATTGTTTTTTATTAGTATCATCTTTATTAAGCATAATTTTAAACCGGAGATAATCAGTTTTTGTATCAATGCAATTTGTTGGGAAAAACAGTTTACTAATTACACAGCGATTCATCGCAATAATTTAATTTATCACTACTGAAAATCACTATACACCCCTAAAACAGGGCTAGGGAAAGAGAAGGGCTGGCTCAAATGCTCCCCAAAACTGTCACCGGAAATAGCAGTTGATGACGTAGTCAGGCATAGAAGGAGAATAAGCTGCCTGGAGTTTCTATGCAAAATACTTACTTTTTATTTTTAAGTTCATTTTGTTTTTAATCAGGGTGAAAAAAACTACAAATGCCTCTCAAATGTATAGTAAATTTGCAATTATTATTTAATAAACCCAAAAAAATTATTATTAATATTGAAATTAACTTAAAATTGCATAACCAATATAAAAATATACTTAGCTTCAGTTTATCTTGATTTTTTGACTAGTGACCTATTTCTTGTTTTTTTGTTGAGCTTTATTATGGTATACTATCGCTGCATTTCTACTTAAATACCTAATTCGTATAAATGTTCTCCAGCAACAAAAGAGTTTAATTGCCTTTTGATTTACAGTAGGAAAAGAAGACTCTGTTTCATTTATTAATGTTGCTATGACATTTTTCCCTTTAGAAAATGTGTCGCCATGAAATTTGCAAAACATTAAGTCCATTTGTCTTATAGTTTCCATCCATGCTTTTGTTGGAACAGTAAGTCCCCCAGCAGAAATTAAATTAATCCACTCGGAATGATTGGGCATATAGTTGTGAATTTCTTGATATAGTTCCAAGTGAATTATCTTTAATTTTATAAGCAATATAACCTGCCACATAAACCATAGCTTCTTTTCAAATGGAGATACATCACAATTTGGATTGGAAGAGGCAAGTTCATTTTCCCAAGATAAAGGTAAGGGATTAATTAAGAATTCACGATTTAATTCATCATCTTGAGAATCAAAAGAATTGATAATTTCTTGACGTTCTTTTACATTAAATGCAGAGTCTAACATTTCACTTGTTAAATAAACGTCTGGTCCATTTTCTAAAGAGTTTATTTTCAGTGACAAATTAGGTAATTTATTTGCGAGCAATATTTTTTAAGCGAATAATTACTTCAGAAGGAGAAGGATGGTCATTGAATCTCCCAAGACCTCTAATTTGGCTGAAGAGGCTTTCGAGCGCATCTTGAGTAAGTCTACTTGTTAAAATATAAGATACATTTATAGATTTTAAGTCTTCATATAGTCCATAAAGAGAATGATTTGAAACAATAATCCCTTTCTGAAAAGGAAAAACCGATTTTTTTCCAAATACACGTAAATTGAAAACGTCCTCCTTAATTGCGTTTAAAGTTTCTTTTTGAGTATCAAAGTACTTTTGCACTCCAAAAGCAGCTTTTAAAGGCTTGTTACTGGGAGGTATTGTTACGAAGCTGTTCATAATATCAAATAAATTATCGATTAATGAAAAAAATGTAGCCGCTTTAGTATTTCCAGTGAAATGTAATATAGTTTTAGCAGTAGTTTCCGAAAATAAAGTCTTCGCAGGTGTAACGTTTTATCTTTCATTTCATTTAACCTTTAGAAATTGGGGCTTCAGTTTATGGCAAATTTTTATTTCCCCGAAATCTTTATTCAATATCGCATATAATATTCCATTTTATTTCGCCAAAAATCGTAAGATTTTGAAGATAATGACCGAATCAAAATACATTTTGAAATAGTGTCAGATGACCATTTCGTTCTTAATTTATTTTCTTCATCTTCATGCTTATAAGGGAATAAATTATTTATCCCCATCTTCCTAAGTTTAACGTTCTCCTTTTGAAGTAATTTTATTTTCGTTTTTAATTTTTGTATTTCATTTAAAAGCAATTTTTTTATTTGATTTCTGTCGTTTAATTATTCTTGTTGTTGAAGTTCGATTTCTTTTTTGCTCATTTTTAAGGAATTTCACTGTATTTTCTGCGCATAATATTCTTTTTTTATTTCAATTCTTCTATATTTTTTAAATATTCATTGCATTTAAGGCATTTAATGTCACCATCACATTGATTTTCTGTATCACATAATTTATATATATATATGTGGACTCACACACTCAATTCTTTCAATAGCTTCTATTAATCTTCTTCTTTTCGTTTGTCTCTGTTCTCTTGGAGTATTTCGAATTATATTTAAAGCCGGTAACTTAAGATTAGGCAGAGCCATGTGTTTTAATAGTTTTCTCTCTGGCAAACCAAGTAGTCGATTTTGTATGTCTTCCATATATTCATTCAAATAAAAATGCTCACTGCACACTCTAGCATTCTTGATGTTGATTTTGTCACTTCTTTGCACCCATTCCTTCGAAAGCATTTGATTTCTTTTGGAAATCGATGCAATATTACGTGTTTTCCTTTTGTATTTTGATACGTATTTAAAATACGTAGCAACAGCACACGATGTCATGTTTTCCTCTTTAAAAATACTCTTGTTTTAAATGAAAACATTAACATTAAACAAGCCAAAATGAATAAGAAAGCTGTGATCAGACACAAGCTGGCATAGAGAATGCCAGCCAGTCGATGCCCAGTGACGTCACGCTCTTCCCCTCTCCGGTGTCAAGGCGGCATGCGACACCTCAAAGCGATGAGCCAGCCCTTATGTTTTCCCTAGCCCTGCCAATAAAACGCAATATAGTTTCGGTTTTCAACAGTGTTTTTGAATAAAATATTAGGTGAAATACTCTATTGCTATTTGTGTTATGTCTTCATCAAGCACAATAAGTGTTCTTCGTTTCAATCTATATAAATAAAATCCTCATTCTGTTTATCTGCTGAAATTTTGTCTTTGGTAAACTGAGAACAACTGCATGCGATGGATTGAAATTTATATCAGGATGTTGTAATGGAATGAAACATCAAAATGTTGGTGAATAAAATCCCGAATTCGATATTTATAAATAAAAACAAAAATGGATCAATGAAATCACAAATATTCCACAATGACCAAGGTACAAATCTGTTGCCATTTTTAGCTTCGTTACTGGCCACGAATGTCTCTAGAAATATCTATGTCGTATAAAAACACTGTCAAATACACTTTGTCAACTGCACCACATACGAGAAGAATGGGCCTGAATCATTTGAAGCATTGCCCTGTTCTGATCTCAGGACATTTGTGGGAGAGATACTGTAGAGCTCATCACAAGATGAATATTTATAAATTTACTGTGGTTTCAGTTTTTTGCGCTCTTTTTACTTTTGTTCTAGTTTTAATGTTTGTTATTCTGACTATAGTTGTTTTCGAATCTGCCATTAGTAAAAAAATATATTTAATAACTATAATTAACTAAAAGAAAATTTAAATAATTCCATACCTCATTCGATTTGCTTTAAACTTATCTGTATTTGAGACTTCATTTCGTATGGCAGAACAGTATTTTTAAAAAAGCTATAGTAAATATCGTTATTTTTCAAAATTAAAATTTCCCGCGAAATTGAAGTACATGTTTTCTTCTGGAAACCATGACTCTCGGAAGATAGTGGTCTTGTCCTGCTTGTACGATGGTATGATAACTTCGGATAAAAGTCTTATTTCCGTTATAGTAAACCAGTAGTATGTGATAAAGAGAAACTTTATCACCACATTTTTAAATTAATATTCTAAATTAAATATTATTCAATATAGGCTTAATCTAATTTTAATAACGCGATCATAAGGTAATTTGTTTGCTATAATATCCATTTGGTCTGGTTCACTGATCAACTAATTTTGTGTTTGACTGTTACTTCATGTATAGAACTATTTGTACTGTCATTCGAAATCTATTGCATCGGTCGAATTAGCTCTTCATGATAAAAACGGATTATTAAGTGATAAGAGGCAAAGAAAATTCTTATAACCCTAATCTGCCTATTATTAAATACATTTATTTTAGTTTAATTGTAATATTTTGATGATGGCTAAGAAAATTTGACATGCTAAAATGAATTATAAAGTAAAACCTAGAAAGAACACCAGAGGTAAAGATGGAATATAAGAGTTTTAGTTGTTATTGTTGTTGCTTATCTCCAAGATGTCTGACGGAGTCAGACCAAATCAAGGAATCCGTTGACGGAGAGGAAATCGATGACAAGGCGGGGAAAAGTGTAGATATCGTCCCATAGAATATTTAAATCAAGGATATGCTCAGGAGAAGCTTGGTGTCCGTGGCATTTAGGACAGAGGGATAAGGTCTTGTTACCCGCTACAAAAGTGAGGCATTTCAGGTGGCCAGAGGCAAGACGTGCAAGGTTTTAAGTGCTGGATTTCCTATCACAGGAAAGAGCCAGAGAAAGTCCGGGCTTTCTACCCTTGTAGAAGTGGTGAGTCAAAGATACCTGCCAATCGGTTTTAAACTGGGCTTTTCTCAGGGAAAAGAGTTCAAGGTAGGTAAGCTCAGAAGAAGAAGGAGCAGGATGACCTGAGCCCTCCTTTGCTAAAGTATCTGCTATTTCATTGCCTCCAATATCCACGTGAGACGGGATCCATTGAAAATAGATATTAAAATAATTAGAAATCCATAAAATAAAACACATACAAAAATAAGTACTGGCATATCAAGCTTGCTTAGAGAGTTAATGAATATGTTTAACAATATTTATTTATATAAGTAACAAAGAATTGAAAATATAAATTTTGCAAACATTCATAATGGATTATGAGGGACTGTGTGGTATAGTAATTTAATTAATTCCACTTAATGATGTTATCCAATATGTAGAGCAAATAGTATATTTACAGACTGGATTTAAAAATAAGTCATTATACAAAATGTTAAACAAAGAAAAGTGTAGTAGAATCAACATTTTGTTTAATACTCTCGTCTTGAGTAGTAAACTGATTTTAAGAAAAACTTCTTTTGCGTGCACTTGTATACATATATACAGCTGAAATTTGTCTTTAGAGCCGACGGAGTATGTAATAGTTAAAAAGTTTCTCTTTTCAATTCAATTAGTCAGTACCAATCTTACAATGAAGGTTGCATTGGTTTGGTTGATGCGTCGTTCTTATTATCGGAAGGCTGTGAGCTCGAATCCTGGTTTAACCGAAAATCCATCGTGTTCTCTATGACGGTTGAGGCATGTTAAAAATGTTGTAATGCCCTCCACATGAAATAATACCTGTAAAGGTGGTAGGTCAAGTATTGCGGGCTTTTATGCTTATTCCCTGCTTCTAACTTTTGAAGATTTCCACCTAGCTACTTCCACTTAACTGGTAAAGCCCAACTTAGTGCTAGGTGCAGGGAAGTATGTTGGTGCCATAGCAACCGATCTTTACAATTCAAGGGTTATCTTTCTAATCTTCAGTTCAACAGCTCTTGGGTTCGATTCTTGTTATGAAGGCTGCTTTTTATCGTGCTCGGCATTCAACTATAAATAAGGAATCACAGAAATTGACCATAAAGAGACAGTTTATACAAAACGTGTTGGTTCAGTTCAAACCGTAACAGTATCGTAAGAGTGCTTATAAGTATTATTTTCCTTTACTGATTATGTATGAAATTGCATCGAATATTTTATGCTATATTGTCACAAATAGTTCATGATTCAGTTTTAATATTACATAAATGTACAAAAATACAAATGCGAAATTTTCTTAATACTAGCAAGAGTACAATCCTTTTAAAAATACTAATTAAATGAGGAAATTACTTTCTTTTATTAAATTTGTAGGGGTAATTTGCAGATTATAGGGTGTATGTGGTTACTTAAAAAACTTTATGTACAAATAATAAAATTTTGCCCATAAAAAATGTTAAAAAGTATTCAAATATCGGAAAAGTTTGTTACAAAACTTTTCTTACCACGTGTGTTTTCCCATCCCTTTATTACATAATTAATATTAATTTACGTCTTTCCCATGATTTTTTTCTAGTAACACATTAAGGATAATACATTTACTGCCGTTAGGGCCCAGGTGGCTTGGTTGGTTAATGCGTCATTCTCATTATCGGAGAGTAGTGAGTTCGTGTCCCGGTTTAACTGACGATCCGTCATATTTGCTAAAGGCGGGAAGGCACGTTAAATATGTCGCGATCGCAATGTTCTTCAAGATAAATAATACCTCTCGTGGTAACAGGACAAGTATAAGGAGTCTTCTGCTTAGTTTTTGCTTCAAAATCACGAAGAATCCACCAGACTGTTTCTATCTAACTGGTAGAGCTCAACCAAGGTCTAGGTACAGGGTGGTGCAACAATAACATTAGAATGCGAATTAGAATAGTTTAATTGCTGAGAAATGTCAATGGGTTTTTTTTTAAAAAAATACTTACAGTATTTTGCTTTACTTGATTTTTTTTATAGATAGACGATAGTACTTCACACATCACATCACTCAAGCACCAAACATGTGCATGAATTAACGTTCAAAATTGTGGTGACCAATGCGCATCGAAGAACAGAAAAACATTCATCTCCCTTGGTTTAGCAGTGGCTAAGATCAAGCTTGTTTTTGTTCAAAAATGGCCACTCAGAGCTTTAGGATAACATATTATGTACTGCATAAAAACCAACCTCACAGCCTTGGTCATGGCAATTTATTTGAACATTCGTAATGTATAACTTTTCGGGGATAATTTTCATAAATATTTGGTAATATTCACATTTCTAAAAGGAGAAAAAATTTAAAGAAATCCCAAAACTCCAAAGCACTCATCTTGAAAGTCAGACAACAGAAGAGAAACAACCAGTTATCGTCGCTGGATAGAAACTGAGATCGAGCTCAGAGCCTTTCACTACAAAGAGCATGGTTTTACCAAAAGACTTCGGTGAGCCCTAACGTAACACTTTTGGACTTCGCAAAGTGGACAGTCTAACCACCGAAGGCTGTTTGATATTCGTCGTGTATTATTATATGCTGACTTCGTATGGATGGAGGCAAACCCGATAAATTTCCAAGCTTTCAAGCAAACATATATCCATGCAATAAACAGACGCAGCACCATCTCCTGTTGTTCAACAATGGCTGTGATTGAACTAGGGATATTCCATTCCGAACAATACGATTTCTGAATAATTTGCCACGATGAGCTCTGAGATAACTCCTAATGAATATCAGGCTCTCTATTCATAAAACTATTTTGATACTGATATATATGAAGCCATACCGTTTACGAACAAAGTTTGTTGGTTGCGGTGTTAAAAAAAGTTTCAGACTCACTCTTTTTCTAAAAAAAAAAATCAATAATTTGTGCATGTATATATTTATTATTATTGAATATACTAGCCTTAATTTTTTCAGTTTTCTTCATCTCAGAATACAAAGTCGAAATATTCTTATTATCTTATATCTTTTGCAGGTTTTTTTCACCTCGTGATTCTTCCTGAACTCATGAACTGTTATTCATTTCATCCATATCCCTCCTGCTCCATTTTTCATTTTTAGGGGGGGGCAGTTTGTAAAGCAACAGTAATTAATTAAAAATCAATTTCAAATATTAAGTACATTTTCAGTGATTTTAATTTTAAAATTTTTTGAATTATTCAAGCAATTACTTGTAGTCATTTTGAAGCAACCATTTTAAAAATGTTTTTCTTATGTTATTAATATCACTTGATTTTTCATTTGTATATATTTAAAAACTATATTATCTTTATTTTTTCCGATTTCTCTTCGAGATAGTTTGAACTCTAATCCAAGGACGAAACAAGAATCAGTATACTTTACTATAATTTATTATGATGTCTAGTATTCCCATTACATATTTAGGATTGAGTTCCAAATAATCGACAACGGTTTTAAATGTACTTCGTTTGCGTATTGCATAAGAAAATTACATAAAAATATATGTAAGAGTAGATTACCTAGCAATTTAAAATAATTTAAAAAATATAGCACATTTATTACATTCTTTCAAAATGTGCTACGTATAATTCTTGAATTTATTATGTATCAATTTGATCTGCTGAATGATATGTATGTAATTTTAATGGGAATAACAATAGTTTTAAATTTTGTTACATTTACATTTTTACAAAATGTTAAGCGAAAATTTAATTTATTTAAATAAATCACTTTCCTTATCATTAAAAAAACATTAAATTCGTAAATTTGAATTTTGAACTTTTAGAATATTTCTTTTTGGTAAGTACTTTGCTGTACATTAAGCTTAACGAAAATGTTTCATAAATTTGTTCCCTATTTCAATCTAAATTTCTTACAAATTTAAAAAATTTAGTTGCTGATGCCAAGATTAAATAAAAACTAATATTTGATAAAAGCATTTTAATTTACATTTACAGTCTCTTGCCTTCAACAGATTGACTATAGTATATTTTAATGAACTGTTAACACTAAATTATACAGATGTTTGCTTCTGTGTAGTTTTTTTAAACTAATAAAAAACAATATATTTCCAAAAATTCCAATTATTTTTTTGAAATTTTACCAATTCAAGTAGCTTTTCCTGATTCTAATATCAAATCCTATAAATATGATAGATTACATTTATTTGTAAATGTAACTTCTGTTATAGTAATGCATGTTTTAACCGATTTAGAGCATGTTCATAATTTCATTACAAAAAAAGTTATCCTATTATACCAGAAACACCTGTGCACTTGCCAAAAATTTTTTTTAGAGGAACTACGATCATGAAATTTTTGTTGTTATTGTGACCTATTCATTAGTTGCTTGACTTCGTGAGACAGGATCCATAAAACCGCTGACTTTAAAAATGTCAAGGACATGAAGGGAAGACGAATATATGTTCTCTCTGGGAAGTCCCAATCAGTCTAGGATGCTCTCTGCAGAAGCTTGCTAAGCTTGACATTTTGAGCAGACTGCAAAGATCTTTCTGCCTTTTAAAAATGAGGGACTCTTAGTATGATCGCGCTTGCTAGCCTGGAAATTACCATTCGAGACGCTCTGTCATAATTGAATGCAAACGAAGAGCATGGCTCTTTTCCCACATACTAGGAATGTCTAGGACGGACCCTCCACTTCATCGAAAATTAAGCGTCAATAATGGATTAATGTTCTAAAAAGGTAAGGGTTGAAGAAGAAAAATTGGAGTGTTTGCAACCATTCTTTGGCCGAGTTATCTGCTCTCTCGTTGCCGTGTATGTGTACATCCGATGGGATCCACTGAAAATGAACATGGGAGGACTTTGTAATAAGACTGTGTTTGAGAAGGATATAGGTGTTAAAAAAAATACTTGTTTTGTTTCCAACTGCGATCCAGTTATGGAGGTGTTCAAGGGAGGAGAGACTGTCCGAAAGGATTCAGGATCCTCCTAAGTCGGTTTCATAGAGAATAGCTTCAAGGCCACGATAAATTGCAATTAATTCACTTTTGAAGACTGATGAGAGATCAAGGTTGGGAGACAGATTGACAAATTATCCACCTCAAATATCTCTCAATGTAGATGTCACTATCAGCCTTGTCATATAGTATACTGCGGTCCATATAGGTTTTTATGGCATTGTTAGGGATTTTATTTATGATATACCAGGCCAACCCCTTAAGATGATTGAAATTTCAAGAAATCTGAAAACTCAAATTGGGTTTGTCCAGACAACTTAGCGAGTATCTGATGCCTTGGAATTGAGCCGAAATTATCTAATTTTACCTCCTCTATTTTATCTCTTGGATTTTTTGAATTTGAGTATAAATCATAATCTTATACAAAAGGTTGTTAAAAATGAAATGAGAGATTCATTAGTGAGATTATGGATTACAATTAAGATTACTCACGTTCGCTATCCTCAAAATGAAAGGATGACATTGATGGCTCTATGTTAGAAAGAGAGAAAGAGAGAGAGAGAAAGACACGATGCTGAAGTAGATATCCATTATGGTATCCATTAGCTTCTACTTACCAATGGGCCCACTTACTTTTGACTTTGATAGTGAAATTGAAGCATTGCTGTAGCTGTTCAACACCTGTCAATTCGTATCCATTCTTTTGTAAAAACAGTCATATTGTCAAATTCAATAAGTGCGCTTCAAGCTCTTTTAAGTAAGAAGGCATTGACACGCAGAATTTCTTAACAATAGATTACAGCTCACTGTGCAATTTTGATAATGAAAAAGCTGACACATTGACTATGACAGAAATTTTTCTAAAGCAACGCATTAGTCGACCACTTTCATTTCATACAACTAAATTATTTGATAACTTGACTTAAGCAATAGTTCTTAAAATTCTTATAGTTCCAAAAATTCGTAAACCATATTTGATTCAACGTACAATGGATAAGAGAGGAAGGAATCTGGAGGAAGAAAGAACTTTTGCCAATTTTCAATAAAAACAGCGGTGGTTCTATTTAGATGTTTGACTGCAAGACCAACTTTGCAGAATTTTGAAGCGGTATATTCCCCAAACGGTATTTTGTATAACTCTAATTAGCCTATAATTTTTGAACATTTAATATCTGTATTGCACTTTCTTGGTATGAGAACATTCTTAAAAAATATTAGAGATCTCGTGAACTAATGCTTTAAGTGGCATTTGTTAAATAAATAAATTAAAAAATTCATAAATGTATGTTCTCTTATAATTTTTTAGCATTCATAAAATCAAAAATCACTTTCTTCTGCTTAGATCGCAGCATTATAATTCGATAATTTCAAAGAAGAAACAGAATTTTCAATGAAGATTTTTATGCGTGTGCATATAAAATAACCGAACTTATTACGTTATACCAAGATAATTACCGATATCCGCTTTTGTTCAACGGTTAGTTTATTCGATTTTGGCCTTGAGGATAGATGTTTGCAATGTGGTTCGAAATCCATTTTAAACTGTAAGAAAATAACTATAGGTTTCAATTAAATAAGTCTTTTTTTATATACATTTTTCACTTTTTTCCTTATTTCCATAAAATTTTATCATTTAGTGACAAACAAATCAAATCAAAACCTAGACAATTATAAAAAGAAATGGTAAATATGCGAGTGGAATTCTTATATAAATAATACTCATGAAATACTCGCCTGTAATGCAATAAGAATATCCTACTCAAATTACCTAAAATTTATTAAGTTTTAATTTGTATTAATTATAGAAAATTTGATTTTTAACAAAGAAGTTTTTATAAGAAATTTTTATGTTAAAACTAGGAAATAAAGAATATAATGATGATGAAAATTTTAAATTAAAACTTTTGAATACATAGTAAATAGGAAAATTATTTCTCTCCTGTAGATTATAATACAATGAAGAGGAAAATTCATTTCTAGTTTTCTTTTGTTTCAAAAATATATGTAGACTTACAGAAAATTATATAATATATAAAGAAATTACAAAAATAATGAAAAAACCAGATTGAATTATATATATATATATATATATATATATATATATATATATATATATATATATATATATATATATATATATATATATATATATATATATATATATATATATATATATATAATGATTAAGAAAAACACACACACAAATGAGTATATATAAACTTTTATTTTATCCAAAAAAATGAATCATTCATTTCTATAAAAAAATGTTAATAATTTCTTATAAGGTTACTTTTTAGGTGGTGAGAGAGGGCATTGGATAGTTATGTTATTCTGTGTGTAAAATCAATTAAAATAACTTGAAGTACGGGTTAACTATTTACATAAACAATAATGTACATCATAAACCTTTTAAGAATTTTAAAAAATTTGTATTTTTTGTACTGCTTAAGAATTTTACATTTTTTTGTATTCATAAACAGATTTAAATTAAGTCTATGATAATTAATATATCGAAACATTTTTAATATCATGTTTGAAAAATAAATATATGAAGAATGCAAGTGAGAAAATAGTCGAAAGCAATTTGTAATATTAAGAAACTGATTTTAAAATATAGTGCAGTTCATGATTTGAATAATTATATTAGCTATTTTAATAAAATTTAGTCAACATTGGAAAATATATGAACTTATTTATAAATTTATAATTAATTAAATTGTAAAGGCATATGCTTAAAACAGATATGAAACGAAATTTCTAATTTCTAAATTTTAAAAATCCAATATATGATATAAATAATTTTCAATACAGCATTCAGTTTCCTACGCAGATGTCGAAATAACACAGATTCATTTCTGAAAAATGAAACAAAAAATTAAAAGGACAAGTAATATTTTTAAAAGTCTTCATTGTATTGCATAATTTAATACAATGGTAAAACATTGAATAATATATCATATTTTTTAAGAAAAGTGTACTAAATATATGCTAGAGAAAATATTCATTCTAAAAAATAGTTTGGAGGAATAAAAATGTTACTATAATGTGAATTTTTCCCATTCTTTTAAAGAATGAGCTCATAAATTCTCATCGTCAGTTTCGACAAGATACTGCAAATATTTGATTTTTTTTTCATTTTGTCAAAATAGTCTTTTTTATTTGATTATCAAAATAGTTCTTGTCATATGTATACATTTCTTGAGCAATTTTCTTTATAAAATGTTCTTGTGAAGATTCCAAACTAATAATCTACAACTGCTTTGTTAAAAGTTTTTACATATTTAGAGGTATTTTTATTTATATATTTAGAAGTATTTTTATTTACATATTTAGGTGTATTGGTTGGAATGAAAAGAATGTATTTAAAGTTACTTTATAAAATTTTTAAAGAAAATAAGGTAATATGTTCTCAGAAAATTTCGTTTAAATAACTCTCGATTTCAAAGAATGTTCAAATTTTAATTTATAAATGTTAAATCCATTTTTTACTCTTTATCTAAACCTTGTACCAATTATAATACATCTCCTCTAAGCTTACCTATTGTTATTTATTACAAATGCACAGAGTATTGGCTATGATGCCATTAGATCTTTGGTCTTCCAATATTTCTAAACTTTACAGTTTAAAAGTGCAAAGCACGAGTCAAGATGAGTAGTATAAAAATATTTGATGTTGCTCGCGCAGAGGATAAGGGGAGAAAGCCCCAAACCAATACAAATCATAAAACCCAAGTCAGTGCAAGTCCGCGGTCACAGTCAAGGCCTAAAGGAAAAAAAGTGCCACAGCTGCATTTCTATGAAAATCTAGAATCACTGTATATCCTCAAGCAGTGAGATTGACCTGCAGAGTCACGCAGTCACTATTTTGTCTTGGAGGCATTTACCTATTGTAAAATACTTCTTTTTTTCATTAAATAAGATTTTTACCAGTAAAAACAGGTGTTATTTGGATCACTAAGATTTCCTTTTCGTAATTAAATGTAATTTGACAATGTTTTTCTAAGATCTCGCCTTTAACAGAATAGGGATTTCCCCAAACATTTTCACAAATTTAACTCAATTTTGAATGTAGTAGTTATTAGTAGTCGTTAAATTTGAAAATGGCTTCTTTTTCGATTACATCAAAATATATTACTTTTTTTAGTAGTCTGTGAATTGTGGATAAATTACTGATTTTTTTTGTTTTTTATAAACGTTCTTTTTATTGTATTGTTACTTCCGATCCACATCCTTTTATACATCGAAGGCTCATCATTTTTTAACAATACTGTTAGGGCCTTATAAGTTATCCGGTTTTCTTTATAAATTTGTCACTTAATTTCTTAAAACAATGCCACTTAAAAATTTCTCCTTAAGGAGAGTAAATTATGGAAAATAAATCTGAAGAACTGAAGTCTTAGAAATTTCTGTCATCATACCACATTAAATTTGCAGAAAATAAATCCACAACATTGTCAAATCATGGTTTGTACAAATTTCCATTAATATCTTAATAAAATTAATTTTTTTAAAAATAGTGAACTAGAGCTTTCAATGCTCTCTAAGGAAATGAAAACCTAAATAAGCTACTAACGCATTTTTTCTTTCGTTTAAATTCTGTCTTATATACTAGCAGCGGTGTTTTTGCGAATATTAAAGTGAGAAAGCATTCTTCCACAATTTTTTGAGAAAATAAAGAAATTGTATGAGAACTTATCATGCCGGGGTGCATTGCAAAATTTATTTTTGAATTTTATTGAAGACGTGATAGTTTCTTTAGTAAGAGTTATTAACATTTATGTTAATTTTTCATCCGTATAAACTAGAATTCGGTTCGAAATGTGACAAGGCAAATTATGTTAATATTTTACTGAATCCTTGTTGAAGCTGTTATTTCTGTGCCATTTTGATATTCTAAGTCGCTCTGGGAACACGGTAACACGAAAGCGATCAAAAGCCGAAACTCATACTACATTCTCAAAATGTTAGAAATTTTAATATGTTCACCATTAATTAGTAATCAAGTCGAAATGTATAGTATTAAATAAAAATTAATTCTGAAAAAAATGTAAATCATTTTGTATGAGATTCGAATTGTGTTAAAAAATTGTCAGATGTAATTCCGATATTTAAGCCAATCAAAGTTTTTATGTTATTACATAATATAGATTTAGGTTACTTTCTCCTGAAATAATACATAATTGAACATTTTTTCTAATCTTATGGTAACAGAATTATGATAATATAGCGAAATTTTGTGCCATTAAGACCAACAAAAATTAGTTTACTGGAGAGTGAAATGCTATCAAAAGTCTTCTTGTTAGCTAAATATTTTTTAAAGAAAAAGTAAGTCTACGTATGTACAAAAATCAGCTTTAGGAAGATGCTTTTGGAAGCGGTTGCATTAAGTTATAGTGAAGTTAATTTTCTCTCACTTTTAACAAATTTGGAAAGAGGCATAATGACACATCAAAATTAAAATTATGAAAGTGATCTGAAATTCTCTTTTAGATATGTTGCATAATGTCATGGATACGTTAATGGAATATAAAACATTCTGACGGCATATGTCCAGATTTAGTCAAACGTGAAATATAGAAATATTTATTGTCAGTTGTAAAAATTTTGAAGATGAAAAGATGCCTTTTACATGAGTCATTTTTTTAAATATAAATATTCTTTCCTATTATATAAATTGCGATATACCAATAAAAAGTTAAATGTAATTAATATTTAACTATATTATATATTTTAACTAAACAAATATAATAACAAAAGAATTTAATTATTTTCATAATTAATATTTAATGATGTGTTTCTAGCATATAACAATATAACTATAATATTTTAAGCTAGTCTTTATTGTACCTGGATTATTTAGTTTCTCAATGCATTTTGAAGATATAAATTCGTTTTATAATTTTATTATTCAGATAAAAGATCTTGAACATTACTGACTGATTTGTATGTTTTCATATGTGGCGTATCATAAAATTGTACTGACTTTCTTACATGAAAAAAACCTCTCAATAAAAATGTCTAATACAAAATATTTACTAACCAGTTCAATTTATCAGTGACTCAATAGTTGCAAAATAATTGGGTATTTGGCTTCCAGATACTGTAAAGATCTGAGAAAACATTTTCTCAAGCAATTTTTTTTCACCTGTCCCTCCTCTATGAAAACTTCTCAGCTATTCTTCTCAGTCCCTCTTCTCTTTCCCAAAGCGAATTCCTTCCATTGTGATGGAGACTCGATTCCACGAACTTGTCGGGGTCTGTACCAGGGACCTGTGCAATGGACAATAAGAAAACTTGGAAAATGCTACCACCACCTGCTTGAAATTCCCTTCCTCCAGAACTTACTTCCCCATATTGTTCCTTCCCCGCTCGAAAATATAGATAAAAAATTCAAAAGTTGGCTGTTGTATGTAACTGCAAAATATCTATCACTAGGTTTAAAGCCCACTTTATAAGCTGCTTTGAGAAGATCAGAAGGTGAAAAATGCTTAGAATGCAACTGACTCGTTATGAATAGTTGAACTTTGAATATTTCTTAAGCATTTAAATATAAATTTTTATACTCCACTTTTTATTCCAATATTACAGAACACCTGATATTTTTTATGAACTAAATCATAATGAAAAATAGAGATAAGGTACATTTTTTCACCCATTTTATTTAATGAATCCGAGTGCACCTCTTTAATGATTAACATTTTAATTTAAGTGACATATGAAGTGAGTTTAAGTATATAAATTTTCAAGTATTTTATTCTTTACAATTTTTTTTCTTTGCAAATTATTTGGAAATATGAAATTTGTTCTTTAAAGAAAATAAATTAATGAACGGTTCCTTATTTATCAATTTAACTTGCTATTATGAAGCATGCTACTATTCTACATATGTGCATATGTGTATACATCATTAAAAAACATCCAACAAAAATAAATTTGAAATAACTCAAATCATTGCAATATCTATACTATATATATATATATATATATATATATATATATATATATATATATATATATATATATATATATATATATATATATATATATATATATATATATATATATAAAGATAGTAAGAAATGTTAAAATTTGTGAAGGTCAAAAAATTCTTATTAAAGCATTTTCAGAAGCTTCATCACTTGATGCAAAAAAAGGATCTTCCAAAAATTTTAAATCTATTTATGAGACTCCTTTGTAAATTGGTATTTAAATATGCTAAAAAGCAAGCTTAATTGCTCTGAATAATCTAGTAGCTTATCTGGAAACTTTTCCTTGAATTTCCTTAAATAAAGTAATTTGATGTAATTTTGGAAACTTTATTGTTTTGTGAGCAACTAAAATTGTAAAGTAAGAACAATGGCTGACTTGAATAATGAATTGTTTTTCTTAAATGTTTGTTTTGTTTATTCCAATGGAGTGTTACTTCAATTTAAAGTTTTGCTGAATTGCATTTGAAAGACAAATCAATATTTTAGTTAGTTTGGCTTTTATTTAAGAAAAAAAGGGTTTTTATAAATTAAATCTAACTTTGTAACTATCCTGGACTCACGTATTGTAACTCTGAATAAAATATATAGTCTGTATACAGTGCACCAGCATATTCTAATTTCTCCTTAATTTGTCTATGATTCAAAACATAGAAAAAGTAATTGCATGATTTACCACTTTCATTAAGGGATCAAACCTTAATTCTCTTAGCCACTATTATTCATGATGAATAATGTAATGGTATTCAATAAAAAAATTTCTTCAATCACCTTGATTAAAAAATAATCTTTAGGGTCATTTTTTAATTAACTTTCTATATTAGTATGATATCCAGTCATAAGCGGAGACATACTGGTTGTGATACAGACAAATTTGTTAACATCAAATTTATCTGTTCCGAGTACAAATTTAAGATAGATCATAAAATGCAAGCTACAATTGTTTTCTCTTCACTCAACTCTTTCCATCAAATTCTTCAGTTATATTCAAATATATAGGGCCAAAACAAAAGAACCGAGTTTTTGAAGTTTGTTGACTTATTTATTGCCAAAGAAAAAGAAAAATTGTTAATTATAGTCCACAGTTAAGGGCATTGTAATACAGGAAAATATAACTTTGATTAACGTTTGAATTTATAATTGCATTTTTCATATATTAGTTTGGAGTTAAAGAGGAAAAATTACTTATACTGCTCCATAGAGGAAGCAAATTGGAATAATTTTTCTTTGTATTACTTTTCCGAAAGAGATATTAAAGTTGTTCAATAAAATTTTCAATAGGGCCATGAAGAGCCACAACGCGAATCGAAACTTAAATAAGAATCTATTTATGTTAACCTATTCATTTGGCGCTCGGACATAATTCTTGGTTCAAATAGTTGATACAATAAGCGATTATTGTGTTCTAGCATTCAATTTCATTCTTTCCAGAATCGGCTTATACGTGTTTTGAATTTTAGCACTTATATGTGCGAATGCCGTGATGGAATTCTAGTTGCCATAACTATAAATTATTTAGTTATAAATGTCAACTTTCAAAAATGTAAGGCACATCATATAGTATGACGATTAACTCTATCAATTTATTTCATTATTTTACACTGCTTTTGTTAATATTTTAAATTTCCTTCCTAATACTAGTGTAATTAATAAAATAATGTTATCAATATACCATATTTTCGTACTAATATTTTTCTATATTTTATATTTCTGCATTATAGCGTGAGAAATGGGCATTTTAATTTTTAGACTAGAAAACAGAGTACTTTTTATAAATTTTTTTTATTGAAAACGATTTTGTGATAGAAAATATGTGTATAGTTATGATTTGAAACAAAAAATAATAATAATAACAGCTGTTGTGTGTTACGCGAATGTCTTGAAATTCCATAGGTCTAACCTATAAATAGCTCATTTAATAATTTTCTGAATGAATTGAAATGATGAAATTTTGCAGACTATGCACTTTAGGAAAATGAATTTCGTAAAATATAAATTTTTATCGTGGTTCAAAATGGTTTTTAAATTGTAGGTCCGTTTTAAACTAGGAGTTTTAATGAACAATAGTTGAGTATAATTGACAAATTGTATTAAGCTAAACTCTTATGCTAAATTTTCATGTTAGTGTACTTTATAACACAGTACTGAACATGATTCCAGTGTTAAAAATTTCATTTGAAAAAATTAATTTGTATCATGCATGTCGTCGTGGGGACTTATAATAAAATCCATCTTATGACACATCAGACAGAATTACGATGCATTTCTAATTAATACTAAACAAATTATTTTGATGCATAAATTATTATAATCCATTGAAAACAAATTATTATAATCCATTGAAATATATATCCGGAGAAACCTGTGACTTTGAGATAGAATATATTTATTGTTTCTAAGTGTTCAATTATACATGAAAAATCGGAACTGAATGAAACTTAATCACTTGTAATTTAAAAGCACAAAGAAATGTTTTGCTGCGTATTCATATTTTGGAATATTTTCAAGAGCACAAAATCTTTGAATTTAAGACAAAAAATTTAAATACAAAATACAAATTTCTTAATATTGATTTCTCAATGAAGAGTGTGATCAATTTGAATAACATAAAGGCCTTAAAGCGATATCTCATGCTACTTGTGGTATTTTCGATGAGCTGCATTGATTTTAAGGCCATTAATAACATATAGTTGTTCCATGTTCACATGAGAGTATATATGGAAATGGTAAAATCCAGTATTACGTCTCTAAAGAGCATTCTACATATATTCCATAAAATTAAGCTTTGGTGAACCCACCAGTCATCTCAATTTTTTCAAGATATTGAGCCATCAAAGATTGACAGAGTGAAGGCGAATATTACCTATCCGCAAAATGGTGATATTACCAATTAATGTTTCATACGGAGGAATACTAATCATGTGTATGTATGGTTTGTCAACTCTCTATCCCTGATCACTGAAAGCTCAGGTCAATATTTGCAGGTCTGGGAGCCAATCCTACTCTTTTATAAGAACATTACCTCCTGCATAAGTATCCCTGTATTTTAAATAAAAGATGTAGATCTTTATTATGCTCATATGTGTAATCATGCTGTAAAAATAATCTTTGAAACAAACCAGGATCAATAAGTGAACAAAATAGACCTCCATGTTATTTATAATCCAGTTTATATGAGTATGTATCACAATTCAAAAGCTTCACAAAATAAAGAAACATATGTTTTGAAACTCATGCTTAAATGTCTATGCAGATGCTAACTGGGTTGAAAACCCAAAAGACAGAAAACCCATTTCTGGCAAATTAATTATGTTTAAAAATTGTCCAATATCTTGGTCTTGTCGAAAACAAAATTGTATTGCCTTATCTTCTATAGGTGCAGAAATTATTGCCCTAAGTAAAGCCATTCAAGATGCATTGTAGTTGATAAAACATTATTTCTGTATTAACTGATATTAAACATTCGACATTTCTTAAATGGTCATGATGCACTGCTGGCCACCCAAATTGGAACACCAAGAAAGACAAGAGATATCACAACAAAATTCATTTTGTAGAAAACATGTTGAAAAAGTATCAAATGATTAAATTTATAGACTTCTGGGAAGTGTGGTTCCTTCTAAAATCAGTAGCCAGAGAAGCCGCCATTGTTGGAGATCACCGCTGCCCCACACGCCTCGGGATTGATTCAAAGAGACTTTGGATGTGTTCTTGGGGTTACAGCAGACCAAGCAAATTCTACACGTTGCCAAAGTTGATTTGGTGGGGCAGCTGAAGATGTAATCTGGGTCAATCGTTGAGCAACTATGGACCACAAGTTTTCTATCGGCGAAAGATCCGGACAGTGAGCCGGCCAGGGAAGCAATTCAATCTGGCGATTGACGAAGAACCCTTGGACAATGCGTGCCACGTGTGATAGCGCATTATCATGCTGAAATATTTATGTGGACAAGCCCTGAAGTTAAGGAACGACAACTGGCTCCAACACCTTGGAGATGTAGCGCTTGCTGTTTAAAGTACCGGCAATGTGTACTAGAGGAGTGCGAGAGTGATATCTAATACTGTCCCATACCATAATACCCGGTGCAGGACCAGTGTGGAGGTGCATAACACAGCTGTTCAGCATCCTCTCTCCACGGTGTCTCTCCAGACTCCAATGCGACCATCGTGGTGTTGCAAATAGAAGCGCGATTCGTGAGTAAAGACAATTCCATTCTATTTTGAAGTACACATCCTTCTTTAATCGTAAAATTGGGGACGGAGACGTCTGTGGCTCTGCATCTAGGGTACACGAAGCAATGGACGTCTCAGACTACTCTGCTGAAAGCGACGTCGAATGGTATGCGCAGAAACTGGATGGTGCGTTACAGACTGAATGTGCTGTGCTATGGCTCGTGATGCGGCTGAACGATCCTTCATTGCCATGCGCACAATTTGCCTGTCATCACGTGAAGTGGTGCACTGAGGTGGATGCGCGATCAAACACGTCGGTCCGTCGTACCCTTCTGCATCCAATGATCACATATCCGCATTATAGTTGTTTGGTTTTGTCCAACACGTCTCTCCATTTCCCTGAAAGATAATCCACAATCTCGGTAAGCCACTATCCTTCCTCTGTCGAACTCGGATTCTTGACCAAAAAATGATCTCTGTTTTTTATGAGGCATAATTAATCGTGGAAGACCAAAGCTGAGATGGGTGGATGCAGTCGAAGAAGACTGTAAGGTCCTTGGAACAAAAATTTGGAGGAGTTTGGCTGCCAGTAGATGTGGCTGGAAGAAACTTGTTCAGAAGGTCTTGGCCCATCTAGGGCTGGCGCGCCATGAATGAAGATGATGATGATTAATTGATCGTATTTTTTGAAAAAAACTACAAAAAAACTCGATTGTTGAACTTGAAATCGTTGAAATCTCTAAGCCTTAAATAACGCTTTGAAGTGGCGCCACAGGCCCGCGTGATGTGCGTCTGCGCTGAAATTCTCATTATTTGCATATCTCATCTCCACTTATACATTCTGTTACCTTCATATTATTTGCATGCTTCCATCAGGGTGTTATATTTACGGTGGCCAGCAGTGTGTATAAAAGTTCACTATATTTCATCTAACCTACAAATTGCTGATATGTTTATAAAATCTTTATCTAAGTGTAAATTAAAGGTAAGCCATTACATATTATCATTATGTGGATTAAAATTGTATCAGATTTTATTATGTTAATGTAAATATTGGATGGCTTGAACGTTTCTATTTTCTTAATGTATACTTATTTTTATTGGTTTATATGATTTTATTATGAATGCTTCTATGCGATTAAGGGTGAGTGCTGTTAATGATATGATATAAGTAATCACAGAGAAACACAATATCAGTCTCTTTCCATCAGGAAAGTTGCAGTCTTCTAAGACGTCCCCAAATTTTACTCCAATCGTCTACAATGCTGCGTTCTGATTGGTGGTTGCGTTCAAGCCGAGCAAACCCTATATATATATATATATATATATATATATATATATATATATATATATATATATATATATATATATATATATATATATATATAACATTCTCTGTTTTCTAAGTTCAGTATGCAGAAATCAAGGCATTCTAATTAATTTAATACCATCAAAAATTTAAAAAAATTTTGAAAAACTTTAAAGAATTTTAAAATTCTTAAATTTTATCATTACTTCTCCTCGGATAAAGCGAACAGTCAATGAACGTTCCATGTTGAGACCCCGGTCTCACCCCTCCTCACCTCAAGATTTCTCGTCGCCAGTGACCTCTCGGCCCTATTTTCTGTGAAGAAGTAATAACTTTTGAGTTGAGACTTCGTTAAATTCCCGACTACGACGATAGTTCAGTATATGTATAATTCTTTCACTTGTATAAATTGCTCCACTGAACATTCATTTGCAATTTATGGTCTCTTATTTATTTCTCGAATTTCAACAATATTCACAAGGTCAGTAAAGCTCTAAGTCTGGAATTTTCACAAGTATGGAAGATTCAGATATAACTCACTGAGTTGTAGTTGTCCCCTAGCTATAATCTATAACTACAAATCGATCATTCCGATAATTGTAACCATAAGTGCAGTACAGGAATATGTAACTACTAGCTATATTATCCTTGCTGTTCTAATGTTTTTTTTATTAATATTGCAATGAATATTAATCCATTGTATATCATAAATGAAACTTGCGTATAGGAATACAGAAATTTAAAATACAAGACATCAATTAAGGGTATTACTATTTTGTAATATATCTTCTTGGACGATACATTTGTTTTCAGAAAAAATAAATAAAATTAAGGTATACTCATAAACTCATTTCAAAATTTTTAAAGCAAATCTAAAATCTCACAGTGAAGGAAAATTTCTGTGAATAAAAATAGTAATACGAACTTTTTTACTTTTATAATTTTTGTAACGCTTATAAGTAGTTTTGAATCTGCTAAAAAATTAATTTGTGGGAACTCTAGATGGATTCCAAGAAAATCAATAATACTTAATTTTATAGCTTCAGTGTATGTTATGCCATAAAAATAGCAAATAAATTCCCAACTACTTCTTTGAAAAAAGACAGCAAGAAAGAAATGAATTTTGTTTTCATTTGCTAAAAAAACTTTTTTTTAATACTTTTAATTAGACTTGATTATTCTAGAAGTAATAAATAAAAATAATGCATACATAACACGTAGCCAAGTTATTATAAATAGTCTTCAACTAAATGAAATAAATGAATTTTTCAAATGAAATAAATTAATTAAAATTAATTTTAACATTTTATACATTCATTACATTGTGCACATAGCCAAGGCCTTTGACAGAGTTTGGATTGGCGGACTAGTCTTCAAACTCATCACTATTGGTCTCCCAGCCCCACTCATTAGATTAATTATCTCATATCTTTTGGGACGGAAGTTCCAAGTTCGTATAGGTAAAACACATTCAACACTTAGGCCAATACTAGCAGGAGTACCACAGGGCTCCAAGCTTGGGCCCAAATTATTTCTTATTTATGTGAACGATATACCCAAATCACGACACACAACACTGCATCTATTTGCTGATGATACACTTATCCTAGCACAATGCAGGAAACCATCTACTATTTCTACAGCTCTAAACACACACTTACAGCTACTTGAGCTCTGGTTCAAGAAATGGAAAATCTAGTGAATGAAAGCAAAAGCATTGCAATCATGTTTACCAGAAAAAGAGCAATAACTTGTCAAAGAATTAAAAATTAATGAAACAACACTCCCATGGTCCCCAACCTGCAAATATCTAGGAGTCACAGTTGACAAAAAACTAAATTGGAATATTCATATCCAAAATATTACAAGCAAATTCAAACAAACTTCTGCTGCATTATACCCCCTCTTAAAATTCAACTCAGAGCTGTCAATTGAAAATAAAGTGCTCATTTATAAAGCATACATCAGACCACTTCTGTCCTATGCCTGCCCATTCTGGGGTTATACCCATGACAATAAGATAAAAAAAATTAGAAATTCTCCAAAATAAAATAATTAGGCAGGCAGTCAAAGCACCCTGGTATTTTCGAAACAAAAGAATAAGAGAAGAACTTAAATCTTCCAACAGTAAGAGAATATTTAGCCAAAATCATGTACAACATGTACAAAAATCTAAATAAAACCGAAAATACATCAATCACTAATCTTCCGTCCTATAATGACCCCAGCACCCATAATCGGCACCGTCCCTGCTCACTACTTCGCTTCTGTCTAAAGTGTCCTCACCAGCCACCATGATCCTTACACATAAGCAATACGTCCTTGTTAATACTAACAACTAACCTTTTTCCACTCGCTGATTCTGTTTTCTTGATGTAATTTTAATCCTCATTGGCTTATAAATTTTCATCAAGAATTATAATTACCAAGTATATAATATTTTCTTTATTTTTTAATACTTTCATTCATAACTTTTGATCATGTTGGTTTTATTGTGATACCACCTTTATTTTGATTTTTCACTTATTGTTGACTTTTTACTCAGAAAAATTTATTTATTGGTTTATACATCATCAGTGGGTGTGATATTTTAGCTTAAATGGAATTTTTAAAAATAATTTGACCTATATTCTAAAAAATCAGGAATGTAATATTTCATGAAGATTAAAATTATTTGCACTTCTCTCTTACATTTTGAAATAAGTCAATAATAATACTGAAATTAGTGATGCACTATTTTGTAAAAAATTAATAGTATTATTTTTACAAAATAGTGCATCAGTAATAGATTATAATTCTGTTACTTATTACTTTAAGATGATAAATAAAAAATAAAACAAACAATAAATAAATAAACAATAAATAAAAAATTAAATAAACATAAATAAACTAATAAAAAGTATAAACCCCCAAAAAAAATTTAAACAAAAAAAAAGAATTATAAAAAATAAAGATTATAAGTGTTTTAAGTCTGTATTCGTGTATTCTCATGTTTTTCTACTCATTCTATCACTGATACTGTTTTTAGCATATTAGTTAACGACATTCCTATGTTAATCCAACTAACTTGTTTTTGTAAATATTGCTTATGTGTTATAACACAAATTAATTTTTATCCAAAAAATCCAAATTTAATTACTAATTTTTTAATTACTCTGTATCAAAAATAGCTTTTCTCATGAAAACTCAACTAAGCCCCGCCCACTTAAAAGTTCTACTTGTTATGCCAATCAGATCACGATATAGCTTCCTAGTTTCATTTTTAGATAGCCAATGAGGGTTGAGGTTCTCTAGAACCAGGTACCTCAGAAAACTGTCAGCCGGCAACCACTTCTCATTACTTTGTTTTTGTGTATATTTCATGAGTATCTTTTAATATTCAATCTGTTAAACTCTCGACACCAAATCTTGAATTAATCAGATATTTCAAGAAGTAATAAATTAAAATAATCCTCTCATTAAATAATAAAAAATTTTAAGAAATAATTCTCATGCATACAAAAAAAATAATTTTACTTTTAAAATAAAATATATTACGTTAAAATAATAATATATTTCGTCTGATAGTAAATTTGATTTGCATAATTATGTAACAATTTTTAAGACTGATTTCTTATATTTGTTCGTAATTATTTTATATATATGGATTAATTATATAAATTTCTGAAAATAAAAATTCAGTATGAATTTTGGTTCATATATATATTTGTATGTAATATAAAGCAGTAAATATAATTTTCAAGATAAAATACAACACATGAAAGTTCATTGAATCGATAAAATACAATGTCAATTATATATATATATATATATATATATATATATATATATATATATATATATATATATATATATATATATATATATATATATAAAGGACCGTAAAAGCGGCTAACGAAAAATATGACAGTAAAATAAAATACGATACAACCTGAAGAACAATAATACAAGTACGACGAAATTTGAAAAATCACTGACTGACAAGATAAAACTTTACAATATAAAATATAGGATAAAGGCATAGTCTAAGTCTACTTAAAGAGGGAGATGGTCAGCTATGCAAATTAAACAATCTTTTTAGACTTACACGAAGGACATATGTCTCAAAATCTTGGCGCATTCGTCAAACCAATCACTAAATAAACTTAAAAATAATTCAAAGTTAATACGATTTTTCAAAATTCATTTACCAGAAAATAAAGATAATATATTTGAAATATTATCTTTATTGAAAGTTCCTTAAAATTATTTTCAATTTAACAATATTTTCTTTTAGTTAAGAATTTTTAATTCAGTAAAAACTGTTTTTCATATTTTTTTCATTACTTTTACATAAATACTTCAAGAAATACGTAAAATTCATTAATCATTCAAAATCCAGATTCAAAGAAATTTGATTCAACTCATTATTAAATAAAATTGATGTAAAAATCCTTTTGACAAGCACATTTTATTGATTAAGAAATCAGCTGTTTATCATTATAATCAGCGAGTTATAGTTTCAGATAAATTTAAAAACTTTGTATAATCCTTAATGGAATGCATGAATTCAACTGATTATGATGCACGAATTAACTATAAATTTAATTTTTCTGAATTAAATTAATAAGAGTAAAAATTCTAAAAAATATTATAGCGGTTTTTACTATAGAAATATTGTGTTTCGCTTTAGTTAAATTTTTAAAAATTATTTATCTGTTTTAAAAAATTTGTTAAATTATTTTAAACTTCACTTTTTTAAAATTATTTTTGAAAATAATTCTATTAATGTCATTTCAAATAAATAATAAAAAATAACAAATATGGAAATTAAATTAGTTTTAAGTTCAAATAATGAATATTCCTAAATTTTATTGCTACATTATTTGATTTTTAAAAATTGCGCTTTTTGTGATTCGGAAATTTCATATCTAGAGTGGAATAAATGACTGCTCTAGAAGGAAGGGATGAAGTTAAGGAATTTATTTTTAGTAGAAGTGGGAGAATGATAGCTTTTATATAAAAAAAAAAGGGCGCAAATCTTTTTCAACTATTGGCGCATTTGGCGATCAAGCGTAACGTCTGGAAGGAAACTGGTGATAAGGTGACCTTGGCCAAGAAAAGGCTCTGTGAATGGTGAATGCCCTATCGCAAGGCCACACACGGGATCCCGGCATTCCTTTCGTGTAGTACGTTTTCCCGCTTCTAAATAACCCTGCAACTTCTCATGCTTCTTTTTATCCTTCACATATTTTTTTTGATGCATTGGCGCTGATTTACCTTGTGATTATGAAAAAGATATCTGACAGTTGTATTTTGCTCACTCGTGCACTTCGCTCGTTTTCCATTGTAAGGGAAGAACGTAGTTAGTTTTTTACTTGCCTCTTCGGCTGAATCATTCACTCCAAAGGGGGGGAAAAAGGATTGAAAATTACTCATTTATTCATATCAATGTTTGCTATTTTTATTAATGCAAAATATAACAAGCGCGAAATCAGTTTGTAAATTCGCGATGACTATACTCACAATTAACTTATGTAAAATATATAACGGATTAATTTCTTAATAATTCTAACAAATAAAATCCCTCTCTATCTAGGTATTTCTCTCTCTCTCTCTTTCAATACCTATGTATATATACATTAAAAAAATATATGATCAATACATTATAATATTTATGACTGCACACATATAAATGCTTATGCGTTTTAAATTCGTTACGTACATATTATTTGATATAGAAGTGTTAGTAATTTGTTCTTAATTTTCAATAATATGATATAAAAGAGATGTTTATTTATTTATTTTATGAGATAATTTTTTAAAACTGAAAATAATTATTAATAACTGTAACTAACTAAAATTTTTGTATCAAAATGTTTGCAAGTTGCTTAGAAATGTAAATTTTTATGTAGCTGTGTGTTTTGTCGGTATTTTCTTCAAAATTAAGCATTTAAATTGATGCTAAATAATCATTGGAATAAATATATAGTAGCACCAGAACATAAAATACTTTTTTAATATTTTAATGATAAGTTTTCTAAAATGCATGTTTATTGATTTGTTGACTCACAATATAACTCTTTTTAATTAAAAGAATTTAGAATTGTTCCAATTTTTTCATCATTTTAGATTTCATGCATCTATTTTTTAAAAATTTTATTAATATCATTCTACAACTTCACTACAGAGGAAACGTTTGTTTATTTTCACAATGATTTACCTAGACAATACGTAAATACAAAAAAAAGGAAAAAAGAAAGAACACATGTCTGATGAGTGTGAAAATTTTCAAAGTGAAATAATAAATGAAATTATTTATATTATTTTAAACCTTTAACATATGTTAAACATTTTATTACCGAAAAATATTTTTTTTAAAAATTGAATGGCTCTGTAATCGAAGAAATACATCAGAAGAAAGATTTGAAGAATAATTGTAAATTATGAAGGTAAGATAAGTAGGGTTAAATAGGGTAAATACTTCCGGTTTTATTTTCAGAATCTATTATTGAGAAACAACTATATGAGAAATACAGAAATAAAATTGAGTACACTCTGATCGGGGTTATTTAGCTACAATAACTTGCAATTATATTTTTTATATCAACTACAATTTATTTTCCACAATTTTTATTGTTATAGGTGATAACTGATTGCACTTGCTCCAGGTAACTAGGGCAAGTCAAACACCGCTCTCGAACTTTTACAGGGTGCACAGAAATAATAACGGGTTAGGTATGTTACACATCTCGAATTTTATTGAATTTGTCAGTTTTTATTTTGTGTTTTTCATTTCAAACAGCTTGAGAGCGATTTCCACTCACAAAAAAGCTGATTGCTTCTTAGTAAGGGGAAATGAACAAAGAAAACTGAGTAAAATTCTTTTGGTAGTCCTTTTAATGAAATACGAATGATTAATTTAATTTTTATGTAATAGGTGTTTTTCACATTTTTTGAGCTTTATCAGTTAGTTTTAGTAATTTTTTCAAGAAAATGTTATTGTTTCATGTTTTTGATGTACTAAGCTGTAAATGTAATTATTTAATATATTTATCAAGTGGCTTAGTGTTTTTCTTTTATATATTTTTTATCTTGCTTGTTTTTACACCAAATTTATTCTTAATATGTGTAACAGGTTTTTAATAAAATATTAATTTTAATAAATTGCAATTTATTTACTGAGTAACTGCTGTATATTTGAGATAAAATGAAAAAAAAATCCTTCCCCCCCAAAAAAAAAGAAAAAAAAAACTTAGAACGTTACAAAATACTAGTTTGTAAAATAAATGTTTAACAAAATCCTTAAAGATTAGAGCCCTACTGTTAAAAAGGATCCTCAAAGATTTATGTGAAAATCTTTGGTAATTTATCATGATCTTTAAACAAAATTTTAAATACACGAGGAAAATTTTAAAAATTTTGCATACACATGCATCATACATTCAGATAATATGTTCATAGATCTACATGTTTATTTTACGATCTGCACGGTTTACGTATATATTACGTATATAGTAAGGTGTGTCCAATAATTTTTTGAGAATTTTATTTTGGAAAATGCCCAGTCATTTCCCATAAGATGTACTTAAATGCACGTATACACAGACAAAAAGGCATATGAAATTATACACCAGATGATGTTTTTAAGCAATTAAACAAATAAATTTAGGACAACTTATTTATTATAGATTTAGGAAAATTAGGAATTTAGAAAAAACGGGTTTTCCGTACGCTCACTTTTTCGGCGATGCTTTGTTCCTGACATTTGCATTCGCATGACTTTTTACTGAATTGTGTGATCTTGATACTGATCGTAAGAACCCCTTTTCTGTAATTTCATGGCTCTCTACTTAAAATTGGTATTGTTGCTTAAGTTTTGCACATCAGTGTAGTTTACCATTAACATTAATTGCTGATGTACCATTAATTCAATGTTCATGATTATGTTACCTGATAACTGATCTTGAATCTCCATAAAAAGACATGTTTTAGTATTGAAACTTTGAGCGTATTGTTATCATCAAATTTTTATTGAATACTCAAATTTCATTGACGTTTTTATGAGAAACTTTCCGTACTTGAGTATGCGTTTCCCAAATTTTGGAGAACATCATAAAATATGACTATAAATTTACTGTTCCAAAGTATATTTTTTATATTAAAAATCAGCCATGAAAGTTTTTGAAAAATTAAATTGTAGTATCTACACTTTTCCTGCTTTTACAATTTCAGTTCTTCATCTTATCTAGAAAAGTACTTTTTAAAAGAAGAATAAAGAAGTTGTGATTCATCAAGTGAAGTTCAAGTGAAGTTGAGATTTATTCATCAATTAATTTTATATGAATATTATATAAATTTTAAATACTTCATACTTTCTGCGTATAATTTTCACTTGTATCTGTAAATTAGTAGTTTGTCAAACGTTATTCATCTATTGTTACCATATCTTTGATATGTAATAGAGTCATTCCTTATGTCTATTATAAGGTTATTTTCACTGATATTGCTGTACATTCAGTTTTTCAAGTAATTTCTCCACGTAATCATTTTAAATATATTATTTGACTGAAGTCCACTCTCAAATGAAGTGGCATATTTAATAACAAACAGCAAAAAAAAGGAGATTTTCTGAATTATAAATGAAATAAAACGTGCCGATTTTTATGACAAATGTCCAAGCTTACTTTTTATGTAAATATAAGCGCATTTTATTTAATTTTAATCGCTTAATAATACGAATATTAATATGGAAGAGCTTTTCAATACAGTTTATACACATTTGTTGCAATGTACACTATTTTAATGTAACATTTTCATTTTCTTTTAATGCATATACAGGTGGCTTTACAGGGAAAAGAAGAAGATAATTTAGTAATTTTTAAATGAAAAAGAATGCGATTGATATATTTAGCCGGATTAATAGATAAGTTATTACACCACTTGAATTGGAATGTAACAGGGATCGAAAAATAAGATCAGGCTCGATCTTACATGAACATCTCTTTTACTTACTTTATATTTATATTCTTTAAACATTATTAGTGACTTAACTAATGCTTAAAGAATATGTTGTTGTTGCATATGATGACACTTGGACAAGCCAAGCTCGCTATACCGTTGGCTATGCGAATTTAAGTCAGTAGGGAGCGTCTTTCGTTTAACCAGAGCACCACAAAGGTGAAAGTACGACTTTGCTCTATTAAGGTGCCTCGTAATTTTGAACCACGGTCAAGTGAAGAGGCCACACCTGAGCTGGCACCCTCCTCTCCACATCCACGCCACACCAGCGGAAGGACTTTGGACGTCACAGATTAACATGGACACGTCCCTAACCCACGGAGTTAGCAACCCAGCGAAGGAGAGTACACCGTGGTCACCCTCCCAACCACTACCCGCGGCAAATGATGCTTCACTTTGCTGAGCTTACGGGAAGCGGCGTGAAGCTACTGAGCCACTGGAGCTCGCTAAAAGAATATAAATGTATTTTACGATTAATGGTTCTTATACTGTTGGCAGTCTCATCCAATAGGGCTCCAGTCCTCTGAAAATTGGAAAACAAGGAATTCTTAATGGATTAGAAATCCTTTTTATGGAGAAAGGTTGATGATTTTGGTAAGAACAGCAATGAAATCTTTACGCACACAAAAGTATAAAAGCATTTCTGTTTAACCATATTATAAATATAATGGAAATAATACATATTTCACCTTAAAATGTCTAAACGGTTGTTGGTTATAACTGTTACCACATCCCTTGGCATGGAATCAAAGAGGATTTGGATGTATTCTTGGGGTACAGCTGTCCATCTGGCTTCCACGTATTGTCAAAAGTGATTTGGTGCAGCAGCGGAGGGTGTATATAATAATGAAACTTTTCCGATTAGACATAAATCGGAAGAACAACCATGCAAATGAAGCAATTTAATCTAATGGGTAAAAAGAATTCTTGAACATTTCGTAACACGTGTGCTCGCACATTATCATGTTGGAGTATGGCTGAAGCCAAGCTTAAAGGTCTAAGAGAACCATGTGCTCCCACACCTCTGAGATATAGCACTACTGTTCAGTGTACCCGCAATGAGTACTAAAGGGATGTGAGAGTGAAATTCAATACCCCCTTAAACCATGATACCAGATGCAGGAGCAGTGTGATGATGCATAACACAACAATTTATCTAGCAGTCTCTTACCATAAAGTGTGAGACTACATAGTGTCTCCAGACTTTAATCCAACTATCGTAATGTTGCAGGCAGAAGCGAGATTCGTCATTAAACACAATGCCACATTCCATTCCTTTGTCTATGTGCATCTTTCATAACACCTTTGCGGCGCAAACGTTCGTTATTTTGAGTCAGACAGAAGCAGTAATTGATGACTTGCAGACATTCCACTCAAATGCAAATGACTTCGAATAGTATGAACGGACACCGAATGGCGGGATAGACGAAATCTGTTGTGCTATGGTTTGTAAAGTTCCTGAGTCATTCAGTACTGCCATACACCCAGTATGCCTGTCATCAAATGCAGTGGCGCAATGAAGTGGTATCAATCCATCCCGTCGGTCCACCGCTCTCACCTGAATCCAGCGATTACAAATCCGCACCACAGTTTCTTAGTTTCGTTCAAAACAATCACCGATTTCTATGAAGGATAATCCACAATTCCAATAGACTACTATTCTTCCTCGGTCAAAGACAGAAAGTTGCTCGATATCTTTTACAAGTAGTTAAGCACCTTATCACATGCAAATTTACGAACAAATAATCACCTTTCTTCAATCCATTATCTTTTCATAAAGTGCTTGTGCTGGTGGCGCTACAGTCACACGTGATGTATAAAGCCATAATACTAGTGATTTTGGTATTTCATTGTTGCAAAAGCATGATGTATATTTCATGATTTGTATGCTTGCTTCAGAGTATTGCATTTCAGGTGATCATCAGTAAACACTGCTCTAAAGAAAAATGTCTAGCTGCTAATATTTTATAGCCAAATTTTATCTTCTTTTATTAATACTAAAATAATCGGCGCAGTTCACATTTCTAATTATTTTTTTAACAAACTTAAGCAAATATTCATTTTTAATAAACTTAAACGGAACCCCTTACAACTAACTTATAGAGACAGTTTTCATTAGATTAGTTCTTTATTTTTGTTAAACCTAAATCAAAATACAAAATCTTTGAAGGTACACTATCACTTTTGACTCGTTTATATAAAGAAATAATAAAATATAGGATAATATTTACTCTTGTTCCTTAACAAAATATTATTAGTTCTCAACAAAAATAAAGTTTGAAATTTAAAGAAAATTTAAATAAATATTTCAAAAGCCGGAACGATTAGTTATTACCTATTTGTGGTCTCGCCGTTTGGCACAAAAAAGCATTGATAATATGCATCTAATTTTACATAGGACACACCAGTTAATTAAAATGTTACAAATGAAATTTAGAATGCAATATTATTTTATGGAAGTTACTGTATCCTCTTGTAAATATTTTAATTTGCAACGAATAATTTTTCTCCCCCTAATTACAGCCTTAAGTTCGATTTATGCTCATTTATAAATATCGAAACAATTCGGATAATAAGAATTAGCCCAGATTACTGAAAAATGTTCTATCTACTATGTAGAAATGTTACTATCTAGAGTTAACTTAGGCAAAAGTTTGCATATACGAGACGCATGTTGACGAAATTATTAAGTCATGCAAAAAGCATCGCTTGCAATTTCATACTCTATGCTAGCATAAGAATCATAGAATTCTAATCAATAAAAGCAAACTTTTAAATTATAAATCTATGCTATATTTAATAGTTAGTCACGCTTGCTAAGTTTCCGGCTGTGCAGGTGACAGCCATTTATAGAAACTCCAAATAGTACAAAATAAAGCCCTCAGGATGATTTTGAAGGCATCGTGTTACTTCAGAAATAAAGCAATCATGCGTGACCTACGATCCATTAATATTTCTAGTTTCTTTTTTTAGATTCGAGATAAATTTTGTAGCGAACATCCTGACGTAGAAAATGAAGAAACTGCTGAGATTCCAGTTTGATATTTATAACTCGACCGACAGAAATAGGTTCAAAGCAGTAACCAGGTTAATAATGTCTAACATTTAGAAAGAGCAAATTTAAAGTAGCAGGGGTTGAATGAAATAACAACAAAGTAGAAGTCCTTTTGAACACTTCTATTCATTTTAATACAATAATTTAATTTATTTATTTCCTCTTTCTCTCTTTTCTTTTTATCTATCAAATTATCGAGTAATTAGATAGATATAAATATACATAAAGAAGAAAAAATAATAAATATTTCCCACTTAAATGTTTTTGTAATCATCATTAAATTTTCAGTTATACTTATTCTACACGAGATAGAACTTAGTTCCTGAGTACTGCAAAAAAATCCCACCAAAATAACATTACAACATATAGAGATCCATCAATAACATAAATCGAGATTATTCACTAACTGATAGCTCTGATTCAAGTGATTACTCTTAGTTAAAAGGATAAATATTTTTATGAAATAAAACTATAATTTTATGAAATAATATTTTCCCCAATAACAATTTTGTTGGATGATAATGAAAATATTCTTATATAAATGTTTCCTTAAAACATTTAAAAATTATTATTTAAATGATAATTCATCGATTTGTATCCGAGTAATTCAAAATTTCCAACTTTTTTTAGAGTTCTCAGACACTAGGAAGTATTCCCAAATTCAATGGTTTCCAAGTAGTACGTTATACTTGGTGATTCGGATATCCCATGTCAGTTTATTCGAGAAATTACTCTGGACGAGAAGGAAATAGCACCACGATGAAGAAATGTGTATTGCCAAACTAGAAGTTGTGGGACCAGTCCAAACAAGTAACAAGCAAGGGGAATAAGGAAACAAAGGTGTGTAATCGAGAGTAAATGTGACTCATTAAAAGCAATATTATCTTTTATGTGGCAAGGCATATTGTCGATGAAGAAATCACAGGTTTGAGCTAAGCCTTTTCTCCAGGTTCTGTTTCTTACATATCTCAGTTCGTCTATTACATGTGGCTTATTGCACATTAAATGTGATAGAAATCGAGTGAGACTGCAGGCTAAAGCAGAATATGATTTTCATTCAAGCAACTATGAAGAGATCATTATGCTACATAAGGAAGAAGGATACATAAAAGATAAGATACATAAGGACTGTTTAGAATATTATGCTGAGAGAGATCTGCATAAACGATTGAATTATGGGAGCAACAACTTGTAGTACCCATAACTTTTTTTTATCAAAAATATTTTATCAAATGTACTGCAATTGTTTAAAAAAATTATTTTTATTCTGTAATACTATATATATAAACAATAGGAATAGTGTAGGCATCAATTGTTTGCAAGTTTTAATCGCTTATTTGTTAAGTACAACGACGAAAAACGATGATTCTTTGAAATTAAATTAAATTAATATTGTGCTCAGGTAAAAATTAATGATTACAGTTAAATTTTCATTAATCAATTAAAAATATTAGACGAGTTTTTTAAATTTAAGATCATAAGCATATTAAAAATGCAGATTTTACACTCTACTGCCCATTATAATTGTTTCACCAAGATTTGTTTGTTTGTCGCTCAACGGTCATTTTTTGCACACGAGGGCTAATTAGACCGGGACTTACGGCTTAAAGTGGATTCCGAACCACTACAAACATCCATGCCCCAGGTGGGATTCGAACCCACGAACTGTTGAACCGAAGGCAAGAGCGCTAACCATTCAGCTGCCAGCTTGGCTTGTTTCACCAAGAAGGAATAGAAATAACAAAATGATATTTATTGAAAATACACATATGGTTATACGCAAAACAAGTTATTAAATTATCAAGAAAACTGAGGACTCACATTCTGAGAAAGTTGTCTTTAGATTCCTAGTTTTCCAATTAACCTAAACAGGCATAACACTACAAATCCGTTTGAGTTGAACAGAGATTATATGGCATACATAGATAGAACAATTCCTCGCTATTAAACACAATACCACAGTTCAAAATTGTAAAATACTGCAAATATCAATCAGTTGTTTTCAATTGGCTATAGGTCAAGATATTATGTGGAAGGGGACAGTAGTGGATCATGTTTTGTATTAAAATTTAAGAAGTATTTAATGGCACATTGTAAAGCGGAAACAAAGTCTTACGATGTTATGTCGTTGATCACATCTGTGGAATCTCTGTTGTCTGTGATGAAGTATCAAGGGCATCCAAAGATATGATCACTGCGCTGACAGTCCCTGCTACTGCAAAGATCCTTGACAATAAAGTTGTTTTCGTATACACACATTTGTTGTAGTGCAAATAATGGCTTTTCCTTCTTCAGGTGTGATAATGCCACTGTACCATCTCTAACGGTCGTGTGGATAAATCATATCTTCCTCACAGCTGTTGATGAAAATAACTGAGAACGTGTGCAACATTCTATGTGACTTTCATGAACCAATTAGTTCCAAATTCTATATTTAGTTATAGAATATCGATCAACTTCGATAAATACTAATATTCAATGCTACCTTAGGATGTTAAAATTTCTGTAAGTTGCAAGAAAATCGTTCGAAGTCTGACTTACAGGCAGAAGAGTCCCATTTTGATACAAACTTTGACTGAGATATTTTTTCATACACAATGATAAAAATTTCCTTTCACGAAAATAAACTTTGAATGAACTTTACTGCATCAAAAATCCGTTTTAAAATATGTTTTACACACATTGTGTCACTATATCACTAACTGTTTTGAAAGATTGGTGAAAATATAATCATTTGGATATCATAACATCTGCTCTTTTATGTAAATTTGACTTGCGTGGAATACCACTTTCCTGGTACGCAGTGCTAATGAAAAATATGTATTTATTTTGAGTAAGCTGATTGCATCAATTTGACATTTTTTGGATGGCCAGAGAATTGTTTCTGAAGCTGACATTTAAAAATTGTATAACAAAATACCGCATGTGAAATTTTGTATTTTGTGAACAGGGAATAATTTATTTAAGCGGATCGAAAAATTACATGTTTATAAAAGATCAAATTTTATGATTAAAACTTTCTTATAAAATCTTGAATTAAATCTCTGGGGTAACGGTAATGTATCTTTCAAAGCTGAAAAATGGAATTACAATTATAAAGGGCTTGCAAATGAACAGAAGGCACACAAAAATTGCAATTTGCTATTAGTTACAAGCTTTTCTAATTATGATCTCAAATTATGCTCTCAAAATATCGACTACAATAATATGAACATGTGGTACATTTGCACGATGTACAATAAAACGCGGTGAATTGGTTGGTTAGGGTGTCTTTCTCGTTATCGAAAGGTAGTGAGTTCGAATCCCGGCTTAACTGAAGATTCGCCTTGTTGGCTAAGGCGGCTAGGGCATGTTAAAATTGGGCGAAGTCGCAATGTCTTCCAAGGGAAATGATACCTCTGGTGACGGTAGGCCAAGTATTTGGGGGTCTTCTGCTTGGTCCCTGCTTCAAAATCACGAATACTGCACCCCGCTGCTTCTGTCTAACTGGTAGAACACAACTTAGGGTTAGGTACGAGGAAGTATGCTGGTGCAACAACAATTATTAATAATTTAAGATAATATCCATTGTGTCTGTTCCTTTCGCATCTTACAATTGATACCAACAGGAATAATTGAGCCAATTTATACAAAGTTTTCCACACATTTTGGATTTAATCAGTGTGGCTGTAAATATAGAAGAAACAATATTTTTAATGGCATTTAGTTAGTACCATGTACTTCATTATGCAAACTTACTTTATTAATTTTTACTATACTGACCTAATAAATGAGTTTAATGAATTCTTAAATAAATATGTATGTTGTGTAATGCAGTTCCGTTTGACTGTTCTGTAGATAATTTTATTTTTACATTTCTAGTCTTTTTAGCCTCTGTGCTGATTATAAAGAGTACTTCTGCCCAATGTAATGAGTAAGTAGCTTGGACAATCTTAAAGGTTCAAACAGTTTCGGAAATGTTACGTTTTTCTCTTGATTAAATTATTTGTCATCACCAGTACTTTATGTAATCCAAAATCAATGATATATTATTGAAAAGTGATCATAATTTCTTTTATGATACAATATGTGACTCTTAATTTTTTATAAGAATAGAAAATTTCTCATTCATTATGAGTTTGAAAATTTGAGCAATATAAAATCTTGAAAGCAAATGTCAAGACAGTTGTTAAATTTTATTTGTTCATTATGAAGAATCATAATGCCCAGTTTTAAATTAATAATTCTTGTTGCGTTATTGATTCGCGCTGGAGACATTACGAGCGATTACTTTTATATTATTTGGGGGTTTATATAAAATATATTTGCACAGCAAAACTTGTAGTCATTCTATTTTTACATATCTTTTAATTTTGATACTGCACGCAGGTTTGATTTCAGCAATAAAAAATGCATAAACATTATCATAAAATTCTGAATACAAGTAGGTCTATTATTACGAAACATTTATTTTAGTTTTTACATAAATTGTAATCATTGTAAATTGGATATAAACAAATAGAAAATTTAAAAGTTTGATTCCGTTTTTATATAGGGCTCTATCAAAGTGCTTGAAAAAACCCTCAGAATCACTTTCACACATGCCTAAAATGATAAGTTTAAGAAAAAAATAAATAAAATATTATCCTAGTATAATCAGAAGCCAATAAAAAAGAAGTTAGTGAGAGATTGTACGATCATGTTGTGATAAAAGTATTGTTGTATAAGTATTTATTTACTTATAAAAGCCTTGAATAACATTTTTTTAAAAACACTGAAAATTAATATCTTGTTTTTTGAATTCTTATTTTTTCATTTATTGAACAAATAAGATTCCAATAACAAGATAAAAAGACCTAGAGTGTGATAGAAACGATTTATTTATAGATTTATCCATCAATTATAAATAGGTGGCTATTTATAGTTGAATGGCCTATTAAACAGCATTCCTATTTATAGCATTCTGGTTCTTAAGTAATTAAAAAAAAATTGCTTTATACCAGTAACCTCAAAACAATTTTATTTGCCCAAATTTATAATTGAAGTAATTTATTTTATAATTTGTGTGAGCGAAAAAAATAACTTAGAGTATTTTAAAATTCAACTATTTCTGTTTAAGCTAAAACTCAAAATTAAACTAAAACGTCACAGGGGTTAATCTAGTTAATTAGATTTTTTAGTGAATTTAACAGTTATCCCCTGAAGCACAGTTGTATTCTGTACACAAACATAGTTTTGTTATTATTTCTTTTCTAATTAATATTAGGAATTTACAGTATGCTCATAATTTGCTCTTTCTTATACAAGTCATAATTAGACCATAATTAATTTAACAAATTAGCTCTATTTAAAATAAGTATCAGCTAAAATTTTCTTTTGTCCTATTAATAGTCATATTTACATATTGAATTTCACAATGTGTAAATAACTAGAATTTAATCTATATCTTACGATTTCACACAAAGTAAGTGTAATAAAGGGAATTTTTCTATATTGTACATTACATTATTGCACATACATACTTTAATAAATATTTTGTGAGCTGATAATTAGTAAAACAACTATCGTAAAGAGAAATTTTCTTGTCATTCATTAAAGTTCTAATACAATATATGTAAACATGAGATTATTACTGATTTATTTGCTGCATTTATGTATTATTTATATTTATTATGTATTGATTCTACTAATTGTCTTTAATATTTTAAAAATGTGGGCTTTATTTGTTCAAAAAATATGAAGTAATTATTGTTTATGATATGATTTACTTACAGAAATTAACCGAATTTTTTAAAATATTAAGAATATGATCTAAAACTACAGGTGAAAATCAACGCTGAACACACTATTTTATTGCTCTTTTTAAACTGCTTTATTTTTCTTTAATGTGAGGTAAGTAGAATTTATATAGTTACTTCTGTTATTCTGTTAAAATGTATGATTATAAATTTAACACATGTTTGATTATAATAAAACATATTTTAATGTATGATTATAATAAAACATACTTTTCTTTGCCAGTGAAGTATAGAAACGTTTATTTTCTTAGTAGCTTATTTTATTTCCGGCAAGAAAATCTTCCCATTATTGAATCAAAGCCAACTTTAAAAGTTTTTTTTTTCTAAAGTAACAGATGGAAAGATTTTTCTGGAAGCAATCTCTTAGTTAATTTTTTTCTTTTCAACTCTTTCATTTTCAGTAATCAAACCCTATCAATGGCCTTGACCCGAATGATAATGACGCTGTGAAGACATGTGGCCGGAATCTCGAGTCTCCCCCTTTTTGAGCCTCGCAATCCTTTCCAGATCGAGAATAAAACTGCTGCAAGAATTCCGCCACATACCGAACAACATGTTTGACACTAGGTAAAAAGATTGAATGCGAAAGGAATGTGACCGATGAAAAAATACTCCTTTAGCCGACAAATTTGCGCTTGAAAACAGGTCTTGGTAAGAGCAAACTCCTTCGAGCAATTCTTACGTTCATAAGGAATCACTCGCGAAATTAATATGAAGAAAAATAAGCCGCTGGGTACATATCTTGAAATAGAGCTTCTTTCAAAATTGTTTTTCTCAAGTTGACCGCCGGTATTATTAATTGCATGAAAAAATATTGCGTTCCTATTTTCTTCTCAAGTCACTACAGTCTGCCCCTTGAAACATTTTTTGAAATTTTTGCGTATATTATGTACAAATATTGACTGATATATTATTTCTACAAATGCTTTTCAAAATTTGAAAAATGTATATATTTTTAGGGAAGCTAAATTAATTTTTTATTCTTTATGGACAAATGAAATCCTTAGTAGATTGATTAATAACTAAAAAGAGATTTTAGTAAACACAACTAACGTATTATTAATAAGTAATCAAAGATATTTTCACAGTAAGATTAACACTGATTCCAATGTTGTTTTTCGAATCAGAATTGAATAAATTGTTTTTGTCACAGTTTGCAGAAGCAACAATTTTATTCTTAAGTTTTTACTCGTGAATTTTCGTAGTTCTTTTCCTTTTTTGAAATAAATTTATGATTCAAACATTTTTTTTTCAATGATTCATTGTAAAATCAATAATTTGACAAATATGTGTAAAAATAAGTATATGATAAGAAAAATCTAAGATTGTCCAATTATGGTAGTAATTTTTAAAATTTGTCATTAATCTCTTAAAAATAATATTACTAGTTTTATAATAATTTTGATATTAAAATCAAGAACATTTAAAACTGGGGGTTACTATAGTAGGTATAATAAAGTTTCCAAATTGTTTGCTTTTTTCATGTTGTCATACATTATCATGAATAAGCCATTTATTTTTGAATATTATCATATTATAAAAAATAAAATATGGTAATACTTCAAAAGAGAGAAAAATATGTTGTCAGATAACGAATGTCATAACAAAGATTAAATTTAAATTGAAAAAATAGCATACATAAGAAGCTGTAATATAAAAATATAACACATAAAGCTTTTGTTTAAATCAACAACAATTTTAATAAAACGTGTTGCAATTATTCTGAAAGGCGATTACTTTTCAATTAATTGTCAAACAAAAATTCCAGTATTTCTTTAACTGTTATAAAATTTAATCCGTAACAATATTCATTTTAAGGTCGCATGAATTCTATGCCTTGATTGCACCCGATGTAAGTAATTCATGGCTTCATTCTTTTTTGCTAGGTGACATCATCACTTTTTAATTAAAAGTATTTCTCTTGACAGATCAACAGCTTCATCAATTTTAAATGTACGTTAAGACATTGAGAAAAATATAAGCTTAATAAACAATGAATTAGACTTAATATTTTATTTCAGTTCTTCGCTGTGAGGATTAAAGAAGAAATTTAAAAAGTGAAATGAATATAAAGAATATCTAACTCTACCTAATGTTATTATTGCTAGTACTATTTTAATTTAATAGCTCCTATTTATTCTTACTTTAATAGTTACAGGCGCAAAGTTTTAAGAAATAATATTTTTCTGCGAAATTATAGCCATAGAAAAAAAATTAATTCATTGCAAATTTTATTCAAATATTTGAAATTAAATTCATAAATAGAATAATTAGTTTTGCTTTATTATAAGGTTTTTTATAGTACATTTATACTTTAAATACTTCGTTTAATATTTATGATTTTTTTAAATAATTTTGAGAAATGGTATCTTCTAAATATATTTCAATAAAAAAGTATAAACATATATTTGAATAGGTTTCTACGTATTACACAGCTATCAAAAATTAATACTTTGTAGTCAGTAAATAATAAAATTTAATGCTGACTTAAATATTGTCCCAATCGTTTTAAATGTGCTTATATCAGTGTTTCTAAAAAGATTAATAGAGGCTCAGCCAAAGAAAATACATGAAGGTGATAAATCACGCCTAAAAATGAAAAATAAACCTGAGAAATAGCATTTTTGAGTAATTTCTTTGTTTTATTAAAATAGCAGCAAGTAAGCACTTTTACTAAGACAAATTTTCACTCCTATTTAGAAGTCTCCATTCAGTATAAAGACATGAAATTTATATCCAATACGAGGCTAAAATATAGACTCACCAAAAAGTTTATGTTTTTGCTCAAGATTTTAAAAATATATTTGCTATATAATTTTTAATTTATATATTTGAAAAAATACTTATATAGATAAACATCTGTAAAATATTACACATTTAGTAATGTATCAATGAAAATTAATAATATCTTAAACTAATGTTAGATATGGATTAATTTATTTATAAAAATGAAATAATTAAAATTTTATTTCTGCATGTAAAATATATCTATGTGCGTCAAACTCTCAACTATTCAGAACAATATAAATCAAGACAACGCGATAAGTTGCAGTTTCAGAAAGAAAATACAGATGGCACCACTGGAGTACCTTACGCAAAAATAGTCAAAATATTTAAATATCTATCCATTGAAAATATTTAAGGAAAAAAAAAATTTCTCTGTGAGGATTATAAGCATTTAAATCAGCATAATCAAACGATATTCGTGACAATTAACTATTTTTGTGATAAAATGAAATATTCTGATTATTAGTGGAAAATTTTGTAACATAAATTTTAACAAATACCTACTGCACTTGGATTACAATATGTATGGGGGGCCAACCTCTTTTGGAAAAAATGGCACTTTCTGAGAAATAGAATAATACGTGCCACTGCCAAATTTTCCCATATATTAAAATATAAAAAAATTGTTATATAGCTATAAAAGTATACAAATTATTAAAGTTATTTATTTGTTGCTAAGAGGATTTTACCCAAGCAAAATATTTTTTCATGAAAGTCTGAGTACTAGATAATTAAAAAAAAAAATAAATAAATAAATAAAAAATAAAAATAAATAAATAAATAAATTTTTTTATTCATAATATTTATATAAAAATATCGATAAGACATTTAGTTTTCTTTGTTAACAAACATTTTTAACTGTTCAGTTTGTTAGATTACACAGGTCTTCTTTTTTCCCAATTTAATTCATTTACTGTGAAATGCATTCTTACACCTTACTTATGCTAGCATTCTAATTACGCGCAATCCAGGACACACAAAAAATTTGCAATTTTTATCCTTAGCAAGCATTTAAATGAATTCATCGACCATTGTATGTATAAATACTTAATACACTAGCAATACATGTAAATCTTATCTTGGTCCAGTATGAAAATCAACTGTAGCAGTATATCTTGGTAGATCTTACTGGTAAATTGGATATTATTTGAAAAAAACTCAACTGTAATACATTTTGAGGGCAAAGATTTTATTTTTAAAACGTTTGTAGTTAAGTTTAATTAGAGTAGCATCCAATATAAAATATTCTCAGTACAATGATACAATTTACTAAGTAGGTTGAAATTTTCGTTTGCAAGTATTTATAATAATAGTATTCTGTTATTGCGACGGAAAAAAATTTCAATAATATCATAAAATACTTTTCAAAAGAAGTTAACTGTATGTATACTGAAGTTCTTGCATCATTTCTAATAATTATAAGGAATGTTGTTTTTAATTTCAGAACAGGAAATAAATTAACCGAGAGAATTAAAAGATTGTTTTTTACATATAATAAAACTATCGTATAAGTCTTTAGTAATGTAAAAAAAGCCTCTTTTGATGTGATTATATAAACCTAGGTAAAGTAAATGATTTGTGACTTTTACGTAAGATTTTTTTTATGATAAGGTGGAACATTTTTATGAAGAAAATTATTATTTGATAATTTAACTTGTACTGTTATTATGCATTCAATATAAAGTTAAAATTTAGCACTTTATTGATATAGTTTTGATATACATTTCAGGATAGTAACAATGCAATACAATGAATGCGTGATGTAAGATGCAGTGCACCCAGTTATACAAATCTTACTCAATGCATTGCATTCTTTCACAGATGAAGTCAGATATAAGCGAAGGATTCCGCGGAATCAACTATGATGACGTTGTTGTCACGGCCACAATATTCTTCTTGCAAACTGTTTTTCTATTTCGGGAGAAACATTCAGAGCTGAGAATGCCAGGACACTATATCTAGCGGATAAACGAGTTTTTAGCAGACCTAGATTAGGCTAGATGTATTGTAATCAAATTGAGAAGAGTAGATTAGTCGGTACATTAAAATACAGTGGACAGGCATCTACACACATAATTTATACACTATCTGCGGCAGAGATGTTTGGAAGAAAAAAATTCGGTACATTCCAGGAGTAGCAGTCAAAATGATATCAACTTATGTGAACCAACGCATCCGCTGCCTTACGCTGGTGATTCCCAAACTATTTCTATTGACATTTTGTGGTAGATTCAAAATACTCTTGGTGTTCCCATATCAAGTAGAACCATTATTTTGAAAATGGCATATCAGGCCCTACATTCATGACGTCCATTGAGAAGGTTGTAATTGAGGAAAAAGCCCAGATGTTCCATTTTGCAATAATGACGAGATAGAGTCATATAAGTTCGAAATGACATTTTGTAGCGTTTTTTGACGAGTCACACTTTTGTTTAAGCAATGACAGCCACCATGTACGAGTTTAGCGGCGAATTAATCCGACAACAGATATGGAGTGGGACAACTCGTGTTTGAGGAGCCATCACCTATGATTGCAGATTATCATTGATCTGCAATGTTGGTAGTAGGATTATTAAAAAATATGTGTGGGGATGATGTGTCTCATCCGGATGCATTACCTATTCTTCAGAGGATGTCGAATGCCAGATAATAGCTGCATTTTTCCAAACCACAGACATTTCGAATCAGTCAACATACACTGTAAAATATTTGGATGCTTCACTGGTAAATTGTCTCTTCGGTTCTTTCCCCGTGAAAATGCTTGTGACATGATTGGGCGTCATTTGCTCAAGCTGTCATTACCGTATTCAGAAGATGAGCTGTCACAAATAATTGAGTGAGAATGAATAGTTAAATGGACAACTGAGGGCAAAAATATACCATGCTGGCATAGAAAAAGAACTTTTCGGAGAACAGTCGCAACTGTCCAAATATATTGGCATATAATGACGAAATCGTAGAGCTAATAAAGAGCTGCATAAAACATATAAAATTTCGTAAGTGTATCACATGGGAAAGATGAGGCTTCTTATTCATTGTTAACAAATCTGAGTGGTGCTTGTAGTATTATGATGATGTGAACATGAAAATCCCATTCGTTTTAAATACGCAAAGTAATCATCATAATCGTTAGTTAATATTGAAACCAAACATGGTGAGCAGCTTTGAGTTATGAATGTCTTTAGAAAACAAAGAAAGCATTATTAGCATCTAAATGAATTTGAACAAAATCGTATCATAAAGATATGACAAGGGGAATTTTCTTTAAGCGATGTTGTAGTAAGATTTAGCAGGAATGTATCCGATAATGTTTAGCAAGAAATCAAAGACCTTGTGCATTATCGGAAGACTTGAATCTGGGAAAACATACATTATGCAGTGGAATTGGCATGGTATGTAATTTTTAATTTAGTGGTATCGATTCTCAGAAGAGAATGTTAAATATCGACCAGAAAAAGGAGCTTACATGCTACAATAACAAATGACGACCATTATATCTTGTTAACAATTCATCGAGACTGAGCAAGTGATACTACTTATCTGCAAAGACTGTTTTCTGTGACTGCAGTACGAATAGTGCTCGACAAATATTCCAAAACGAGTTTCCTCAAAGTCAATGCTTATATAACTAAGTAGGTGGGGAATGTGCTTAAAACTGAAAAATATACAACATAAAGAAAGACTACCATTATCTCCTGTTCTAAATCTCCTCTAGCATATTTGTAATGTAGTCCGATGATATGCTGCAACGTGATGAAGGCTTACTTTTTAACTTCCAGTGCTTGGAAATTAATTACGCATCATTAGAAATGGATCACTATCCCCTAGTTCTTATCATAATCTTATCACATCCCTGCAAATCAGATGTAATTTTTTATTTGAGTGGACCAGATGCCATACTAAACATCTTGCATCGTTTATAAGGAAACTTTTTTGATTGCTAGTGTTTAACCAAATTGTTGTACTAAATCATCTTTACATGTTTCCCCCATCGCTTAAAAAATAAGTTTCCATATAATTTTTAAAGCTTTTCCTGTATTGTGCTTTGTTATTCGCGCCCTACATTTTACGCCCCTGCAAGGCTGTTATTAAATGGTTTCTGCACTTTTTCTTCTTCCTAATATTTCAAGTGATGTATAATTGAATGCAAACAGGTAGATTCGATCTTCTCTTTAGTCACTCAGAATCCTACTAGGAAAATCCATGCATTATGAATTGCTGCACCTCAGATGTTGATCTTTGGAAATAAAGGTGGGCCGGCTATATAACTTTTACGTGTGGAATAACAATATATTAATTATTATTAATATACTTTTATCAATAATATTTTATATCTGTTGAAATATTTCCTTATTTACACTTATATTATCTAACCCAATCTAATTTATTTTACATTTCAACTGGGAATCTAATAAGTTAATTCTAGTTGAATATACCTCAAAAGTATTTAATAATTGATCTTTTTTCTTTCTTTTTAAATTTAGTTTATAAATTTTCGAGCTATTTCTATTATTTAGAAAGCAAAAATGATAAATGGATGCTGTATAAATTGCATATAAAATGTTAAATTATACTGTTTGTTAACGAATAAAACTTTACTTAATGAAATAATTGGATTTCTTAGTTTTGTTAACTTTGCCATATTTACAACTTGAAGTATATATTGAAAGCAGTTAGTCAGCTATTTTAAGTTACTTAATTATATATCATTCTTCGCCTAGTTTTAATTTAATAAAAATGCCATTTTATTTATTTAAAATTATTTTTAAATAAATAATGGTATTTCAAATAATTGTCTGAAAAATTTAATTGTCATGGGAATTTTAATACAAAAATGGCTAATTTTCTTAATATTACTCTTTTTTAAAGTTTTATGTTTTATTTTTTTATTTAGGTACTAAATAGATCTAAATATGAGAGTGGACGGAGGGTGGATATAGTAATATTTTTTAGGTAAATATTATTTTTAAATACTATTGTGCTGCCATCTAGGAAGGAATCATGTACATAATTCTATATTTAAAGAAAATTTCTGTTAATCCCATAAACAAATTCGATTATTAGACAGGATAATTATTCAAAATGATCATTCTAATTTTGCTGATGAAATTTATTAAAACATCTAAGAAAAGAATATCACAATAACGTTTATGGATAAAACTATAGTTTATTAATTAAAATTGTATGAAGTTAGGAATTAAATTATTTCTTATTGTAGTTTATTAAAATATAGTCAGCTTTAAAAAAATGTAATGATATGATGTCATAAAACTTTACTTTTAAATAACAATACAATACACATTAATTAAGCAAATAAGGCATATGAAAATTACTTTTTTTAATTAAAAAATAAAAATTAATTCAAACAAAGATACTTTAACGCACATTTATCAGCAATCTGTTCATCAAATAATAGTTTATTTTAATTACTTCCTTTTAAGCAGTACGGTCACTGATTACTTCTTTATATCTTTATTCTCTTTTTATATTCAATTCTTGTCAATTCATTTTTATAATTTTTATGTATTAAGGAAAAAATCTTAAATTGAATTTCACATCTTTCAGATGAAGAAAGAAAATTGATCTAACAAAAAAATAAAATAATTTAGAAAGGCCGTTTTAACAGCAATGGACCGTAATTATCAAGTCTAACATTTCTTATTACTATAGAAGAATAATATAAGCTGATAAATATAAACTAATAAAATGCTTTCACGTAAGGAAATTTAAATGTATTATAAAAATTTCAAAATACATATTAATATTAATATTAACATATTAATATTAATTCGTTATATTTATTGTTTTAATTATTTCTATACAGAAAGCTCCATAGATGCTAACATAACAAAAAAAACTTAATATACAATTAAAAATTTTTTGTTTAATTGTTTTCGAATTAATGAAATCTTTTTATCTGCTGAATTTTCAAATAGCTTATTTATTATAATGGAAAAATATTAATTATTTCATTCTACACTATGAAGAATATAATACTGTTCAATAATGAGAAATTTACTTATAATTACTTTAAAGTATAATAACAACACATGCAATATAATGTATACATAAAATAAATAATACATTAAATAATTATTGCAATTTATAACTGTTTTTATACTGCATAAAATTAATAAATAATACAAATATATGAATAAGAACATGTATATAATAATTAGACAATTATAAGTCTCATTAACTCTATTGTAACGCCCTCGTGGCCTAATGGATAAGGCATCGGTCTCCTAAACCGGGGATTGCGGGTTCGAGTCCCGCCGAGGGTAATAGAGCGTAACATTTTATTATAAGAAGACATTGTTATGCCGTGAATACAAGTTTAACTTGCTAACCTGGTGAATGATATTGAAAATATTTCGAGAAATCTTTTGAAAAATTATTTTTTGATTCATAATATAAATATATTAAATTCATTTATTATATTTTTATTATTTACTATATTATATGAATTATAGTCAAAAATTATTATTATATTAAACCTTAACTCATATTATAATTCTATGTAAAATATAACTAAGCTGAAATCTTAATTTGATAAACATGTTTTCATTATACTTACGCTTGAAAAAAATAAGCTTTTTCTTTTTCTACCATTATACTATCTCAGTTAATAAATTCATCGACAGTATACAATATAATATACTTTTTATACTAATTTATCAAAAAATCTTAAGAGAAGCTTTAAAGAGAACTCAAAGAATCTCTGAGGACTGGGAGTGAGCTACATCTAAAAATTTAACTCTTACGTTAATTTAATTTTAAATTTTAGTTCTATTAGAAGACAATTAAAAATATTATATATATATATATATATATATATATATATATATATATATATATAACAGAGGAATTGTATGTCAGTATACTTGCTAAAAGATCTCGTTTAAAGTTAAGAACTTCAAGGGAAATAAATTTCAAAAACTAAGAATTTTTCTTTAATAATTAAAGTAAAAGGAATCACGAAGAACGTGCAACGTTAAAACATAATATATATATATTCTTGATTGCATACTCAAAAGGTGTGACAAAGGGGACATGGTAATGAGTCTTTACCTTCAAGGTAATTCATTTATTTTAAATATGTACATGTTATGTAATCTCACAATATATAAATAATTTCAAAAACATATATGATCGGAGCATAATTTTGATAAATAGTTAGTTGATTTTCATGCAAATAATTATAAATGATTTTATTCTCCCTCGTAATGTAACTGTATAACGAGAATAAACTATTATAAAGAAAAAATCAAGAAATTATTTGTTACAATTTTTATTAAATTTAGGCAAAAATAAATCATTAATAAGTTAAAAATTATGTATTTTAAAATGCTATTATAAATAAATTACACATTATTTTATATGATTAACATACTTTGTAATATATTTCCTAAGCTATTATTAGTTTTTAGTTAAGTCGTAAAACAAAAGGCAAGAAGATTTTGAAGCATTATGCCAAATTAATCCAAATTAGCATTTCATTGTTAACAATTTCAATCATTTGTATTTGCAAAAGCATGGTAATGGGAACACTAATAGAAAAAAAACTTAAGAAATTAGAAATTATAGATTTCATAGCGATTAAGCTTTAGACATGATGTAAATTTCTTTAAATAATCCATTAGCATTTTTTTCTAGTATCTTCAGACACAATTAGTAAATATTTCTATATTAAATCATTTTCATTTTATGAAATCAATTTTTACTCTTAATTAGTTAATAAAGTTAATTCAGAAATAAAATATCGCACAGAAAATAACTTCCGGAGAAAAAAAATATATTTCGTAATAAAAAAAGTGAAAATTTGACACGCAAGAAATCTTTTTATGTGAACTAAAAATGTAAATGTTGACATAGAAATATTTAAAAAGATTTGCAATTAATAAATTTAAGAATATATATTGAAACAGCAAAATATAACCGCACTACCCTCGGCGGGATTCGAACCCGCAATCCCCGGTTTAGGAGACCGATGCCTTATCCGTTAGGCCACGAGGGCTTCGATTTGGCAGCAGTTTAAATATGTTAAATATAAATTACCTATTGTAATGCCATCTATATTTTTAAACATGAATTAAGGAATAATTTTCTCACTTATTTATCGAATTTTAAAAATTATAATATAAAAATTAAAATTATTATACTTATGACAAATTTCTTATTGTACAGTTAAAATACATTTTACTCTTCACTAGAGCTCTTAAAACAATATGCTTCTCAAAGATAAATTACATTTTACTGAATATGCATTGCAAGGTGTTTTGAAGATTATTAATTTACGTTATGAGATTTTTAATTTATCCTGAAAATAATGTTATTTGCAAACAACAGACAATTTTTTTAATAATAGTTGTATATAGCAATTAATTTTTCAACAATATACATGCTATAAAATTTTTGTACAAGCAAAAACGTTGAGATGATTTGATTCATACCAATATGATAAAACAAGAATTAAAGAAATCTCATAAGTTACCACATACTACTTAAAACTCGAGAATAGCAAATAAACAGGGGCATTATAAAAATATTTTATAATAATTTAAAAAATAGTTGTTCTTATTTTTTGCACATTATTCTGATAAAATTTTTATTGACAAACAAATGACATCAATATTTAAGAAAACGGAGAAATTTATTAACGATATATTTTGCATGGTAAAAATATGAAGATTCGATGTGAGATATTTTCCTTGAATTTTATCTTCGATACCTCAAATAAAAAGTCGTTGGACACTTTATAACATGTTACATAGAATCACAAATAAAACTATTTTGAAATATGTGGTTCAATAATTTTAATTAATGTTAAACTTTAATTAAAGTTTAAGCAAATAATTTAATTATGTGATCATTATTATCAAATGTGGGCACTCCATAGCTCATCATTATTTGTTTGTTAAAGAATTTCTACATGAATTTTCTAACTAAGAGTAAAAATCTTAGACTATTTCTTGAATAGTTATGATTGGTCTCACATTAGCACACAAACAAGAATTATTAAAAAAAAATAAAAATAAATGTAAAATTTCAAAACTTTATTACTTTTTTTATTTAAATGAAATAATAAATTGTTTTCATCACAATTTCATCAATGAGATCAAAACATAACTATTAAACTATATTTAAATTATAAATTATTTTTCTTATAATAAAATATGATTAAAACTTTCAAAGAATTCCTGTTTGAAACTTTTATTATTATTAAATAACTTTTATTATTTTTTAAATTTGTATTCATTTTTAAGTTGAAAACTTTTATTATAAATTTTGAAAAATAATTTTTGAGTTGTGCAGACATATTTCTTTCTCTTTTCTTTTTTTGAATGTTATTTCTAACATTTAAAAGATTTGATGTTTGAACAATTCATTTTGTTTGAAATAATTTTATCATTCGATAATTTCTGAAAAAAATTTAGAATTCATTTCATTTCAATGAAAGTGATCTTAATCAAAGGAGTTATTTACAAATCATGATTCATAATAAATCGTATCGCATGCTTTAAGAATTAGTTTTTATGAAGTGAAAATTTTATTGTCTTTTCAGTTGAGAAAATGCAACTATTATTGTTTTACTTTTATAGAAAAAGGTGATTTAAGCAAGTTGGTAGAAAAGGCAAAAATATAGTTGATTGCATACGATTACTTAATTGAATGTACATTTTTTTTTAACATTCAGTTTTCTATTGTTAAAGTAATGTACTAAAAATAATCCGAATGTAAAGAAACCTTTAAAATCATTTAAATATTAGAAATATTTTGAGACGATTTGAATTATTAATCTGTTGCTTCTATTCTATTCTCTATTCTGGAATCTCTAAATTTACTAGAGAGAGAATGTTTTTTAAAATAAAGTCAGGTACTTGATCAATATAAGGAATAAATCTTTTATAACTGGCAGAGAAGATTCTCCGATAACCTTGCATGAGTACAGTTGGTATCACATTGGTTTATAGCAGATTTGTTGCTCAAAGATCATTTTTTGCTCATGGCAGCTAACCAAACCAGGATTTACAGCTTAAACCAAGCGCTCTAAAAATCCAAGCACTAGGCGGATTCGAACTCACAGATAAATGAATCGAAGTTTAGAGCACTAACCACTCGGCTCCACAGCACGATGGTTTGCTTGCTTTTTAATGAATAGTAAATTAGTTATTTTATAATAAAATAGTCCAGTAAAGCTAATTGATTCTTGCAGTGTTAAGAAAATAAATGCTTCTCCAGATGGTTTCTCAATTGACATGATCATATTTCTGATTTAATAGTAGCTTATTAATATAATAAAGAAAAATAGAAATATTTGGAATATAATCATGAATAATCATTTAATCATGAAATTTATGAAATTAGTTTCATATCAATGTATTCAGTGTTATCAAAAATAATTGATCCTGTCTTTTAGTTAAAGTCTTGCTTGTTATAAGAATTTTATTATTTTCAAAGAGAACTCCATTGAAAATTGGTCTTCAAAACATTTTTCCGCAGTTAGTAGTTAGGAAAAATGAAATGTTGAAAGTTAACTTAATATACGCACTTAAAACAAGAACTGCCGAGATGTGTGGCCTCTGAAAAGCTCTTCATTTCTGTATTCGATTTTCATCTCGAATATAGATGTTTATAATAGTTAGAAATACAATTAAAACAAAAAGAAACAGTACAATGACAAATGAAACGAGCTAAAACCGAGAAATAGCTCTTTGTTCTAAACTCCATTTGTGTATGACAAGAGCAGGTATATTTTTTGATGCGCTTAGTTCTAAATTTTATTCAAATAGTAGTTTATTGACATATCAGTTGCCACCGTTATTCTGTTGTATATGATGGAATAAATAACTTAAAAATCATTCTATTAAATACTTAAAATAAAAAAAAATCTCACATCCAATAAGCACAGAAATGGTTCAAAGAGTTTATTATTTTCATCACCTCCTCATATATAGCATTTTATACTCATCTTCTCAACGTTCAAGTAGCAATCCTGGAAACTTGCAGGACTTCATTTATCTTTCTTTTTTTTTAAATATAAGGGATTTTGAATAAAATTCTTGAAAAATTATTTAATGTTTGCATTGCAGGAATAATACATTTACTCTGCTATAACTCTAGCCTAAATTAAAAAAGTATACTTTAGATTGGAGAGGTACGTTCATTAAGCTGTTTTGTAATTTTTATCAGGTGGAGTTCAAGAAAAAAACTCAGTTATCACACGCTGTATTAGGAATTTCACATTGGAGATACCGATAGAAAGTCAAATTGAAGCATCTCAATGAATTACAAAATAACAGATTTTGCTCAGTAATTTTGAGATGGTAGAATCATCATCATATATGTATATATGTGTGTGTGTGTGCGTGTGAACCAAAGCAAAGTTATCAGCACATTTTTTGGTACATTTATTGTTGAATTTTTGAATTTATTAATTTTACAGAATTGAAACAGTTAAAGAATGTAGAAGATTTGAAAAGATGGTGGAGAGCAGAAAAGTATTCTGTTCGCACATTTTGAGGATTGTTCTGTTAATAATTATAAAATTATAAAACTACTTGCTAAACTATAAAATAGTTATTTTATACAGTGTTCAAATTCAATAGCTTTTATCATTTTTATAACGTAAACAGCAAAACTACTTTTCATTTAATTTCCCAAATAAAAAAAATTTTGATTTCAAATACTAATCAGTTAGTAAGTTTGTTTAGTAGTTAGTTAATTTGAAATATTGTATTCATTTTTTAAAATCAAGAAAATGTTTCGAATATTATGAAATAATTTTTAAAATTTTAAAAGCAAAAGAATACAAATTTTTCTTTTAATTTTGTCTGAACACACATAAGTGAAAAATTTTTGTTAATGCGTGGATTCATTCAGATTTTAATAATTTGAAAGAGACTAATTTAACTAACCAGGAATATATTAATGGCATAAGTTGTTGAGTAAAGTTGAACTTTTTGTTCAGAATACTTTATCCATTAATGTTTTCGTATTAAATGTCTTTAATAGAATGATTTCCACTACTAATTGTACACAAAGTTTCATTAAAAAAGAATATACACACACACACACACACACACATATATATATATATATATATATATATATATATATATATATATATATATATATATATATATATATATATATATATATATATATATATATATATATATATATATATATATATATTTCAGAAAAAGAATAATAAATAAAAGCTCAAGAAATCTTAATACTTTATTGTTAACAATATTATTTTAAGAATTAAATATGTACAAAGAATTACTTTAGTATTTTCCTTTATTTAAACATTTAAGCTTTTTTTAAGCTTATCTTCCTTCAATGAAATATATGTTTTGTAATAGAAATGATTAGAATTTGCTAAATTTAATGAAAGAATTTTAAAAACATATTTTTGTAAATATATTATTTAAATTTGTTTCTTCATTTGATCATTATAAAATAAAAATAGCTAGCTAATTTTGATTGGATTAATCAAATATTTTAATTGTATTGACTCAAATAGTAGATATTCATAAAATATATTTCTTTGTAAACATTTACTGAGTTACAAGAAAGAAATTTTTGTTTAATTTGTACATCATTAGTTTTGTATTAATGTTTTAAACAGTTAAACAATCGTCTTTTTGTGTGTCTTTAACTATTATTTTACAATTCTAAAATAATTTAATTGTCTTATTAGAAACATCTTACTAAAAATTTAAATTATCAGCTTAACGTGCCAGAGTTCATTACTTAGAATTTTATTTTGGAAAAAAAATCCTAGCATAGTGCTTATTGTTTCATAAGTGTGTAACCATAAACTACAGCAATAGTACAAGGTATTGAGAAATATGAAAATTATAGTTGGAATGATAAAGGAGATGCTTAAGTAAATTCTAGAGTAAATTGAGTAAATTTGATGCTCCTACTGTTAAGTAGAAATTACTAACAAACACAGTACCAAACGGATCGATTAATCTTATTGATTATACCCAGTTGACAAATGCATGGATTTAAATTACAAATTCGGAACTAATGGATATTGTATATCAATGCAAGTGTCCTGGGAAAATCGTTATGTTCAATTGGATACGTATATAGCAGAGTAATACAATGGATAAGATTCCATTCGTAAAACGTTTGCCAAAGAAATATTCTAAATTTTCATTCCACAAAAAGACAAAAGTGATTTTTAATAAATCTCAAATCTTTGAAAGCATATTTGTCACTTCGTCATTTTTGTTTGTATATACACTCACTTCTAAAAGTTAAGCACGGAGAGGAAAATGCTTATTTCCAGAAGCGAATCAGAATTGAAGAGGATGCAAATCTCTGCAGATGGAAATATGCAAATATGTTAGGTAACAGCCAATAGCGCGTTTATGTCAAGAAATATGCAAAAAGGGCAGTCTTATAATATACCAGCTAAATTAAGGGTTACAGAAGTTGATTGTAAGTGCTGATAGAGAAGGTGTTTAAAACTTTCGTACAATTTGTTCTCAAGACATACATATTTCTATGACTTCCAGAAGACGAATGGAAGATTCTAAGCGCTGGCGTGCGGTGGGGCGCATTGAAGCAGGACAGTCGATCTCAGATGTTGCAACGGGGTTTTGTGACGGCAGTCCGGTATCGAGATGAAGTTCTAGAACCCATTGTGAGATTGTGAGATACAGCAGTTGGCCCTACTTTTGTTTTAACGGACGATAACGCACGTCCCCATAGAAATGACATCGTCGATGACTACCTGGAGAGTAAAGGGATTGCGCATATCGCGTGTCCAGCATATTCGACCGACCTTAATCCCATTGAAAACCTTTAAGACGCTCTCGACCGTGCTGTATCTTCACATTTCCCACCTCCAGCCACTCTTATTGAGCTGGAAACTGCTGTACAAGAAGAATAGCGATTCGTTAATTCTGCGGTAGTTGACCACCTAATTGAAAGCATGGTCACAAGGTGTAAACTTTGTATACAGATGAGGGGGGATCACATATCCTATTAATGTCCTTTTTTCATTTTATACTGTTTATTTTTCACTTTATACATAATTCTGTTTAAATCTCCAGTATGTCAATATCTGATAACTTGCAAAAATTTAATATTATTTCCATTTCTGTATATTATTATTGATTTTATTTTATGCATAAATATATATGCTACTTTCCTGCCGAATTTTGTGTCAATCAAAGCAGTATTTGTTGATTTTTTTTTTTTTTTGGATTTTACATCTACGTGCTTAACTTTTGGAAGTGAGTGTATCTATAAATGTAGTTTTTCATTTATATTTATTCTCAGAAGTTAAGCATTATTTGATAATATCATATTTGATTCGAACTACGAAGAGAAGTATATCTATAATCGAAATATGCATCCCACACGATTTATATTTTTGACTACATTAACATAAAAGAAATCACTGTTAAATAATAGAGTGACAAAAAAATTTAAAATATTATTTGGAAGAATACAAATGATATTAAAGAGAAAAATAAAATTGTTTTTTAATTTAAATTATGAAAGTTAATTTTTAAAAGTAAGATTTTTTATTTGTTACTGATGATTCATAATTGCAATCAATTATTTAAATTAATTACTTTACTACGATATCTTAAATTTTTTATTAAAAATTAAGAATTTTATAAAATTAATTAAAATTTGAGCGAGTACAAGAATTAATTTTTCTACTCATAAGATATATGATCTAATATTAACAATGCTTTTAACGTAATAAAATGCGAAAACATTACTATAAAGATTCATTGAAAAATTGAGAATGTGAATAAAATATTATAATATAGAATTTGCCTATAACGCTGAAAACAAACTCAGTGAATTTATATAGCTAACTATACCTATATAATTTTACAGAAAAATTAACCATTTTTAAAAAATTAAATATTTTGACTACACTTTAAATTTTATGTATCCCTTATTTCTTATAGTTGAAATTTGTCACGAAGTCACATATTTTAATTTTATCGAGTTCACAATTAAGGTATAAATACAAATTACTTTCGTTTGTGAATAAGTAGAATATAAATAGAAAAAGTATAATATAATAGCTATGTATAATTCAAATGAATTTTACAAATACATTGAGATTCAGAATACAATAGAATATGACTTTCAATAATTATTGCTACCATACATTTTTTCCATTTTTGAATATTTAATTAATAAAATTACTTAGAATTATATTAAATTTTTCGGGTAAAAATACTGAAAATATTTGAAAAAAAAAATTCATATTGAGTGCGGTAAAAAATTGCAACAAATATTTATAAAAATTTATGAGCAGAAAGAACATTCACAAAGTAAGCTACAAACATGGGATGGTTTCTTCGGGTCATACACTGGTGGAAATGCAAGTAAAGACACTCAAAAATTCACTTATTTTTCATATAAATGCCCGTGATATTTTTTGTAGTAACTTTATTTGAATTAAATTTTTTGTCTTCAATCATTTTGGGCAAAACACTTGCAAAGAAAAACTAATTTAGTGAGTATTTACATCATTTAGTTTAAAAAATCCAATATTTCGAGTGGAAATGCAATTAAAGACACTTTCTTTAAATCTAGAATTTTATCTATCTACCACTTCATTTTTGTTTCTAAAGTGCTTAAAAGGAGCAGTTTGTTTGTTGTCTCTAGTCAGTGTCTGGAGGTTAAATCGTTAGATTCAAAATTCTTCATGACTTGACACTGTCTCGAGTGTTCGAAGGAGCACTGTCTTTCATTAGAGGCATCTTATTCAAGCTTCTCAAAGATCATCATCAACGGAGATAGTGACTTGTGTAAGTATAAGTCCCCGGATACCTTACGGTGCCAACACAAGAGGCAAATTTTCTTGAAATTTTCTAGTGTTTCGACTTGGACTGCATGGACTCTTCGGAGTCCACCGGACAGATGGAGGTTTCACCTCCAAACCCTCCCCTCAGGCTACGGACTTAAGTTCACATGACTCTGAAATCGGGATGAGGGCCATCAGCAATAAAATTAGACTAACTTCCGAATATATTCAGAAGATTAGTAATGAGGAACTTACGGACAGTGAAATAGAACTACTGCGAATACACAGCATCGAGCTGACGAAATTAACTGAGCTCCTTGCGAGTTACCAAAGGGAGAAAACCTCGAAAAATAGGGACACTCCAAAAACTAATGTAAATGCGCCACCGCCATTCTCTGTTACAACTAATAATCGATTTGAAGTCCTAAGCGACTGCGATGACGTCGAAATTGTATCACAAAATGAAGACTACCCGGAACTTAGCCAAACTGTTAAAACCTTAAAACCTAAGTTAGCCATCAAAAGAAAAATTGAGGAAAAAATTAATGTCTCTAACAAAAAATCTAATGAAGTCACAGATAATAACAATGAAATGAGCGATGCTCAAAACTTCCAACCAGCCAAAAAGAACACTAAAATACCACCAATAGTGATAAAAGACCAAACAATTAATTGGAAAAATCTACAGGAACTCTTCAAATCAAAAAATATATCAGGTTACAAAGGAAAAATGATGGGAACTGAAATTTTAACATTAAAAGTGGATAATGCCGAAACACATAGAAAAGTCACCTCAGCTTTAGACGAAATAAAAACCACCTACCATACTTTTGTCCTCCCAGAAGACAAGAATCTAAAAACAGTCATACGCAACCTTCCGCCATACTATAATGCAGAAGAAATAAATCAAGAATTAATCCAAGAGGGGTTTCAAATTATCAATGTTACCCAGATGACCAAAAAAGTTGACGGGAACAAAATCAACTTACCTCTATACATTGTTACTCTCCCTAAAAATGACAAGTCAAAAGACATTTACAATATGTCTCACATATTTAACCTAGCGGTTAAAATAGAAACATACAAAGGAAGAAAAGGAGTAACGCAGTGCTTTAGATGCCAAGGCTTCTTTCATGCACAAACCTCATGTCATCACAATTTCAAGTGTGTGAAATGTGCAGGGGACCATCACCATTCAAATTGTCCTAAACCGACTACAACACCTGCGAAATGCGCCAACTGTGGCGAAGCCCATCCTGCTAGTTTCAGGGGATGTAATAAATTCCCCAAAATAAAAGGAAAACAAAATCTAAATGCACATATAAAAAGTACAATTGTACCCAGTTCAAACCCCAAACTAACATACGCAAATGTACTGGTTCAAGAAAACGACACAATAGTTAAAACAAAGGAATCAATAAATGAAGCAAAATCAATTGCAAATGAGCTAAAATTACTAGTAAATTATGTGCAAAATTCAGGAATCCTAGAATTAACTGCTCAATTGAAGAAATTTAACGAGGCCATGGAGGCCCAACAAAATAAAACAATAACAGAAAATAATGAGTAACAACCAACAAAGCTTTAGCCCACTCACAGTGGCCACTTGGAATGCACAAAGCATTAAACCAAAGACACAAGAACTCATAAACTTCCTGGATCAATATAACATTGACATAATCTTACTCACGGAGACGCATCTAACGCCTGCAATCAAATTCAACATACCAAATTATAACGTATATAGAACTGATAGAGCTCACCACAAAGGAGGTGGGACAGCCATAGCAATTAAAAGATCATTAAACTCAACGATTTACAGCAACAATAACAATAACGGTTATGAAGAAACTTCTATAATTGTCACCTTTAAACCCAAAATAAATATCAAATTTACGAGCATTTATAATAGACCTCAGCACATACTAACTTCACAGAACGCTATTGATATATTTTCAACCAATTTCCCAACCATCATAGGTGGAGATCTAAATAGTAAAAATATACACTGGGGATGTAAAATTACTAATCAAAATGGAACCACAATATTAAACGCTGCACAGAACTATAACTATACAATAGTAGCACCAATAGAACCAACGCATTTTGATTATAGAAATAAAGGAGATATATTAGACATCTTTCTAAACAATAGCCAAATACCACTTTCAGCTAATACATTAAATGAACTATCCTCAGACCACCTCCCAGTTATTGGATGTCTGGGAATAAATAAAATAATTGAACAAAAATATCTCTACAGAACAAACTGGCAACTATACTACAACATTCTACAGGATCAATACTGGAACAACAATGAAGAGTACCATCAAACACATATAAATATGCAAAATAAAATCTCGGAGGATATAAGAATATTCACTGAAAACATAGTAAATGCAAAAAATACAGCAACCATAACAGTAAAATATCATAAAAATTATCTAAGGCTTCCCAGCAATGTAAGAGAAATAATAAAAGAAAGAAACAGAACTAGAAGAATATATCAAAAAACCCTAAACCCTCACTACAAAACTCAAGTGAATAAATTGAATAAACAAATTAAAAAACTTTGTGACGAAATCAGAAATGAAAACTGGAAACAAAAAGTCGAAAAACTGACAACAGAAAACAACTCTATTTGGACTTTTGCCAGGCAACTTAAAAGGAAGAAAACACAAAATAACAGGCTTCAAGGACAAAACGGTTATGTTTACTCAAATGAAGAAAAACTTGAAATTTTCTCAAACTCGTTATACAGCCAATTTAATCCAAATCCGGATACAAACAACACTTTTACTATAATAGTAGAGCAAAACGTGGACAATTTTATAAATAATAATCAACCAAAAGTAACAATAAATCCTACAGACGTAGCAGAGTTAATAGAAATTGTTAAGAAGCTAAAAACCAAAAAGGCACCAGGAGGAGATAAAATCACCAACTCTATGATAAAATACTTACCTAAAGATTATCTATCAAAACTCGTAAATATTTTTAATGACTGTCTAAAATACTGCTACTTCCCTACAATCTGGAAAATTGCTGACATAATATTATTTCCCAAACCAGGCAAAGATCCCAGAAAAGCAGAAAATTATAGACCTATAAGCTTACTACCCACAATAGGCAAAATATTTGAAAAAATTATTTATAACAGAATCAAACCTTACTTTCACTTGCTACCAAATCAACAGTATGGATTCAGGAAAAATCTATCGACGGTTAAACAACTTACTAGAATAATAGAAATTATTGGTGACAATCTACACAAAAATTTATACACTGCCATGGTAATGCTCGACGTATCAAAAGCATTTGATAGAGTTTGGCACAAAGGACTTATTCAAAAATTAATCAATATCAATATGGACTCAGATATCATCTTGCTACTAAATTCATACTTAACAGATAGATATTTTCAAGTCACGCAAAATAACCAAAAATCACTAACGCGAAAAATAAATGCTGGAGTACCCCAGGGAAGCATCCTTGGGCCGATACTATACCTATTCTTCACATATGACTTCCCCATGGATGAAACAACGAAAATTGCTTTTTACGCTGATGACACGGCCATTTTGGCTGAATCTAGTAACCCTAATTATGCAATACAAAAACTACAATCTTCGCTCTATGATATAGAAAACTGGTGCAACTATTGGAGAATTAAGATAAATGCAGAAAAATCACAATTGATTCTGTTTAAAAGAAATAGGAGAAATAAATACAAACATCGGAATAAAAATGGACTAATCTTATTTGGCAGAGAAATACCAAAAGTATATTCTGCTAAATATCTGGGTATTACATTAACGAGTGACTTGAAATGGTCAAAACATATAAACAATGTGATCACTAAGGCCACACAAGCTTATGGGTGTTTAAAAGCAATTATAAGTGAAAAATCAAACCTTTCGCTCAAATTTAAAAGACTTCTATACATTTCAATGATAAGACCAATTATAACATATGCATCCCCAGTATGGAACTTTAACAACAAAATGGATAAAAGGAAAATTAATAGTTTTCAGTACAAGATATTAAGAAAAATTACAAACGCCCCATACTTTATCAGAAATAAAAATATAGCTAAAGATTTAAAAATAGACGATCTAGCCGAACATATAAGAAAATTAAATAATAAATTTTTTGAAAAAGCTCAGAACTGCGAAGCAGCAAACTTCAACGAAATTTTTAAATATCAATATCTTGCGGAAGACTGCAAATATAGACCAATAGCGAGATATTTTCTTAAGGAAAGAGATAAATGTAAATAGTGTATATATTTTCATCTACTTGTATTATTAACCGGAATTACTTATCTCAGATTTTCTCATTTTGAACTCTAAATATTATCATGCAAACTTGTATCTAGGTTCTCTTTCGACATTGAAAATTCTCATTTCTGGTAACCACGCCCAGTTATGAAACACTCATAGCTGATTGGCTATTACACGCAGTCAGGCTAGCGCTCTCCGTGAGTAAAGACATGTTTTTTCTCCTCTTGGAGCTACTACAGATGAAGAAGTAAAGTGCCTGCTACGCAGGCCGACACTTCGTAAAACATATTAGATCCAAGATCCAAGATTGTCTCTAGTGTGTCTGATACTAAATATTCCAAAACATCTTGGCTCAAACACTTATTATTTAAAGGTAGTTATGGAATGGGACGTGACATTGGGCTTTCGATAGAAGAGCGATCAAAATTTCGAATTTTAAAGGAAGATGGCTACTCAAATAGGTCAATTGTAAAGAAAATTAATTGATCTCCAACTGTTGTATGCAATATTTCAAATATAGGTGATATGTATGGAGTTAAGAGGCGTCAAGGTATTTGTAGTAAATTAAGTGATAATCGCGGCAGTGGCAGATAATTCGCGAGGCAATAAGACCTAACGTAAATTCCACTAAAATTAGAAGAGATTTATGCCTATCTGTTACAACTTGAAGAATCAGACAGATAATTGGTCAATCTGGAGTTGTTAAATGGGAGAAAAAACATCGCAAACCTCTCTTAAGTATTCAGCATAAGAAGGCTCATTTGGAATTAAAAAAAAAAAACATGCAAATTGGGACTCTGAATGGAACAATGTGCTGTTCAGTGATGAGAAAATGTTTAATTTAGATGGACCAGATCGAAATAAGTATTACTAGCATCGCATAGAAACCAAAAAGGAGATTTCAGTTAGCCGCAATTTTGGTGGAAGCACATTGATGGTGTGGGGAGCTTTCTCGAGCTATGGAACAACCCCATCTGTTGGATCACACCTAAAATGAATTCCTCCGATTATATTGAACTCATAGAAAATGTTCTGTATAATTATGCCGAAGATATGGATGAAGATTCCAGGATATTTCAACAAGACAATGCAAGCATTCACAACTCTAAAGCAACTAAAGCCTTTTTCATGGAGCGAAACATCCGGGTTATGGACTAGCTAGCTAGAAGTCCCGATCTGAACCCCATTGAAAACATCTGGGGATTGATAACACAAAAAGTTTAGGAAATGGCCACTTTGGGTCAGTAATGGACTTAAAAGACAAAATTCGTGATGTATGGCCAAATTTGCCATTAAATTACCAACAAAATCTTGTGAAATCGATGCCAAGTAGAATGCATGAAGTAATTGTAAACAATGGAGGTGTCACTCATTATTAATTAATAAATTTGTTCGAAAAACAACAAATGTCTTTAATTGCATTTCCATTCAAAATTTCTGATTTTTTGATTAAATGATCTAAATTCTCACTAAATTAAGTTTTTCTTGCAATTTTTTTACACTGAATGATTGAAAACTAAAAATGTGATTCAAATAAAGGTAATTCAAAAAATCTAATGCACTTTTATATGAAAAATAACTGAATTTTTGAGGAGGTCGATGGGACATTCCCACTGTAAATCAATCATCAAGATGACACTACTCTGAGGTGGTTAGGGAAAAATCTGATATACATCTCATCCCTGTCCCTGTTGGTCCATATAATGTTGAGGAGGTCTTTATCTTGGGCCATTTACCTCTTTTAGAGTGAGATTAGTTAGCACATGATTGACTAAATACTTGTCAGTTCCTGGGTGGTATACTGCGTAATACAATTTAATTGAAAGGTAACACAGACTGTACTTAAACGTGTAATTTGCATGGTGTGTAATAATCTTAAAATGAATGCATTATACAGTCCAATGTAGACTAGTAATATTTAAATAAGCATTAAATAAATAATTGGATAATTAAAATTCACAAATTATCTATGATAAGCACACAATTGCTAATTGTATACAGTAAAAATTGTTAATTATACACACTAATAATATTTCTTGGGTAATTTATAATACTTGGTTAATATATAAGTACAAAAATAGGCATTTGATGCAATGCTTATTTTACAAATATTAAAGCAGGAGGAAATTCATAGCGCCAGCTATCGGGATGTCCAATAGGTTGTGCCACTGAAAATAAAAAGAAAAAAAAAGGGCAAAATTGATTCTGAAAGATTATTTGAAATAAATTAAGAAATTGGAAGGGATTACTTGGAAAACACCGATCAAGGCTTGTGAAAATTTCTTTAGGTAAAAGAAACGTGATTCTCAGCTGCTTGAATTTCGGTATTATTAATGCCATAGATTTTGCCGTAAAACCGAATGGCCACATATTTGATATAACTCGTGAGAGTTGGCATTGCCAAATTATTTCTTACTAATTTTTTGCAGAAATTGGACCCTGCTTTGGATATTAGTAGCAGAGTTTTGCTCTGTTGGGTTATGATTGCTTTTAGATTGATTTCACATGCTCCTTCCGAAATTGGAGCAGCATATGTAATGATTAATTCTAATATACACTGCTGGCCACAGTAAATGCAACACCCTAAAGAAAGCATGTAAATAACATGAAATTTACAACATGTATTAGCGGAGGTGAGATATGCAAATGATTAAAATTTCAGCGCAGACGCACATCACGTGCGCTTGTGGCACCACTTCAAAGCGCTATTTAATGCTTGGAGATTTCGATGATTTCAAGTTCGGTAATTGTGTTTTTCTTGTGGTTTAAAAAAAACGATCAATTATGCCTCGTAGAAAATAGCGATCATTTTTTGATCAAGTATCCGGTTCGACAGAGGAAGGATAGTGGCCTACCGAGATTGTGGATTATCTCTCAGGGAAATCGATAGACGTTGAATGAAACCAAACAACTGTAATGCAGATATGTGATTGTTAGATGCAGGAGGGTACGACAGACCGACTTGTTTGATCGGATCCACCTCAGTGCATCACTTCACGTGATGACAAGCAAATTGTGCGTATGGTAGTGACGGATCGCTCAGCCACATCACGAACCATAACACAACACATTCAGTCTGTAACGCAAAGTCCAGTGTCTGCGCGTACCATTCGACGTCCTTTAAAGCTGAATGGTCTGTCCGCAAAACGTCCATTGCTTCGTGTAACCTTGACGCAGAACCACAGACGCCTCCGTCACCAATGGTTCGATGAAAAAGGATGTAGATTGCAGAATGGAGTGAAATTGTCTTTACTGACGATTAATGCTTCTGTCTGCAACGCCACGATAGTCGCATTCGAGTCTGGACAGACACCGTGAAAAAAGGATGCTGAACAGCTGCGTTATGCACCGCCACACTGGTCCTGCACCGGGTATTATGGTATGGGACGGTATTGGATATCACTCTCAAACTCCTCTTGTACGCATTGCCGGTACTTTAAACAGCTAGAGCTACATCTGCGAGGTGTTTGAGCCAGTTGCTCGTCCTTACCTTCAGGGCTTGCACACAGCCATATTTCAACAGGATAATGCACGACCACACGTGGAACACATTGTCCAAGTGTTCTTTGTCAATCACCAGATTGAATTGCTTCCCTGGAAGGCTCGATCTCCAGATGTTTCGCGGATAGAAAATTTTGGACCATGGTTGCTCAACGATCGATCCAGATTACATCCCCAGCTGCTATACCAGATCAACTTTGGCAACGTGTGAAAGCTGTTTGGTCTGCTGTACCTAAAGAACACATCCAAAATCTCTTTGAATCAATGCCAAGGCGTGTGACAGTGGTGATCTCCAACAATGGCGGCTACTCTTTCTACTGATTTTGGCAGGAACTACACATCACAGAAGTCTATAAATTTAATTATTTGATACTTGGTCAACATGTTACCTACAAAATAAAATTCGTTGTGATATCTCTTGTCTTTCCTGCTGTTGCAATTTGGGCGGCCAGCAGTGTAGAAATTTTCTAAGTTGCTAAAATAAGGGGACGTGTTTGGCTTAGTCTGTTGATGGGAGGCGTAGTGCTTTGGGCGGGAACCTTTACATAAGATAATTCAATCCTAGTGTAGTTAGTTTTGACAACATTATTTTGAGCGGGATTTTTATTTTTATTCGCTGAATTTGCAGGACATCTTCCAAAAATGCAGTGTGGTTTTGATCACAATTGCAGCAAATTGGCGTATCGATCTTCTAGTGGGGGCATTCTGTAGACCTGTTTTTCTCCGCACATTACGCATTTTGATTTCAAAAAATAAACTGCTGAATTGTGGCCAAAACAATGTCAGTTGTAACATTGGATGGGTTTCTTGTTCTCAAATTTTTTAGTTCTGACAATAACATTTAGGATTTTTGTTACTTCGAAAATTTTCTGGGCAATTTCGTTGGGATTTAATGTTATTTAAGAAACGCGCTTTCATATTTGTGCCGTTTGCGCATTACCGCAACATTTGCCGCTTCGAAGACTCTCTCTTCTAAGTCGGTTTTGATTATTTCCGGTGAGGTGTTGCGAATACCCTTAATTACTGCTTTGATGGGTTTATCAAGTTCATGTTTGATAATAAGGCGTTCTATGCCACTTTCATTAAAATACTTAGATATATGCCTGTGAGTATCAATGGAGGAGGGGATTACCTTTAAGTAATCTGCTAAGTTTGGCAGTAAGTTTGCTGTCAAAAGATTTTAAGTTTTTTATCTGTCCATTGAAATTTTTGTTTCAAATTTATTTAATATGGGGGGAGTTTTGTTGGTGTTTGGGGTAAGACCAATTATTATTAGAGAAGAATTAATAACATTACTATTACTTATAGTATTATTTACACATTATTATCCATATCGTTGTCAATACAAACATTTTCCTCAGCGTCTGAGGAGATATCAATAACAATTTTTTTGTTACGAGCAATCTTAGAAATATTGTGATTTTTTTTTGATATTTATGATATTATGTAGTTTTTGTTAGCTCTTAGTTATTTTAAAGTTTTCTTAGTGTTTTGTTTGCTTTTAGGCATTATGTTTACGGTAACATTATCTAGAGAATTTTTAAGACTAATTTTAGTATTATTATTTACATTATTAGACTTTATATTTATAAGTTTATCATTAACAGATACAAGATCATTACCACCAGACAAATTACAGTTAAGGCAATCACCCATTTGGGAGTACTCACCCCTAAGCTATTGTCAGTAGTTAAGAGTAAGCTAGTAAATACCATTATTGTGCGTCCAATATATCTTCGAGTGATAGTTCACAACGGCACTTTCGATGGCGTTCACAATGGGTTTTTCTGTGGAAGCAACATTAGATAGTAATTCGCTATTTCTTGATAACTCACAGAAATTACACTGATCTGTTTTTGTAATAGGGACACTTAGATCGACCGTTAAGTATTCTTCGAATTTAGGCACAATGCTTTTGATTATACTAAGTAAATCCACTGACCCTGGTATTGAAGAGTTCACATTTGTATCTCCAGAGGCAGAAGTTTTTGTAACAATTGATTTCTAGCTCTGAAAATGGCCTTTTGGCCCACTGGAATCTAAGCCACGTTGTTCTTGGTCACTCCTGCACTTAAACCTAACACAGGACCGCATGACTCACTGGATTGAATTCACAGTACCGATGCTTGAAACAAATGAAGAAACACAATCATTAATTCGCACACGATCCACAGAGACGTTGGTAAAACCCATAGAGATCACTTGTCTCTTGGCAGCAGCATCAAGAAGTTTAGCATAATAAATTTTGGCAAGCTCATCAAAGCAATCACTGATAGTTCCCAGGGGGGGGGAAGTAGGACACCCTCAACGGGTCCCTCGGTAGAGCTGCCGGCCATGGTCATTGGCAGGGGAAGTCAGCAAAGAGAAACTATCAGTTATTCATTAGGTAAGAGCAGGTTGGAGCACATGTCTTTAGTCCACTAAGCCAAGTGAGGAAACTGATACTTCTCATTGTGAATTAGAGGCTTTTGTACTGTTGACAAGTGCTTAGGGGAATGAACTAGCTTTGCAGTGAAAGCATGTTGCCACTTCAAGTACATTTTAAACAAGATTTTTCACAGAACCTCAGACGGTTAAGGGGTTAATAATGAAAAAATATATTATTTAAGCATATTTAATTAAAATATTATAATTTATCATAACTTTTCATTATTTAAGTATATTTTTAAATTCTTTTTATTACGTTCTCATGAAACATGCCTTTTATATGTCTCATTGTTCAAAAAGGACAGTGTACAATAGATCAGCATGACTGTCTACAACTTGTATATATAGTTATGTTATAAATGATTGTAGTCCCATAATTTTATTGTTAAGCAGTGTCGTCTTTCCATTGCTATAATTTCCCTTGTAAGAGCTAGGTATAAAAATGAATAGGAAAACGGAATGGTGAATTATAAATGCGGCTCATTTATTGCAAATCTTTTTTATTCTATAAACACAAGGAAACATTTAAGACTATAGAATTGTGGTATAATATTTTATAAGAAAATCCAACAACATCATATAAATACATAAGATCAATAAATTTTTCTAATATTTGAATAGAATTTAAATGATGCAGTTGAAACGCTCAAGTTCTTATAGCTTCATCTTCTTCATTGAGAACTCTGTAGCCATTGGAATGTATTTTTAAAGTCAGCTTATATTGTTGAATACATTTTTAATAGGAAATCTACATTATTTTAAAATTCTATGTTTTTATAGATTATAAAAGTTGAAACGCTTATAAATTTTAATAATTGAATCATATTTAAATCTTCCGAATAGATAATTGTTTCCACCGATGAGTTCTTGTTTATCAAACATTGGAAAAACATGTCTGGAAGAGAAGGAAACGCCTTTTGTCGTTTGACTGACGGCGACTGACACCGGATGAACTGAGTCAGCAGATGCAGTCTGAATACTTTTATGACGTCAATGTTTTTTAAATAGTATGTCTCATGTGAAAAGGTTGTAATTTTCGAGGTTATAATTGCAAAAACATTTATTATGTTTAGTGGGCCCAAGTTTCTCTGTTTGTAAAAAGCCACGCTTATGTGTAAAAGTATATATAAATTAATTAATAATCACAAAAATCAATTGATGCTCTAAAATACATTATTTGAATTATTTATATACATAATTAAAGTGAGTAATATTTAAAGATTTTGGTATCAAGTGTAAAATGTCAGTTCTACATGTTTGTATTTGGTCACCATTTTAAATAACATATCATTATGACAAATTTCGATTGAGTAATGGCAACAATTTAGGGATATAAATGTAATGTTTCTTAATATCTAAGAAAACATATGCTTGTGTAGGTATGTAAAAATATTTAATATTTCCAAATATAACTAATATACCATATTTCTGAAATATAGATTACATAAATCAAATCATTCATTTCGTATAAAAATGTGTTCTATGACTTTCTTATTTCCGTTAAAATTAGCCTATTGTTAATTTCTTAATTCTGGCGGCAATTAATTCGTATGATTGCTTTGTACCTTGAAACAAGTTGTAGCAGTAATACTGTCTTAAGTATATATATTTTTGTATTTTATTAGCAGCAATGAGAATTGATTTGCTTTAAAAAATGTTAAACTTTTGTAAAGTATATACAGTTGCATTTTAAATTAAGATAACTAAAGAATATTATAATTAAACTTCTTAATATTAAAAACAAAGTAATTTACTCACGTAGCTTTCACTAATAAACAAAGCTTATAGAAGAAAATCTTGAAAATAATTTTCTGTTTTCCTTTCTCCTTGCAACAATGTGTATACTATCTTTAGACAAAAAATTAATCTTTCAAAAAATGTGTAAAATTAAATTAAAATATTCTCTACTTCTTTTAATTGCAAAAACTAATAAATGGAGAATAATTTATTCGCCATCAGACCATTTTAAGGAGTTTTTAACATTGTATATCTATTTTAAGTGAATCAATGATAGATAGCGATTAGATACAAATCAGACTTCCTCTCCAGTCTTTCTCGGAAAAATGGGAAATGTGAAAGTGAAACTTAGTCACTGACGCATCAACATGTTTTCACTTTGACTAAGGGCACGTCGTTTAATTGCACTTGTAACCTCTTTTATATTTAAGTGGAAAATACATTTGACTTATTCTCTTATATGTTAGAACTTACTCACTGAGCGTAAGTTAAAAGTATATATTTTTAAGAATTTATAATTCAGCAATACACAGAAGGCATATTTAATTATATATTGTAAGCATGTACACAAAATATTTTGCCCGTCATTAATTTTAAACTTATTAAATAGCTATACAATAAAATAAAATTGTATTCAAAAATTTATGCCAATATCTTGAAACTAATTCTTAAAAAATGCTTCTTTTTATATTTACTGTATGTAAATTCACATATAAATGAATCTTTATTCATGAATAATTCAATGTTATAATTGAAAATAGAGTTACTCAAAATTTAGTTTTGTTCTTAAAATATTTATCGACAACTATACACTTTTATTTTTATTTTTATTATAAATTTAAAAGTATAGAAAGAAAATAGATAAAATTTATTCGTATGAAAGCAGAGGAGGATGATTTATTATTTCAGTTAAAAAATTTTTCTACAGAAATGTATTTCAGTTTTCTGTATATTTTAAATAACATGCAACAAAATAACATGTTTTATTGATGTCTCATGTTATTTTTTATGCATCAAATCTTCATCATTACTTGGGATGAATGAAAAAGATTTTTTTATAATTTTACATGAATCTATCTTCTATTTTGCAGAATTATTCTGCAGATAAAAAATTTTCGTAGTAGTTCATTTGACGTGAAATGTATTTGAGAGTGAATTTAAGGGAGGAGGGGTAACACTTAAGATGGCATTCTTTCACTGAGAAACTGAACTACTGCTGATAAAGTAAATAAATCTAACAGGTCTAAAATTTAATTTTAATGAATTTTCAACACTTTATGAAATTTTTTAATTTTTATCGATTATTATGCATACTAATATTGTTACGTTATTTACACACTAAAATTTGGATGTGTGTGATTATATAACTATATACATCAAGAAACTATATCTTTACAGAAAGAATGTTTTATTTCATAGATATGATGAGAACACCATACAGCTTTGAATTTAAAGTGAAACTTTATTACAGATACATCAGTTGTCTTAAATAATTCAACGTATACTTCTTATTTTTTCAAAGTTGACTAAAGAAAGTTTACTATATGTGACCTAAAAAGGTTTCACATATTAGAAATTAAGGATTAAAAGAAATAGATAAATATAAACATTATGAATTATGGTTGGTATTATTGATTATTAATTATGGCTATTATTATAGATAGTTAAATATTTGATTAAAAAAACTGGCAAACGTTTTCTAGCACAAGTATTCAATTTATACTTTACAAGTATGTATTATTAAGAGGGTGCGCGAGATGTGAAATAAAAAATTTAAATACACGATTTTTAATGCGTATGATTTGTCTTATTGACTGACTCGTAGGTCACGTATCAAATGGTTGACTTAATATTTCTTTTGAACATTTTTACTTTTCGTTTATTTCCTTTCTTCCATTAATTTTTTTCATTACAATAAATAAAATAAACAAGCAAATTAAAAAAGTATCAATTTCAATTATAAATTTTTAGTTCAAAAATGGCTTGAAAAGGAAAAAAATAATTCTAAAAGTTTATTAAAAGAGATCATGCCGATAAGAAATTAAATATTATTAAATACGTTTTCTTCAAAATTTTCTTTAAAATGAGAATTTAACAATGCCGGAAAAAATTTATTTCTTTAATTTACTTTTTTCATCTTTTTTACTATTAGATTTATTGAAAAGTAAACCTATCTAACTATTTCTTGAATTTCTAAAGAATTATGTTAAAAGTTTTAACGAAAGAAAGGAAAAATAATTTTTACCTAATATTATCCTACTTAAATTTATATACAGATCCCCAGAGCATCCATTTATTTACTTCATTTTTTGAAGCGGTGCTGAAATTTGACTGAGTTTATAGCTTCCTCTGTGATTAAGTTCGGAAGTTTTTCCCCAGTCAAGGTCGCACATGTAAATATCGAAATCATGCCCGTTTCAAATTTCTGTCATTCATTTTTCTAAATGTGCATCGTTTTCATCAGACACTTCAAAAGTTTAAAAACTGATAACTTGTGCTTTTCCTAATTTTAATTCCTTTCAGAATCAGCTTAGAGATGGACAAATTACTATTTTTAATCTTATTCACAAAAGTGCTTTTAATTCTTGGGAAAAGTGAAAAGAAGGATGATGTGCAAATATCACCTGCATTATCTAAATTTACAGGTACTTTGGAGCAATACACAGTTACTGCTAATGAAGTAATATTTCTATTAGATGAATCGGGAAGTATCGGATCAAATGTATATGAAGAGGTAAAACTTTTCACCGAGTTGACAGTTCGACATTTTGCTGTATCTGCAGATCAGAGTAGAATAGCTATAATAGCTTTTTCTGACTACCCTAGAACACACGTGAATTACATAAAAGATAGTTATGGAAATAATATGTGCACACTTGTCAGGCAAATACATGCTATGGATTACTTGGGTATGGGAACAGCCACAAGACTTGCTATGGAAGAAGCAAGGGAATTATTTAAACAAGCAAGACCACATTCCAATAAGTAAGTTCTTCATTTCTCTGAGGAGTAATTTAACTATATAAAAATATACATTTTACTGTGGGCTTTTTACAGCCGAAGTTACGATAAAGTAACAAGCAATACATTTTTAATTTTTATTTCATTTACACAAAAGAAGAAGGATATAAAAATATATAAATATTTGTTGATCGCAATATGTCTGTAATTGTATGATAAGGAACCCAATTTGATTTAGACAGTTACATGAATTTATTTAAATAATTAAAAAAATTTATTTGCATTGTTTTTAAATTTAAGTTAATAAAAAAAGTATCAATAATAAAAGACTAGAAAAAAAACCTGAAAGAACAATTTAAATTTTTGTGCCAAAAAAAAAAATGGAACTGTGTAAGAGGTGTTTTTTTTTGTTACCCTTTAAAGCTTTGCAATTTTTTAAAAATAACTTAATGTAAATTTAATATAATTTTTTTCAATAACTTATTGTAAAGTGATGAGATTCATCATATTTTCTGATGTAATCTAAGCAGATTAGTCTGTTCCAGTTAAATCAGTCCTTTCATGGAAGAAAAGTGACTATTATGTTTAGTAAATGTTCTCTCATCAAAGAGGATAAAATAGTTATCTTTTCCCCGAGAAATTTTGTTTTGTGATGTTTTCTCTCTCCTCAAAGCGGATAAAATAATTATCTTTCCTCCTAGAAATATTATTTTGTAATGTGATTGATTAATTCTCAGTGGTTCAATAGATTTAATATTGATGAGAACGTTTTCAACAATCAATTCCAACAACTTTTTTGTTTTTTTATTTTCTATAAAATATTAAGCAAAATGTCACGTTAATTCAATCCTCTATGTATACTCTTTATTTGATAATGTAATACTGATTGAAAGAGAATTTTACGAATAAATTGTAAATTTCGACATCCATTCAGGTAGCAATGAATGTTTTTATTTTCCATATAAAATATTAAGCAATCTCTTTTTTTCGCGATTCTTTTCATTCATTTTTTTAAAAAGCATCTTTAGTAGCTCCTTTGTTATATGCTTCATGCATATTATAGCACTGTTATTCCAAGTTGTCGATATTCGACATAATTTTAGGTTATTTCATAAACAAAATCATTTATATATCGTTTGCTAATAGAGTTAAATATAGACCTATAACATTTATTATGCTATATCTAGGTACATCTAAGCATCTTGCTTCGATTTACATAAACATGTACTTTATATCAATCTGTTTTCCTATATACTTTGTTGTCAAATTTCAGCTATGTATTTAGATTTTCAGATTAAAAGTAGGAATACAAGACTTTCAATAATTTTTTATGATTTCATCAAAAACATTTTCTATTATAAAATGAATGCTAAATCTGATAAATTTTCAAACATTGAGTAGATACTGATACTATTTATTTGGAAGAGAGAAATTCTAATATTTTATTTGTATTTCTCAAATTATCAGAACCATTCCAAATTGTGGTTCAGTTGGAAACTGGAACAGCGCACTCCATATTGCCAACCTAGCGGCACTAGACAACAACAACCAGAGCTATTCGATGGTAGTTCTTTTATTTCGGCTGTAAATATAAGAGCTAACTTTTTCTAAATTAGTATTATACTGAGTATGATAATGATTTGAATTCTAATATTCAAACGTGTTTAAGTTTTATAGATGATATTTCAGCACTAATATTTAAGATTTTAACAATTCTAAATTCTTTTATCATACCTTATGAGGTAATCTTCCAAATAAGTATTTATAAATTTAAGGAAATGTTTTAGAGCTAAATGTTCAAACTGCAATAATCTTTTGAAACTTATCAAAAGTATCGCTTTCCAAAAAGTTTGAATCAGAATTCATATATAGTTTTAAAAAGTGATTTTTTCACATATTTTGATGCATTATATGTTTTATCTTTTATTATACTCTTCTAATTACTCATATATTTTAATAAAAAATATTAAAAGTAGAGCATAAAAAAGAGACTAATTTATAGTCTTCTTTTAATAACTGTTAAAATAAACGAATATTTGGTTCAGTATTCTATCAAGTACTGAAATAATTTTGACAATAAGTCTTCTGTGTGTGTTTTAATTTATTTCTTCTCAATAGTTTACAGTTTGACTCATAGATGGCAGCACTAATTTTTCTGATTTTACAATTATTACACTTTAAAATATTATCTAAATATAATTGAACTTTCCTTTAAAATAAATAAAATACATCATTCGATTTGTGCACACACTGAGCTTATTTATTTGGCTTAATATGTACAGTTTTTGTATTTTTTTATACTTTTTTATCTATTCCCCACACACATATTGCAATTTATGTGAATACATTTCAAGTTTCCAACATTATTTTTTGCACATGTTTCAAACACATCGAACTTAGATATGATGAATTAAGTAATATGCTAATATCTTTGTTTTCTGTGTGTATTTTTTTCACATTGATAGTTAATTTGAATTTCACTTCATTCTGAGGATTCCACTTTTCCTTCAGTTTTTTAAATTTCTAGTATGTTTATTTTTTTATAATGTTTTCACATTTTAAAGTTTATATGTCCAAGCTTATAATATTATTTAAGCATCTGTGAACGAATTTCATACTCAGGAAGTAATGTTTATTAATGGGGGTAACATCTCTTTAAAAGGGTTTGAAGACACGGTACATATCTTCGGATGTAAAACCATACACGTTTATTTATTTCTCTAGAGATTACACACTTGATACTAATGTGATGCTAGAGATTACACACTTCATGCCTCAGAAATAGGCCATAATTGTCTGATACTTGAAAACGATGTAAGACCACAGTAAGTTCCAGTGCGGGTGATTATCTTTTGCGATAAACACTTCACTGAATACAATGATCAGTTCCATTGCGGAGCCTAAAACCCATCACGCAAAATCGGGATATTATCGGAAAAATTGAAGTTTCCTTGAATCTTTCACAACCAAATTCTTTTTTACTTTCTCAACTGTTTTGCAAGGGTATAAATTCCACGCACATATCTGATTTCTTTTTTATTGGGTGCGTATGGTTTTGTACTTAATGTGATGTAATGATACTGAATTTTTTCTTTCCCACTACTGAACTGGAACATTATATTTTCTAATGTTATAAAAGAAATTATCAAATAAATGTGATAATTTAGAAATAAAATTTTTAAAAATCTAATTTATAAAACATAATTGTTTGGTTATTTCTTTTTAAGTCATCCTTACAATGCAGGAGAGATTGTGGCTTAATTTTATTAAACGTTTCATGTTATATTTTGAATAATGTCTATTTTTGTGATATTATTTAGTTTTTGGAAATTAGTCTAGAATGATTATCTGTTTCACATTTGCGCAGTAGTAATGCAATTTTCGCTTTGCTTTGCTTTTTCAACATTGGACCCGAAGTTTTATTTAATGTTATTGTTATTGTCTTCCGGCATAGCTTAATTGTCAAAATGACACGTGTCATGTGATTGGAATTGTAGGGTTGATTTTCGTTTCAAAACACCTTCGAGTTGATAAATTGCACAGTTAAAAATTAGTTTTTTCGTAATGCTGTGAACAATTAGAGAAGGAAGGTAAATGCTGCAGATCATATTTTAAAGCAGACGCTAAATAAGCACAGAGTAACAGTACCTAATCCAGACAAGCAATAATTGTATTAGTACCATAGTTTCGCATTACACTCTGACAGGCAGAAAATAATATTAGAATTTTAACTTTAACTAAAAATAGTACTGGGAATGAAAGGTATAAAAATTGCAAAATTAGATTTATTGTTTATTGTAAAACAGCAAGTGCTAAAAGTGTCTACCACGTGACTGGTTGCATAGTGGATATCGACGACGGAACGAATGGTGCATCCTCTCAAGGTTTTCTGTTGTCGTAATTCTAATATTCTTCTGGCAAGGATTCTAATATTTTCTTTTCTGACACTCAGAGTAAAATGTTCTTATGTAAATTTTGCTTGTCTGAGTGGACAATATCACCCATGTTAATCTGTAGAAGCAATTTAGAATTATCCTGTATATTTATACATACTCTCAAAATAGTTTGATATTTTTGGAAAACTGTTAAGAAAAAACTTTTAATTGACTACTTTTTAAATATACTATGTTTTACTGATTGCGTCACAAAAGTATTATTTGTAGGCCACAAGTTTAAGGTGATATTTAGAATTACAAAAGTGTAAATAAGATGGGAAAATGTTTTATATCATGATACTTTATGCTAGGATAGTTTGTGTACACCATTCGTTTAATCCAAATGGTAACAGACTAAAACAGATACTGATAAATTTTATCCTGAGTTTAAAAGTAGTGAAAAATATATTTTATAACTTTCAAATATATACTTTACAACACCCTTTTATTTTCATTATATTGTATATTTCCTTTGTATAAGCTGATTTTTATTATCGTATATTTAATTGCTATTATATATTTTGTAAATTTAATATAATATATTTGAAATATACAAATTTTCAAAATTGCCCTTGTTTGTAAATGTTATTCTAGTAACATTTTTTGTTAATAATTACAATTAATAACTCAAATATGCATTTAATATTGGCTCCAGTGTTTAAATTATTACTGACATAATTGTTCAGTAAAAACTCTGATTACATGCAGGACCCCATAAGTAAAAATTATCCTAAAATCACACAGAGCTTTCACTTTCGATCACAAAACTTCTCTGTTTCATTTTGGACATGCATTTTGTACCATGTTCATTCTTGAGTTAATCCGTGAATGACTTTGCAGACTAACACAAATTTATTCTAATAAATCTTTGTTTAAAATTGCCATGAAGCTGATTTCTTACTCGTTGTTTCATTGACTTGACATCAAATATGGGCATCAAATATCCTGTAAGCCATGAGTTTGAGAAACCTAGTTTACACGTCATTCTAAAAATTATCCAAAATCCATATATGTGTGAGTATTTTGACACTCGTATCTGTATTGGTATACGTATATACTGATTTTGACATCCGTATACCAATACACTCGTATCTGTATTGGTATACGGGTGTCAAAATCAGTATACATGTGAGTGATATGGCAGCGGAGAATTTTGTCATCAGATCATTTGTAGAGTCAATTCAAATTCAGACAGCATTTCTGTAACAAAATTGTCAACCAAAATGAGTCCATATTCAGTTTTATCTCTGAAAATGGTCGTGTTCTTCTTTGAAGACCTCATGGTTAACATTTCAGTGTTTCTTTCGTCTTTCATTTTAATCTTTCATCAACCGAATGATTAGTATTTTTGCTTTCATTTCAACTGTATGTGGGTTCCGTTCCCACATCGGATTAGGATGCTTATAGCAGTGCGGAATATATTTTAAATTGCAACTATCAGTCCGTAGCCATTGTTTGCAAAAATGACAGTTGAGCGAAAAACTAACCAAACCGATTCTTCAGTTCTAATTCGAGGAATTGAAATAAGTATTGGGGATGGTGATAGCTGTTTTCTTTATTTAAATTTTGTTTGAATTTCGAGAAATTTATAGTTGATTTAAACACTTGGTTCCTTATGTATACTTTCATGAAAAGTTTTCCTGAGCTATTTTCCAACAAGATATTTCATTATATTTTGAAAATGTGTCACAAAAAAGTTAGACTGTTAAATTTTTTCTGATGATTATTTTGTCATGGTCATCAAATTTGGCCTTAACTGAAGGATTTTCGCTAAAACTGATCTTCCAATCATCTTACTCGTTTGACTGGAATAAAATCTATTTTGCACTGGTTATTATTAGGATTTCAATTGACAGTAAATGTCACGTTTGCAGTATGCGTTGCACCTTGGCTTAGACTGCCAAAATATTTGTAATATTTCTCTTATATGGCCGCAGTGACCTGATTAGTTAATGGGTATTTTTTTTATCGAAAGTATTGAGTTCGAAATTTGACCCAATCGATAATAGTGAGGTTTTCTGATGGTAGCTTGGGCATGTAAAGTTTTTCAAGGTCGCAATGTCCTCTATGTGAAATGATATCTCTGGTAGTGGCAGGCTAAGTCTAGGGATTTTCTACTTAATTCTTGCTACTAAATTACAAACACCCACCCACTTTCGGGGTCACGGCGGCACACTCACCGTTTGACCCACTATATAAAATAAGATGCTATCACTTCCACACCTTATATTGCTGAAAGATAAAAATCCTTGATGAACATTGGAAACAACATTTTTACTTATATTTGAAGTTTTAATCACTTACTCATATGTCGATGTTACCAACGTACGCATATTCTTTTGTTCGATTCTTGGAACTCTTTCTTATTGCAACTTCAAGGTAGAAAATGTTGATGTGATGGTTTTTCTCTTTACATATAGACCACTGATAAAAATTAGTAATTCACATATTATACCTTAAAGTGCGTTTGTAATGATATTGGTATATTTGCTTTCTATATTAACATCTTACTCGGGAACAGACTTGTTTCTAAAAGTGATGCAATCCATAAGTTGCGAGCTAATAACGATAAGCCAGCTATGTCACATTTTTAAAATTCCTACAGTTTACGATATTTTTTGTGTAGATTAATTATTTTAGATGTAACTTGGGAGAAATTTTATACTAGAAAAATATACATATGCTTATTTTTCCTATATTTCATATATAGTGATAAACTGAATAATTCATGGAATTTTCCCCCCCATTTTATATTATTGTTACTTTTGAATTTGAAGATGGCAATGCGACTAATAACGAATACGACTGGGCTTTTATTCTGCAAATTCCGTAAAGGTTGATGTGATTTTGCATATCCAATTCAACAGAGTCTTAAAAGTTATTTTTGTTGATATTCCAATACACATGGATTCAAGTGGCTACTGAAATTGTGGTATTACGTCAGTGCATGTATATTCATTATTCACACTAGTATTGTCATTGGGTTAAAAATCTCTGAAATAAACTAAGGTTTCTTAATTTAAGGTGAATGCTATCTTGTGACTTAGAAAACGAATCAGATACCTAATTTTTGGTAGATAAACGTAACTGACATAAACCTTGCTAGAAATTTCTTGTCGTCATTATTGCTTATTGGAAATAACTTTACTATCATCATTATTTCTTTTGTCTCAGAACTTAGTTAAATGAAAAAAAAAAAAAAAAGAAAATAGAAATTTCTTTTTGAGGGGAAATATTTTCAAAATTGTCTATAGCAGAAAAGACCCTTTTATTTCTTAAGGATGAGTCTAACTTTATTACCTTAAAAGTTAAGTATGCAATAATAATTCAGCAGAAGTATTATATTTCAAACAAGTTGCGGGATCATCTCAAAGGAATCATTACTTTGCTCGTATGAAAAACACTAAAATCTCTTATTTTACATACTCCTATACATTTTATAAGATGATTTTCTCCCTTTTCCTTCTTAACACCTTTTGAACAATTACTACATGAAGAATGTTTCCTTTGCAAAACAGTAAAAGGAACAGTCAGTTGATCAACTGGCTAAACTTGAATTCTTCATTAACGCATTTTGCTTAAAGAAATTGACATCGGTTTTTACTCTCAATCCAGAGTATAAAAATTGAGCATCGCTTCAAACTATGTACTTTGAGACGAAAAACAAATAGAAAAATTAATTTTTCTCGGAAACATGCGAATAAAATAAATTTGTTTAGTTATAGTATTAATCCGGTCCTTTTCCCTTGATTTAAAAATTTATGGGATTAGTGTTGCGACTTATTCTGTTAACCTACACACAGTCAGAACTGACGTACTTACACCTTGGTGGTGCTCTGATTAAAACGAAAGACGCTCCCATTTGACTTAAATTCGCATAGCCAAGGCATAGCGAGCTTGGCTTGTCCAAGTGGCATAAGTAACAACAACAGTCAGAACTTTAAGGAACTATATGAATTACACGAGAACAATAATAGGTGTGAACAATTACTTTTTCGCCGTCACTTGTTAATTTTAATTCATTTGGTGCTTCCTTCCCTGCCAGCAGAAGTGGAAGCCTAACCGTTTACGTTCTAGCCTATGCTTCAATTGTTCTTGGGTTCAATTCTTAACTCGGAAATGGATGCTTATAGTGATTCATGATCTACTTGTAGGTTTCTGTTTAATTAGCCATCACACACGCACACACATGTGCAAAAAATAACCATTGAGTGACAAATTAAGATAGGCAAGGTCTGTATATCTTGCCAGTCTTCTTGTAATTATTAACGGGATGGTTTATTAAAATGTATTTCTGCACAGTAATTGTAATTTGCAAATATAAATGATAAACATAGATTGCTTTTTGAGTTTCGAGTAATTTAATTTTCTTAAACCACACTACAAAGTACATATGAAGGAATATAAATTTATTGAATTTTGTTCATAAAAATAAAATGATGGTGAAAAATCTGAAAAAGTCTCTGTTCGTTTATTGAATATTCAAATGGAAGAAGAAAAAAAGAAAAGAAATTGCTAACTTCGCGTGATAAAAAATATCAAGTTCATTCAGTTCATCAATATCATTCAGTTAAAAAAATTTAATCATAAGAGCAGTAATGCGCTATTTTTTAACATTGAGTTTCATTTTTCATATTAATTTTTTATTAGCTTGTAAAGAAATAAAAAAGTATTATGTAATAAAACGAATCATGTAATAAAAAGTTTTTTACATGATTCGGACCAGTGAACTTCTTCATGGTATCTTAAAATCGTAATTTTTTAAGTGCCATTTCATTGCTATTATTAATTTCATTTAGTGAATGTGATGAGAAACTACTATAATTCATTCATTCATTATACTATCATTCATACTATAATTAATTTCATTACTACTCTATTAACTGTTAATAGTTCCAGGTTTAAGTATTTATCTGATTTTAGTCTTTAATAATTTCTGTAATTTTGCATTATTAATTAAAAATTGGCTATAATAATTTCATGTGTGTGAATTGGATTTAATAAATAATGTAACACAAACTTCACTGTTATTTATAAGAGATTCCGAAAATTAAATAATAATAAATAGCAATTTTGCATGTTATATTTATATAGGTTCTACATTTCAACAAAGATTTAGTGAATGTGATGAGAAACCAAAAGCATGTCCTTAACAAATTAATATAAAAAGTTAAACAATTGTTTTTGTGTGTAAATTATATATATAGGATTTATATAAACAATATTTTCTGCAAAATGTTTCAAGCATAAGGAATGATAATCAAGCATATTATTTTTGTTTATTTGCAGGATTATTGTGTTGATTACCGATGGTCAGAGTAATTATGGTTACAGTCCAGTTGCTGAAGCTGTTCGAATGAAAAATGAAGGCGTTATAATTTTTGCTGTTGGTGTAGCTAGTATAAACATGGAGGAAGTTAGCGCTGTTGCTACTTCCGAAAATCATATTTACATTTTAGAGGAATTTTCGTACATAGAAAAAATCAATAATTTTCTTAAGAAAGGTAAATATAAAATGTTATAAGCGATATTTGATGTGTTTTGTGTGTGTTCCAGATTTTAACTTTGAATTTTTACCAAACAACAATGATAATATTTATTAACAATAAAATTAATAAGAGTAATTTCTAAAACTTCTAGTGACTATTATGCTTATTTTACTTATTATTATTTATAACTAAAATTTAATAACTAATATTTGATAAGATTTGCAAATATGTGGGGAAAATGATAAAGATAAAAAATTTTTGAATTAACAAATTTCCTGAAAAATGTTTTTAATGACGTGCATGTAAATTTTCCAGTCATTATTTAAATAATAAAAATATCAATTAAGAATGATGTAGAGCATCTACTATTTCTTTTTTTTTATTTATAAGTGTTTTTTTTTTCATTTTTAAAACCCCCTTCAATTCTTCATTCAATAGTGATATTGAAAAACGCACATATTTTCATCATATTTTTTTCTAGTTCTCAATATCATGCACTACAAACAATCATTATTAAATTTTTTTGACAATTACTGGATCAAAAAATTTTAAAGACAAATACTCTATTTAAAAAGAAATTAATAAATGACCCGTATTTTTTTAATTTTAGCAATAACGGAAGTAAGCTGGGACTATGTGGAAGACACTTCCTTGTGTAATAACTTTTGTACCAACCACAGTAATTGCTGTGATGTTAACGCCAAATGTTACTGTGGAACAATAGGGGGCGCATATGAATGCAATTGTGGGGCTGGATACTATGGAACTGGACACAGGCACGACTGTCATGGTTAGTGTTTTCCCCTTATATTTACCATGTCCTTTATTTGTGAGTATTTTTGAATTAAGTGAATATAAGTTAGAGAGCTTTTTAAGTGAATTTTGTATGCTTCTTTTTACTGTTTATTCTTTGATAACCATTGTTCTCAATACAAAATGTTTCGTGTTGCTAATAAACACTTTAGAATAAATAGTTTTATATTAAAGTTTTCATTTTAAAATATGTACAAATTAAGAAGAATTTAAAAGATTTAATTTAATATATGTTACTATTTTTGGAACAATATTAATAAATTTTATTTGCGAAATTTCTTTCACTATAACACACAAACATATATATATATATATATATATGTATGTATATATATATATATGTATATATATATATATATATATATATATATATATATATATATATATATATATATATATATATATATATATATATATATATATATATATATATATTCAACAAGTATATTTTGTAAAACCATGTTTTAAACTCTGTATTCCTGTACATCAGCGAATTTCTCAGTACAAAACTTAAAAATGAGGAAACATGATGTTGCACAAACGCAATAAAGTGTTTATAAACATCGTATTCAAGACTAAAATGTGAAAAACACCTGTAATTTTGGAGTTAAACCATGTATTTAATACTACATAACTGTTTTCTAGGAAAACAGATTTTGAGTTGAAGCATGTGTCTGCCATCCTTTATTGCTGACAATGTGCAACATAGTGCAACACATCAGTGTGCAACACACTCAACATGGATACAATTGTAATCTTCAGCAAGGCGTGCTAGGCTTTCATATTCTATTAAGTATAAATTTCTGAATAAAAAAATAAGATGTTCACTGACATCAGATATGTAGTAAAATGGAGAAAAAAATGAGTAAAAGGATAATTTTGCGCTAATGTAATATCGTATTTATAAATGTTGCACAAGACTACACTGCAAAAAATAGCATTTATATTTGGCAGTTAAAAATTTTCATTCAATAAAATTTTTTATTGGTACTTGAAGTCTCACAGCAATAAATACATAACAAAAATGATCTTAAGGAAACAGCGGAAGTTGGAGAAGAATTATTAGATAAGTTTACACTAATATAATGGCAATTATTTTTAATAATTTTCCGGTGAGAAATATTGTTTTATCAAGAACCATTTACTTACAAATCGAAGGAAAGTTTTTAAACTGTAAAGGATCTGCTTTGTAAATTATTAATTATAATTAATATTCTAATTAAAAAAAGTGATTTGAACATAGCTCTATTTTACTGTTTTTACTTTTTGTGAATGAGTGTCTCGCTGTCTGGTTGGAAATGAAATATACTCTTCATGGCGTTGAAAAAATGATTTTAGTATTCATTTTCAAGTATAATATTTCTTTTTTTATTTAATTTATTTACATATCTAGAAGATTTATCCTGTTGAAATGTTAAAGTTATGATTGGAATCAAAATAATTTACAATGTGTCACTTTAATTCCCTTTTTGGTTTCAGTTTGTTATGAAGCAAGTTTAGATCATAAATGACTATTTAAATGCTGGAAGTTTCATTTTTATATAAAAAGAATTTTCATATAGAAATGAAAGTTCTATATAAATATTTAAATTTTTCTTTGATATACTTTACTGAGTCTTTTTCACACGTGTTTTAGAAAATTTATACAGAAAAAAATAGATATTATAGTATTAATTACTATTTTGAGACATTTTAAATTTCAATTCATTTGAAATTATTTTATTCATTTTATATTTAATGACTAGTCTTGATAACTCAGGAATTTCATTTTAATGTAATAATAAAATAAATTTTTATGAAGAATATTGACCATTGAATATGGAATAATTATACTTTTTCTTCAAATTTGCTTAGCCTGCCCAAGAGGTACGTATAAGTCTCAAGTGGGAAATTCGAACTGTGTGCTTTGCCCAGAACATTCCACAACTTTACAAATCGGAAGTACAAGCGCAAGTGATTGCATATGTGACAATGGATATGTATGGAATGGGAATCACTGTAAAAGTAAGTGTAAATTCACATGTATTTTCATAATAGAAATCATATTATGGATCTGTATTAAGTAAATTTTTTTAAGTTTCTTATTTTAAGCTATTTATATGAAAATGTTTTGCCTATAAGATTTAACAGAAACATCTTCTCCCGTACGATTCATCAGTTAGTAGGCTATGTCTACTATTATCACTTACGAATCACCCCTTTTGATATCTATGGCGCAGCATGTCCAATTTTGGACCTTGCGCCTTAAAACCCAAACAACTAACCAACAAACCAATCTATTGATATCTATGTTGCAGATATTAATATAACTATCACCGTCTTCAATTAAATGTATTAAGGAAGAAATGTGAAGCATAACTAAATAATTGGGTTGTTAACAATTAGAACAATTTGATATATATTACTCTCTAATTTATATATCTGACATTACAAATGGGCAAGAAAGACATTACAAATGGGCAATGAAGAAAGGAAGGAAATTCAAATTAGCCTTTTCCAGAAAGGCTAATTTGAAAATAGAACTCTAGGAATTATTATCTTGTTTTAAATACTATTCAGGATAAAAACCTTTAAATAGCATAATACTCCAAAATATATGTTACAATATACACCAGTGATGATTTCAAGGAATTTAGGATGTAACTAACATACGTAATTTGGCACTCGACAGTTGTAACAATTTTGATGAAAATTTGGAATTTTTGACTTATATATTAACAAAATTTATGTCGCATAAATATTTCTCAGCAAATTTACTTCGATCACTACAACATGTCAATAACTATCGTATATAATTCTGTTTTACAGTTTTGTCTTTTCTGTATTTTCTTAATGAGATCTGAATTAATAAGAATTTTAAAGGAAGCATTTCAGAAGAAAACAAATATTTCTCTTACGGTCGTAAACCTCGTGGGTGATTTTTAAAGTTAATAGCTTTTTGGAAGGAAAAATGTTTATGGAAAAAGAAAAAGAAAATTCTTTTAATCAAACCCTATTATTAATCTTTTGGTAAAACTTTATTTACTACTTCCTTCCCATATCAGAAATTTTTGAGGGACCGATCATTTACTTCATATGGTTTAGTTCTTTATTAGAAATAATATGGCTTATAGATGTTATGTATTTGTATCTACAAGTTCATCAGTTAGAATAGTCTTAAATCCTACATATCATCATATCATGCACAGTTCCTTAGAGTAACTAAAGTCCTAACTCATTGATCAGTCTAAACTGTTTATATCGATGATTTAAAATATATTATCAATGATTTAACATATATTTCTGACAACTGCCACTAACTGTTTGAATTTCAATGCTAAGTAATGCAACTTCTTCCATTCTCTTTTTGAAAAACTCTTTCAATAAATTAATTAGTGTTAGATATAAGAATAATGTAGAACTTTATGAGAAGACAACTTATCACACACACATATTTTTTATATCAAATATTTTCATACAAATCATTTTCTATTTATTTTTTTTCGCTTTAATGAAAAATGATTTTTATTTCAGTAATCGAGTGTGCTAAATTGGACGCCCCATTAGGCGGAATTCTTATTCCACAGAAATGTAGCAATGTATTTGGCACTGAGTGTAAAGTAAAATGCAATGAAGGATTTTGTCCCTATTCTTGCAATTTTCCGAATGATGACTTCCTTGGGCTTCCATGGAATCGATACCCCTTGCAGTCACGAACTTGTTTGGAGACCGGAAAATGGAGTGGAAATGATTTCTTATGCGAAAGTATGTTTTTTATATTTATGTTTGAAAAGTAGGAACTATTCATTTTTTACCATATTTTTGAGAAAATTTATTATTGTGTCAAAGAAAAGCAAAATATTTTTTTCCTATATTTGTTTTCTTTTTTTAAATACAAGAAATTAAGTTCGCCCTTTTTTTCAAATATTATTGAAATTTTTTTTTAATTATTGGATTTGATATTTAATTAATAACGAATAATTTCAAATTTTTAGGTACATTATGAAGGAAATGATTTCCTTATAAATAAAATTGAGAGCAAAAATCTTCATTTTTATTGATGTCAGTGGCTAATATCATAAACAAATGGTTCAAGATACTTAAAAGATCTTACTTTTTATAATAATTCTTAGTATAAACTGATTACATTATTTTTGTTGTCAAATAAAAGTAGCTGTTTGATTAAGCGAATACGGAAATCTATACTGATCAGATAAAATATAGTATGATTCATTATTACTTAAAATTCATTATCAAACTTTTAGAACTTGAAACAGCTACAATTCTTGAGCTAATTTTCGGAAACCAATAGTAAATGATGGAAAACTTGATTTAAGTTGATGACTCTGCAATTATTTGTTAATAATGAAATGTGAACCAGGGCTTCATAATATTTCTAGAATGCTAAATACGATTGATATCTGTAGAATTTGGGATCTTGATATTAATAGAACACCATGACTTTAATGTAAACACTTTAATTTGACAAACTGCCTTAATTAAAATATTTCAGTAATGATCTTAAAATTACTCCTAGAAGCATTGATACGCCGAGAAGCATAATATGCCCACTTCATTGATTTTACACTATCATTATTCTTATTTAAGATCAAGATTAAAAAATTTCGGAATTTTTTGAGAATGCTAAAACATTTCTTTGAAATTTAAAAGGAATTCCATTTTCAAATCAAGTTTGATTAACAAGTTTTACACACCTTTCTGTTAATGCCTATGCCTTATTGAGTAGTTTACTTTTAATATATTGTTATTATTTCGTCGTCTAACGAATGCCTACAGAGTTTGCCCAAAATAATGGAAAACTCATACAAAAAGAAGTGTTTTGCACTTAGGTATGGGGGCAACTTTTACAGTCCTACTTGAAAAGTACATACATATGTTTTGAATGCCAGTAAATGGGATGCTGTACCATTCCTCATGCATAAACTTTTTTAACTCCTGGAGTGACGCAGAAAGATGATAATCGGAGCTCATTCTTTCTTCCAAAATAGACCACAAGCTCTGCGATGTTTAAGTCCGATGATTCAAGCAGACCACGGAATATGTGCAACTGAGTCCTCATGTTCTCGAAATCATAAATGAACATTTCGAAAACAGTGAATCGGTAATTACCATCTTGATAGACTCAAGATAGGATTCAAGGTGTCTTGATAGACAAATTAACATTTTAATAGCATTATCTGCCTCGTAGAATGCTGTTGGTCCTCCAGATGAGTGATATAGTCAGTCCTAGAAACCTGTTCATGTAAGGTGACAAGACGATCTATATCTAAAACACGAGACGAGACCCCAATTCATTACGGAACCTGGGTTATACACTTCTGCAGGAGTTGCCGCACGTAAATCCATTTCAAGGGAATAAGGAGAAACCAGAGAATAAGACTCGTTTCTATTGATTTGGATTCCCAGTTTATTGTTTTTGCGCCACTTTACTCACTGTTTCCAATTTACATCTGTCACAAGGAGTTGTGCAATCGCACTCTGCCCTAAATATTTTATTTATTCAATTTCTTTTGAACTCTATGAGTTGATACTGTAAATGTTCACACATTCAGCTCAGCAGTTACTTCCGCCGCCCTGGTCTTTCTTAAAGAAGTCACACTCTTTCTTATTGTTCACCTGTCTATAGCAGTGAATTTGATTTTCCTTCTTAAGTTCTGTCGCGCAGATGCCGTTTTGCATTGATCATTGTATGGTGACATGACCTTCGATATGGTTCTTAATTGTAATCCAGCAGTTGTGGCACCGTGGTTGCTGATGCATTAATCAGATAGGTGTTTCTACTGTCTGCTATCTTTGGATTTCTGACAGTCTCTCATTTTACCTTCATCTAAAATTAAATAACGTAAATAATGGAGCACAATACACCCACACACTCTTGAGATTATAGGCAACAATGCAGTACAAATAATTGTCACATATGGAAGGCACTGTTTTCATCGCTACTTTTTTATTATTTTTAATAACCCCTGAACAAGTACACTGTACAATATTTGGATGACTCTTATAGTATTAAATAAAAAAATCTGATTGTTCGAATTTTTTATTCCTATTTGTCATCTACGGAATAATCTTTTTTGCATTTTTCACAAATTCCTAATAATAATTTAACATATACTGGAAGTTTCTTTCTTTCACTACACATTTTTAAATTTATGAAATATATACTTTTGTTAATAAATGTAGTTCACAATGTCTATTTAAATACTCTTCAAATTTATATTTGTTTGTTATAGTTGAACTAAGAACTGAATATACTTATTTTTCATACATAAATAAATTATTTTTAGTGTTTGCTACAAGTTAAAATATTGCTAAAAACAAAACAAAATTTTTGTTGTTAAAGAAACCAGTTGATCAGAAGTAATTAATTATGAATAGAAAACTTTCTATTAAAGAATAATGCCGAGGACATTAAAAATATATCTTTTATTTACTGTTATTTTTAAAGTTATTTCAAAGCTTTTAAAAATACATTTTAATAGTTTACTTAACTTACAATTAATATAAATGGTTAAATAGTAAATACATGAACATGTAATTTATAACAGTATAGAGAGAGAGCATTTGTACTAAGTTCTGTAATGGTCTTCAATTAGAAATGAGATGTCCTGCGTTAGAAAACCCATTTTATGGCAAGCATAATTGTTCTGGGAGTGACTTTTCATTTGGAACTAAGTGCGCCTTTGAATGTGACCTTGGATACGAATTAAGTGGCTCGGAAATTCGGGAATGCCAATTGAATGGTTCCTGGACTGGGAATAAAGCCATTTGCTCAGGTAAATGCTTTTAATAAGAAATACTTATATTTTGTTAAATGCATTATTTCAGAGTGCAGTTATCTTATTTATTCTTCCCTTAATTAGAGTCATTTTTAGAACAAATAAAAATTGGTCATTTTTTAAAATCGTGAATGAATTATTTATGAAAGTAATAGTTTTAATTTTTCATTAGCTATTTTATCTCATTATTTGTTATATTTGCTTTAGGTGTTGTACTTAAGAGTAGAAATATAAATTTTTAAGTATATTTTTTATTAAATTCATGATATGAATATCAAAACAGGTTTCTTTTAAGAAAAGATATTTTAAAATCAAAAAATTTATTATTGATTATACTATTCAATGCTAATATTTCTTAACTTGTACAGTAGCCAAATAAGTTAAATATTTAGTAAATAGAAATGGCTACCAAAATATATTCTTACATACATATGTAATACATATTGAATTGCAGTTTAATATTTTTAAGATATTGCAATGGTAATCTAAACTGCTTCGTTTAAACTTTTTGTAATAGTAATTATTTATATATTTCATAGTAAGAATACAATTAGAAAATTTTTCCAAATATCTTGCATTGTTACCAAAATTGTCAGTAAATATAGTTTATTTGTATACCTATATTTTACAAAAATAATGCTTTTTTTTGGTTTCAAAATTAGTTAAGTACTGTGAACCTCTGAAACCCAACCAAAATCTTCTTGTCAAGAACAAGAAATGCAGTGAATCAAAAATGCCATACCGTTCTGTTTGTATGTAAGTTGAAAAAATTTCCGAGAAGTTTACTTAAACATTTTAAGTAGAAGTAAATAATATATTTATAAGTTATTTTTTATACTAAATGCTTCTTTATGTTATTTAGATATTATTGTAAAAAAGGTTATACTTTGACTTCTCAGTTTGGTAAAAATGATGGAATTAATGAATGCCTAGCCAATAAAACGTGGTCAGGAGCTAACAACAAAATCACTTGTGAAGGTAAGTGATCATCTGGACATAATTTTCGTTTTAAATATCTATAACTTTTATTTGAATATTTATTACCAGTACTTCTTAGAAAATCAAGTTGATCATAGTTATATAATAACAGGATTGTGTTTAAAATAGTAATCACAAATTATTATATATTATTTTTATTTCATTCAAAGGAGGAACAAAACTACAACCATAGCATATCTAAATAATATCAATATATCTTGTCGTGCTTTATATGTAACCTTAGTATCACAAGACAAAAAACTTTATTAGTCAAGATGACTATTTCTTACCAAATAAATTTGGGTGATTATAAAATGCAATTTTCAAATATTCTTTAACATTAAGTAAACAACTTAACATATTTTCATGTATATTTATTTATTTAAAAATGTCATTAAAATGCTTAGTTAGCAGAAATATTTATGTAAAATGATGTATTTTTCTAATTATTGAATTAATTTTTCTGAGGAGAAAAGTGCATAGTTTGTTTTATAAACCTGGTAATATATTTGAAAAATAGTTATTATATCACTTAAATTAATTATTATTTATTTATTATCCAATTATTTCCATTCTAATCTTTTTAGGGATTATAGTATTACGAAGTAAATTATATATAATTCTTTCGTCATTGTTATGACATTGCAAAGAAATAAATTTTTATGCAATGGATACATCCAGAAATAGTTATTGCGGTGTTAGAAATAAAATTTTATAAACAAAATGAAAGGTTCAGTTTATTCGAATATTGAAGAAATTTTTCCTCTTTAAATAAAGCTTGAAGCCTGATGGCTTAGTGGCAGCGTTTCACGCTCCCATGACACAGGTCCAAGGTTCGATCCTCGGGCTGGGCAAGGATGACTCAGCCATTCATGCCTTCAGCGGGTCCATTAACTGAGTACCAAGCATGCTTGGGAACTAAATACTCGGGATCTTACGTTAGGCTGACCACCTAACTGGGACATATGCTTCGCACCCCAGGGCCCTCGGTCATGAAAACAGTTATGGGCACTGTAGGCCTTGGCCCACATGGGCTGTCGTGCCATGGAGTTTAGTTTTTAAATAAAGCTTATTTTAATGAACGTTCAATTAAAAATTCAACATACTAATTTAAATGGGTTTTAAAGTAGGTTTATATAACCTCACACTTACATATTTTCGTATTTGTGTAGAAAGTGCACTCACTAATATTCTTTATATACACCAGAATAAATACATTATTTCAGACTACTTTAATGGAAAATGAAAAATTCTTTTTTTAGTTTTCTTATTATAAGTACATACATTTAATTTTTGTACCATAAATTACATTTTTATAAAATTAGAAATAAAATTATATCTCTAACTATTTTTAGCTTTTTTCTCTCTAATAGTATTACACACAGTTTTTGATATTATTTTTAAAATATATTTTTAATTTTTTAGATGTTTCTCCTCCAAGTATTCAATGCCCAAAACCTATAACAAAAGACGCTGAACCTTCAAAGAGCACAGCTCAAGTAACTTGGGATATGCCGAAAGCTACAGATAATGTTTTTGTCAACTCTATTCAAATTAAGCAACCAAAATTCATACGGAAACCTCCTTATTCTTTCCCAATAGGAACCGTGAAAATTGTCTATGAAGCAGTCGATAGCGTTGATCTGTCCAGTACATGCTCCTTTAATGTCACCATCTTAGGTATATATAAATTTTGTGATCCCCTGATTTCTTTCTAATAAATGTATTGCTGTAATAAGTATATCAAATTTTTTTATTTACAACGCAATATGTAAATCTTTTGAAATCTTAACGTTATTTTGATTTATCACAATAGTTATTAGATTTACATAAAATCAATATAATGATATAAACTCAAGAAATTTTGTGATAATATACATTTCTCTCACTATTTTAGCTATTATAAATGAAATTATTAAATTAAATACAAAATATTTTTAATAATTAATTATTTATTTCAAAACTTACAGTATTAGCATTCTGTTAAAATGTTAAGAAATTAAACATGAATTTTAAACCCATTTTTTAATAACTATTATTGTTTAAGGATTTATTTTAATATCAGTAGTTTTTATTAATCCTATATATATATATATATATATATATATATATATATATATATATATATATATATATATATATATATATATATATATATATATAATTTTTGTTTTCAGATAAAGAGCCACCTGTTGTTTTGTTTTGTCCATCCGATATAGAAGTTTTCAGTGAAACTAACGATCCAATAAAAGTCGAATGGAAAGAGCCAGAATTTAAAGTAGGAATTTTGTAAAATTATCTATTTATCTATCAGCCTACTTATGAATGTAGGTATATTTGTATATGTACAGACACTTACATGCAATACATCATACTGTGAGTTACTGCAAATAAAAATATTTTCAAATTAGCTTAGTTATCATTTTAAGTACAAAATATTCCCTTTATGTATACTGTTTTTGGAGAAACTTTACATCCAAGAGAAGATGTCAATTTAAAGTGTTATTTCATAAAAATATTAGACTCAATAACTATTATAAATAATTTGAAAAATAGAGCTGACATTTGAAATATGTATTCCGTGTTTTTCATAAATCTTTGGAAAATTTAATTATTATTGTTTTAAGTGCATTTCATTCACGAAAGTAAATAGGACAAATAATTTAAAACAGTTCGCATTATTTCATCTCATTAGTCTATTGAGGTATGTGTAATTTCTTTTGCTGATTTTGAGGCAGGTCTCTTCATGTTAAAACATGTCTAGTATCAAAATTCAACCAAAATTGGAATTCTTCAATAAAGATTGCTTGACTTCTCTCATTTTGCATCCAATCTCAATGTATCTTCTTAAGCCTGTATGGCATCTTGAATTCAATCTTGAGTATTGGAGACCTCTTTGATTAAGCCTCTTTCTGATTGTTTGGGTGTTAATCCTTCATTATAATGCAAAAATCTGCCCCTGCGCCTGAGATAAGTTGCCTATCAAGTTTTGATGAGTTATTAACCTAATACTTCGGATAACATTTGCTGTGTGGTCCATTTCATTTTGTTCTGGACTTAACATGTTTTGTGCTTAAGAATGAATTCCTCAAATTTGAAAAGAGGTATTTTGCTTTTATAGCAACGGTATTCTGCTATGGCATTATGTACACTTCTTTTCGCTTGCCCATATTCTAGACATTCAGTAATACGCAAAGTCACAGATTTCTGTAAATAACGGTATCTTGAAATGATTTTTTTATCAAAACAAAATTCAAACAGTTGCTTTTCAGAGATGAGACATTTAAAAAAGAAGCTTAAAAAATCACGATTTCTGTATTTAGATCCTTTTTCTATGTTTCATGTACTTGTATCCTGTTTTGTCATAATGAGTTTATGAAAATGAGTCATAATGAGTCTGGAAAAGGTTGGATAAGTTTCTCAAATGTAAAAGATGGGCACCTAAGCCTGTATTAATGTAGAGGAGCGTGATCAAAATTTCCTTTCAGATTTTTGTTTGTAAGACACAAATATGATCAATCATTTATTTTACTATAAATTTTACTATACGACACTTAATTTACCATAAATTCCAAATGTATTAAATTTAAAATTACTATTGATCCGTAATTTTTAAATGAATTTATATGTGTCTTTTTATATAAGAGGCATGGAGAGATATGCTTATATTACATAATTTGTGTTGTTATTATCTATAAATATTTCAGTTGTAAAATAATAACGTTTTTCTACTATTCTAATATATATACTCAGTTTTATTTGACTAGAGCGGATAAAATCGGATATTTGCATTCTTTAAAAAATATTTAATTTGAACTCTAAGATCGAGTACTCTCACATTTAGAAATTATTTTTGAAAAATAAAGTATTAATTTATTATTTATATACAAAAAAGCATGGGGTTAGTTTTGTTCAACTTTTTTCTATGTGTGCTAACAATGTACGTTTTAAAAATTTACTACTAGGAGTGTTGTAAATAGTTCCTAGATATGTAATTCCCATCTTGTAGGACATAGCCACTTTCATTTAATTTGACACCATTTTTATGACTATGACTATCAGTTTTCCTAAGTAGGTAAGACAAGATATTACTAGGCATGTCCTATGTAAAATTTACAAAAGTTGTTGATATAGAAACACATAAGATATGATTTAAATGACAATGTTCTCTCTGTCCTCTGCTGATTTTAACAATTTTTAATTTACACTCGTGGCAACTTACTCGAAACAACAGATGATTAATAAGATAAATAAATGCTATTCGATTTGTGTAATTGACTGTACACAAATGATGACGATTGATAATTTACGAGGAATAAATAAATGACGAATAAAAATAAAATTTTATGTTTTGTATGTTTTTCAATTTTATATACAACTTTCTTAGCTTAAAAACATTTAATCCAATAATTTAAAGTTGTTTCAGTAAGTTTTGATTTTATAAAATATTTGATTACTTTACAGAAAATGCATTTTCTTATTTTTGAAATAGTTTGCTCGATTAATATTTTTCAAAAATTGCTAGTACTGAAAACGAGGACATTTTTTTATTTAAAGTTACAATTTCTTTATTTAAAATCAAGAGGCATATAAAAACTTTTGAATTTAGATATATTTTACTTTATGCGGATTTCTAGCCGGTATCATCTGTATAATTTCCTAAAATTTATCATTGTGTGACTGTATTATAAAATTCAACAAACTTTAAATAAAATATAATAGTTTAGCAAAACTGTAGTATTGAAAAGAATGTGTACTGTTTAGTGTTTACTGCTCTTCTTTTCACTAATTCGATAAAAAAGCAAATATTTATTTCATACTTCAAATTAAATAATTTTTTTACTTTAATTCAGCGTTTCGAAAATTCATTAATATGAATTTTAAAAACTATAACTTTAATTTATTCAAGAATTTCCCATATGCTTTTAATAAGGAACTATCGGATTACAGCCAGCATTACAACTTGTTTGTTGAATTTCCGCAGAAAAAGAAATCCTGCAAATCTATGTAATTTTGAACAGAAAAAAAATATTTTTCAAATTCACTTCGCAAAGCACTTATAAAATGTGTTATTATTTGTAAGTAAATAGGAAGTTATAAAAATCAACCTGTTAAAATATTAAAAAATGTTAAAATATTTGTATGTAGAAAAATTTCTAACTTATATGAAATGAAAAATTTTACTAGTAATTACAATATTGTATTGCATGAAACTTTTAATGAATAGAGTTAACTTTTCAGGATAACTCAGGAAAATATACTCTTACTCCTCCTAACAAAAAGAGTGGTGATTTATTATCTTGGGGCCCACCACAAATCATATATTACAATGTTACAGATGCTGCAAAAAATAAAGCTTCTTGCAATTTTACAGTTACAGTCAAGCGTATGTATATAACTTTTAAGTAATTTTATATTTATCATTTTAAATTAAAACTTGTCGTCTTAGGGAAAGTTTAGATTTAGAATAAATATTTTATTGATTAAAATATTAAATATTTTTTAATTTTAGCTTAACATTTTTTTTTGAAATTTCATTTGCTATTCATGTGTTACATTATAAAATTAAGTAGCTACTTTTAAAGAGTTTATTTGAACTCGTTATTTAGTTTTCTTTGAATTTTTCTTATGAAATTAATAAATATATTAGTAACTTATTTTCTATTTTTTAAAAAATATTTTTTTGCATCCAGAAAATTCCAGTATTATAAAAATCGCGAAAGTGATTTGTTTTGTAACGAAATAATAGGATTTTAGAAAAAATATTCCAACTTTGTTTTAAAGGAAACGTGTTATATTATTCATAATTAATATATATATATATATATATATAATTCTTAATATTATTTATATATTTGTCTCTTAATTCTTGTCACTGATTTGTATGACTTTTATCTCATTTTATATTATTAGCAGTTTGTTATTAAATATATATCTTACTTGTTTAATTACTGAAACAAGATATCATTGTTACGACAAATCAGCAACGCAGTATTTAATAATTATTGTTGTAATTACTTTATGATTATTTTGTTTGTTAAAATCATTTTTATAAGCTAATTTCTATCTCTATTGCATGAAAATTAATATAATTTTACTTATTGAACTTTATATAGATTTAAATTTCTTACATAAAACATTTCCTTCGAGTCATTTGCATTTTTATCATTTTATACCATGCAGAAATATTGTCTCACACACTATATGAATTTATATCGTGCTTTGGTTAACCATATTCTACATATTTTATTAAATAAAAAGTGCTTTATGATAGTAAAAATATTTGTTGCTTTGCACTTAATAGCAGAATAAAGCTTTGTATCTCCAGATTTTCTAGTATAAATATAAGAAGAATAAGTTTAAATTCTTATTAACAAGCTCATTAATATTTTGTTAGACCAAATAAAGAATGTTTACTTCTTTTGGTAAAAAATATCCATATAGCGTTTACTTCCTTAAATGTCGCTAGAGAACATTTTTATTTGATTCTGAAATTATGACGTAATAGTTTTGATGCTGGATATATATGCAACTACTTACGTTTTCAGTCTTTTAAAATAATTTTTCTATATCTATAATATTCAAGAATACAGTACAACTCCAATCATCTGAACTCCGTCTATCCGAATAGCTTATTATCCGAATTGATTTTTCCGAAATAATTTCAGAGAGACTGAAAAAAAGGAAAATGAAAAAAAAAAAAAAAAAAAAAGGTTCAAGGAAAGAAAAGGTAAGAAAAGGGAAGAGATAAGATTGACGTCTCATTTGAAGAATTTAGAAACATTCTTTTGTAAATTATTGCATGTTCACAAGATAGCTCTGAAAGTATATGAGAATGGATTATGAGTAAGGAAACTGGATTTTAAATTGCAAATGATGGTCAACTAATTAAAAGTGTCGAAAAAGAAGATGATTTTAATATGCAAGTTTTAGCAGATAGGGGGCCATCAGTTAAAAAACAATTCGCTATTTTGAAAGTGCTTTCCAGTGGATGAAGCGTCAGCCACAATGTGGTTACACGTAAATTCTCACTGTCAAGCGTATGCGTAACTTGATTGCCTGAAAGCGGATGAAGGCTGTAAAACAGTTTACTATGACCGAGATGTTCAGCAAGCAATGGCTTTTATTTATAGCACTGTACATACGTGCTGTATTAATGTACACTACTTGAAAGTAATTTAACATGTAAAAGAGTGTTGCCTTTTCATTTAATTGATTAAGAGTTCTTTTTTTCTTTAAAAATATATAGTCTTTTCTCCAATTTTTCAACATACAATTAATTAAAATTTATTCTTTCTTTTGAAAAAACTTAATTAACCAAATTTTTGATTATCCGAATGGGGTCCGGTCCCAATGATTCAGATAATTGGAGATCTACTGTACCTTGTAATGTATTACTGTAAATAACTATAATTTTATTTAAATAAGTATTTCCAGTCCAGGAAATAACAGGAAATATTATGTGGGAAATACAATACTTTTGATTTAGCTAATTTATACATCTTATTTCCTCGTGTTTTTTCTAATTTAAAGAAAAGAGAAAAATTAGTGCAACTTTTTGTCATCTTTTGGTTCGGTAATGACTATAGAAATATTAAAAAATATTGAAATTTTTACATGTCCAGTATAACTGTGTATTTTGAGCTGATTTTATATTTTCATTAAAATATCTTTAGAAAAATGTTTTCAAAATTGTTATAATTTATGGTAGTTTTTTTTAAAATTCAAGATATTAAATTATAATATTTCATTCTCAATTTGAACGCAAATTATTATTATACTGTGCTATTATAATGTGATATTATCCATTGGGAGCAAAAGGAAGTGACATGGATTGATTTTGATAAAAGAATGAGGAATTCATTTTTACGCTAATTCCCGAAAAACCATCTCTTAGTTTAATCTTTTAATTGAGGGTATCTTATCTTTAATAGTATAAGTACTGACAAGCACATTATTTTGTGATGTTTTTGTAGCTTATCCATGTCCCTATTTCAAGCCACCACAAAATGGAATTGTAACCTGCGACACTTGGCAGTTTGGGCGCTTGTGTAGTGTATTTTGCAACGAAGGTTATGATTTTGCCTCTAAAAAGAAAATTCCAACTGTATTTGAGTGCAGGCAAACGGGGAGCAGCGTGAATAAAGTTGGCACTTGGGTACCATTCGAATTACTAGGCTATGGTGGGTTCCAAATGCCTGTACCTGACTGCTCAAGTAAGTTGACTTAACAAACTTTTAATGATCTGATGCTCGTTTATTTTACCCCATGTGATAAAGTTTCATGTAAATGAGCATGAAATCTTTTTTTTAGGGAAACAAAAAAGAAGTGCAACAGATATTTCCTTAAATTTGAACTACACAATCGACGACTGCAATGACGAACTAATAAAAAAAATGAAGTACGAGTTCTTAAATACTTTAGAAGTAAGTATGACATTTCTTTGATTAATATAAAAATATTTTTGTATTGTTTTACTTTTCACGCGTGTACTCTCAACACTCTCTCTATATGTATATAGTATCTATATCGATTTTAAAACTTTAAAAACACATTTTTTCTCTCCTATATATTATCGAAAAGATATTAAGATAAAATCGGAATTTTTGTTTCTTTATGTGAATTTAATTTTAGTCGCAAATATTGGTTATAAGTGAAATCCGTTTTAAATAGATTAAAAATAAACAACGTGAAAGCTGCCTAGAAATAATTTATTTCAAAAATAAATTGTAATTTGTGTTATTCTCTATGGAATACATTTCACTTGAAATCATATATATATATATATATATAATATATATATATATATATATATATATATATATATATATATATATATATATATATATATATATATATATATATATATATATATATATATATATATATATATATATATATATATAAAGTATACCTGAAAAATCTTAAACAACATTTCGTTTCAAAGCCGAATTTTATGAGATGTCATAGCTCGGTCTTTCTTCATATAGAATATTTATATTTGCTTCCTATTGATCCTAAGAGACACAGAGCTTAGTAAAAATGTATTGGCTTAAAGTTTTATTTTAACATCATAAATCTTACTGATAAACTGATAAAATTAATTAAAAAATTGATTTGTGTTTTGTGAAAAATGCATTATAAATGAGCATTAAAGGGTGTGAAATGAAAACGAGAGTGAAATTTTCTTCTGCATGACGTTTGTTACATTTGATATTGATCATTTATGAAAATGTTGAAATATTCAAATCAAAATAAATCTTTGTGCTAGACAATTATTTTATTAGATTAGGAATTTTTATTTTACTCTTGCTTATATATTTCTCAGCCGTTCACGTCGGATTGAAGGAGGTTCCAAACTCAATGGATATCACCACCCCCTTCCATATTTGGGACAATGTAAATCACAGAAATGTGTAAAACTTGACATGCATAAAATAAAACTTTAGTGGAATTTAGTTGCATTTGGTTGAAAACACCTGTCATAAATTACTAACGGTGTAAAATTTGTAAAGAAAAAATCTTCACTATACAAGCTTATCTACCAGACAAGCTCCATGCATCCGAGTTTTATTGTCAATTGAAGTAAAACAATTACCAATTATACTCTTGGAATTTAAAACATCGGGCTATAGATTTTCATTCTCTATATATTTTACAAAATGCTGTGCTATTTTTGAAGACGTGACAGGATGTTTTATAATCCAACTTGAGTCCTTATTAGTCCATATAATCAACGCGGGCATAATGTTTGATTTCTTGGATACTGAGGAGCAGTTAGTAAGAATCTGAATATTTCCCTAGAAAATTACGTTGAGAAATCGTGTTTAAACTGAAGCATGATTCATCAATGAAGAGAAAAGTGGCTCATTGATTTGTGAATTAACATCTAGGATCTCTGAACCATGATAAACAGGTTCTTCTGCTTGCAGAAATGAGTAGAACTGGAACAGTACGTCTTTATACGAACATCCCTCTCTTAGAAGCCTTCTGGAAGCAATATAACTGAGAATTCGGCTTTCTCATATCACATAGGATTCATAAGAAAGTTGGAAGGTTTTAATATACCTGTTACGCCACACTGATGTATGACTAACTGTTTTCATTGGATTACAGGGCTGTTGAATGACCTTTTTTCAGCATTTATGAATATATCCTCTATCCTGAAACTGTGTTCTTAAGTTGGACTTGAGGTTGGGCCCTACATTGAACTCTGCACCAATTCAGACTTAAGACTGTCCCGTCTTTAGGCTCCTATAATATATTTCGTTTCATTATTTAAATGACTTCAAAATGAGTCGACTTCATTTCCCATTAGATTCATGAGGTCAAAATATGCAAATGTAGTGGATTATCTCTCCATGAATCCGGTATCCTAAAGCTATTTGCATAAGTTGAACACAAATAGGGGTTACATCGCATTTTCTACAAATCTGAATTTGAGATTGGCTTATTTCTATTTTCTCCTTGTTTTGCTTCCTCACTCTATTATCAAAACTTTTATAGTAATTTATTTTTACTATTTGCATTTTATTTCAACCTTTGCTGCAAAAAAACTTCGAAATTTGTGAGGTGTGTGAGTAAATGAAATGCAAAATTCGATATTTTCGCATATAAAGCATGTTTGGTTACTTTTCCTCACGTGTATTCTTATGCATTCGATTCATAATATTTTCTTCTTTGTTCTGCACTAGTAATCTTATATTGTATTCCTTTATTTCTTACCAAATAATCCGGTAAAATATGTAAATTCTCCCAATATTTTTATTAATTAATTACTTTCTTCTAATTAATTATAAAATTTAGAAACTTATGTGTATTGACACTGGTTATAATATGTAGTAATTTACTGTGATTAAAACTTGGTTTGAAAATTAAGCACATTTGAAAAAAAAACATTTTCATTTTATTGTGAGGCGATTATTTTAATACATTATATTTATAAATGTCTGACTAAATGTTGGCCTTCGGTTCAACAGTTCGTGGGTTCGAATCCCACCTTGGGCATGGATGTTTGTAGTGGTTCGGAATCCACTTTAAACAGTAGGTCCCGGTCTAATTAACCCTAGTGTTCAAAAAATGACTGTTGAGCGACAAACAAACCAAACTGACTAAATGTTGCAATAGGTTCAAATGAGCGCATAATTCCAAAGCTTATTAAAAAATGAAATTCAAGATCACAGTTTTTATAAAATATAGTACTTTTAATGTTTACTTTTCCATTTGCGAAGAAGCATTCAACGAATTCCGTTAAATTTATTAATAAATTTAACGGATTTATTTACACATCTGTGTATAGACATGCAAGGTGCCTCAAAGGATGGCTTAGAAAATTTTACATTGTATTTTGTCTGACCATAATGATAAGGAAACTGAATACGAAATCATAATTAAGGGTAACATTAGCAGGCTTATTTGAATGCGGAAGAATTTTCTTAGGTTATAGAGAAGCCGAAGAATGCATCGGTTTAAAACAAAGAATTGATCAATCTGTACTTTTTCGGTCGGGAATAAATATATGTACACCAAAAAATTATATAAGGAGAGATCTTTCTTCAAAAAAATTACTCTGACAATGGCTTCCATGGCTTCGAAAATTTTATCATGGATCTATAAATTTGCAGCTTTCTAAATAAGCAGCTTCATCGGTGTCACTGACTATATTGAGAGACACCCTAAGGCAAGCATTGGAACAAAACTTAGGCGTACATTATCCAGTGTTATATACATATTGTACAAGAACACGATGTATCTTCTATACATGAAGAGTATGTGTTCATTTGTATTTTTAAGTTTCTTTGTTTAATAAAGTAGAGTATCAACGCTATAATCGAATCTCTTCCTATGCAACGATCACGAAACTAGCGTACATTGAATAACTTTCGGTATTAAATTTCTATATCAAAATTCTTTTATGAGCCTTTATTTCTAACTGTATTTTTGGGACATACTATATCATATGATTACTTTAATTAATATAAATTTAATCATTGCTTTGAAAAATCGAAATCGATATTAGTATTGAAATTATTCGCAATTACTTGGTTTTCATGATTTATGTTTTACTTTGAACTGTTATTAATTTATTTTAGTAGTTCTTTTATTAAATGCATTTTTTAAAATCTTTTATAGCCATTTGAACAAATGCTTCCTGGATTTATATGCCGTTCAACACATGGAGTTCACAGTTGTACTCCTGAGAACGTCAACGTAATCTGCGTGCCAAGGAAATCGATACGCAAGAGAAGTATTCGTAGATCCACTGCAGATAACTATATTTTAATGGTTTCCTTCAACTTCAGATTAAATGAAACAGAAGATGCAGATCAGGTACCAGAATTAAAATCTCAATTTATTTATGAACAGTGAATTCTGTGTTTAATTCTATCAATTTTATCTATTTAATTTTATGTATTTCAAAAGACATTTTGTAGATGTTTGATAAAAGTGGCAATTTGATATCACCACTTTCATGTTGATTAGATAATCAGTGTAGTTAAATCAATATTTCTGTTTGATACTTAATTCAAGAGAAAATATGGGATAGATTTTTATTATTAATAAAACTTTATGCTCTCTTCAATTTTAACTCAGTATTGTCCAGTCTTCATTTTCTTTGAAAGTATCTGCTGATTCTCTTGGATCAGTTTCTTTGATCTCTACCAATTGTTTTCCGGTTAATTTTATACATAGTAAAGAAACTAGAATTATTTTAAGAACTGAATGCCTGTCGAATTCAGTTATGCATAGATTTAAGATTTTACATTTATATAAATAGTTCTCTTCATGAATAGCGTTGAGTCAATAATATAATTTGTAAAAAGCATTCGATCCAGTAGATTAATTTGCAATAGTTGGTTTTTTGATGATTTCGATGCATAATCATGGAGCCATTCTTGCAAATATTCAGTCGTCAAAAGGAAATTGCTCTTTCAAAATACTAATTATAGCTGATGCTAACCTAAAATTAAATGCTTATATTTTCCTTGTACTTTTCTTTTTAAATAATTTCACCAAATCCATTCGATGATAGACACATCCAGAAATATGTTTTTCCTTTTCAGCTTCCACCAGCAAATCCTTCGAATGGTATTCATGCAGAAGCGTTTCATGTGCTTCGTGTAGAAGATTTGATCGACCATTTGATTAAATGGGAAAATTGACGTGTGCATTTTGTGTTAAGAACTTTTTCAAATACACACACCTCTGCGGAAACTAAAACTGTCGATTAGCATTTCTGTCGATATCAATGTATATCCCTCTTATGTTCTTTTCATTTTTTTCGTGAAATAAAAGAGCATTTTACATCACAGAAATCATAAAATAACGAATTAAATTTCAAAGCATATTGCAATCACAGCTTAACAGCATTTATGAGAAAAGTTGCATTTATTTATAGTTATTAGAATTGAACAAAAATTTGTGTTTATTTTGATAACACTAAAAGTAAATGATTAAACTTTATAACTAGCTCCATATTTCAATTATTCAGAATTATCAGTGGATAACTTGGGGAATGAAAAATATATCTAGCGCAGTGATGATGACAAATCGAATCTACTGAAATAATTTCTATCTCAAATTTATTTTTTAAAAATTCATCTTTTAAAATTAAAAGTGTACAAAACAATTATTCGGCTCATGGTGACATATAGTTGCGAGACGTGGACTTTGACACAGAAAGACAAATAATTGACTAATTTTTCAGCGGATTATACTGAGAAGTTTTTTTAGCCCATTACAGTTAAATAATAATTGTTGGAGAATTAGAACTAATGATGAATTGGAAGCACTAGTTAATCATAAAAATGTAGTAAGATTTATCACAAAGCTCAGAGACTTTCATGGCTTGGGCACATTGTGAGATCACCTGATAACCGAGAGGTAAGATCTTGCATTGGTACATCATGTGAAATAGGTCAAAGAAATGGTGACTAAAAAATGATGTATCAAACGACCTTAAAACCTTAAAAGTTTCTAACTGAAAAATTAAAGTCAAGGACATAGCTGTCTAGAGGGTTATTGTGTGGCAGGCTTAGGATCACTCTGGGCAGTAGTGCCAACAAAGAAGATTATTTTTTTAAGAATATGTCTCTTATATTTGCCAAACGTATAGGTTTCTAATTTTCTTAATGATAGATTACAACTAATTTTGAGGTTGTGTTAATCATTGAAAATTTTAAACTTTTCTTCCGTATGTTTGTGATACTGTTACTGGATTTAGTTTTCTTAGTAAATTCATCTGTGTGGTTAATTTTTTCCTACTATCTTTTGTGTGATCTGATGCGTTGCTTAATCTGTCAAGATACTTCTTTATAGAAACATTTCTTTTGTCTTAACTGTGACTCAAAAAACTAACAATTCAATAATAATAATGTTAAGTTTTTTTCCATGATATCAAATGATATTTCTCCTAGGATCGACATTTCGAGCTGTTTCTTCTCAAAATTTCCCAGTTGAAGTTTTAAGAGAAAAGTTTTTAAATTTTGACAACTTCAGATAGTAAAATCAACCGAATTTATGACAGTTTGAATCAGTGAAATCTACTAGTTTATAGTTATAAACTAGTAGTGATATAAATAGAAACACAATTTACAAACTTGATGTAATTTCCATTAAGGATTTTACAATTTTAGTTAGAATATTCATTAATTAAATGAGTACCAATAATTTATAAAACTCTATTTTAGCAATGAAATTAATTTGGTGAAACAATGTTCTTAGTTTGAAAAGAGAAAAAGAAAATTGGAAAGGAAATGTAAAATAATATCTTAAATGTGTTTTTAGGAAATAATTTGACTTGATGAATACAGATTTAGGCAAAACATGCAACTATATATATATATTGCAAATACTTTCGTTTCTTTTTGGAATACTTCTGAAGATCAGTGATTATTAAAATGCAATTACGATTTTTGTTCTGTGTGTTTTAATGTGCAGCATAAATTTAAAGTACTTTTAAAAGACGGTTTGAAAATTTCTTTCCTAGAATGAATAAAAAGATGTTGGATCAGAAGCGCTTTTAAATATTTATTAAATCAAAATAGGTTTGAAAACTTTTAAAAGTTTTAATCATTAAAATATAAGCAAAAATTACCATCATTAAAGACATTTTTAAATGAAAGTTTTCAAATCAACAGGAATATAAAATTTCAGATTGAGTAGAAACTTTTCATTAAGTGGCTTCTCAAAGTGGATGAGATGTCATCAAAAATATAACTAAGTTAGGTACCATAAATTTACTTCGCAGAAATTCTGGCATGTTCTGAATTTGAATGTCTTCCATAATTTACAGCTTTTATATATTAGCATATCTAATGTTAATATTTTTAATCCTTATTTTCGCAATTTTTAGGAATTGAGTCTACAGATATTAATTAAATTATATTTGGATGGAACTAATCAAAAATCAAGTGTTCTGTTTCAGATTTAAATAGGACATGTTAATTAGTACAGTTTGAGAGACAATCATATCCCAATAACATCGATTGAAAACCATTTAATTTTGTCATCAACTACATTATGTAAAGGAAATAAGAGTGCAACAAATCATATGTTTCATGAAAAATTTGGGCATTCCAAGAAATGCAGCTGCAAATTGAAGGGGATTATTACATTAAGTATATAGAATTAAATATATATATATATGATGTTTAATTATACAGGACTACAGGCTATATTTTCAGAAGTATTACTCATTTTGGTGCATATTAAAATGCTTTGCTATGTGGCCTTTGGTCATTACGCTGTTTACCACGCGGTGCCAAAAGTATGACTCGTACATGTATGAAATATATATGAACGTAACCAAAAACTCATCAAATTTGCATTGCGAATTCCAGTGGACGAAACTAGTCTATTATGTTCGAGTGAGGCAGCGCAGGGATATAATCAGTTTAAGTGAGAAAGCAAGAAAAAGTTTTTGTATCTTTGAATATACTATTTCTTATGGTATTGCTGTGCAATAAGCTTTCAGAAGAGAATATTTAAAAGAACTGTCATTTAAATAAGACATTTTGTGGTGGTATTGGCAATTTAAGGACACTAATCTGCTTTAAAATGAATGAAATGAATTCGGTTAATATCTGTATCTGTATCTTGTCAACAAATGGGTGCATAATGGACATTTGTAGAGGTATAAATTTAGCGAATTTGTGATTCTTTTGATATATCTTTCATACGTATATGTGTAATGTTTTTTTAAAGTATAGCCTTTTCAAAATGAATGACTAATTTATGCTAACCCTCTGTTATTGATGGTAAATATGTAAAATCCGTTTAAAGTTTTTGATATGAAAGAGAGCTTAATGTTCTAATTTTCAGGAAATAAAGGACTTTCTTGTGGACACAGCTAGAAATTTATCGGAAAAATATTAATATTTGACAACGTATATCACTTCCTAGAATATAGGTAGTCATAAAGTCAGTAATCCTGAAGATAATTCGAAAAATGTTACCATTGCTTTGATGTATTTTAAAGAACAGAAATCAATACGTTTAGAACAATGTTTAATGACTCGAAGGAAAATATTCATAACGATATTGTCTTTCAGATGCTTCTCATTTTTTACAACAATGCGAATTACTTTTTATGTTTGAATAATTACCATTAAAAGTTCAGATTTTTGATTTTGATTTAGTATTTGGATTATTTGGTCATAAGAATATTGATTACAAATGCCATTATCCTATAATACTAACCCAGTTACCTTAATTATTACTACCATAAATATTTTAAATTTTTGAAATGCTATTTTTTATTGGAATGTGAGAGGTACTACTAGATAAAGTAATGTGTTTTTTGAATTTAACAATATTGAAAGTATCTGGTAATAATTGTAAAAAGAATAAGCCTATACAAACTTTGTAAGTTTACTCTAATGTGGAAATGAAGTAGGATGGTCTGGATCACTTGTATCTGCAAAAGTTAGTCTCTTCATTGTCAGCTGTATAACACATATTATAATATAGCTATAACTTTTACCTGTTGTATAGTAAAAGCATAAAATCTTTTCATTACAATGTGCTTGAAAATGTGTCAGTTAAGATATTTTCAACATAAAAGTTATGAATGATAATGATCAATGGTCAGTAGCATTAAAAAATTATTTTTTATTGATGATGAGAAACTTTTATGGATGCCTTGATGAAACATCTTTTATAAATATTTCAAGTTTATTAACCTAATTTGAATTTATTAGGAGAAAGGGTAGCCTACATTCAAAGTAAATTAATTTTCTTACTTATTATATTTGTGTTTATAACTATTATAAATTTCTCTTTTAATATTTTCAGTTTGTTGAAGAAACAGCAAATACTCTTGCAGGTGAACTGGAATCTGCAACTTCAAAAACTCTAAAAGAAATTTACAATGTCACAAATGTGCCAGAACCTCAAAAGAATTACAATTTTGTTGCAGTATGTTCGGTTGGTCAACTTAGAGTCAATAACAGTTGCAGTAAGTATATGGGAGCTATATAATTTAAAATTTATTATTATTCACTATTAGTGAATATGTCATTGTAATGACACATAATATCCTTAAATGCATAAAAAATATAATTTGTAAATAAACAGTTTAAGAATATAAATTAATAATGGCTTGAGGCTAACATCCTATCGCAGCTTTTCTTAGTGGAAAAGGATTTTATTTCTGATAATACAAAAAAAATTAATCAACAATATGACTTACATTCAGAAATTTATCTTGTTCTGTCGTGAATGCGAAATAAATTCTTAGGAAGGTATTTTGAGAGTTTTCTTTGAAGTCTAGTCTTAAAAATGTGAATTTTCTTTCTTAAAAAGCATATGATCAATTTAAGATTAATCTTCATATCAAGTAACTAATAGTGACTTTTAAATTTTTATCCCAATTATGAAAACATTTTTTTTAACTATAATTGGTTTCCGAGAATCTTAGTAGATATAACTTGTCATAGAAATATAAAAATTATGAAAAACACAAAGAGATCCGCTTATAAAACACTATATATTATTATCTTTTCTACATATACTTCTTTGTTAAGTTCCCTGAATATAGTTTCTTTTCAAGAGATTATTTCATTTCAAAAATTCATGGAAACTTTTTAGCAAGAATTGAGTAAAAATATATTGAGTATAAACTAATAAAATAATTCTGTCTTGATTTTATGGATATAACTACCGCAGATGAGAAAATATACATCCTGTAATAACTAGATGATAATTATTTGTGTAAAAATAAGCAGTGTATATTTAAGGGAAATGATATTTCAGTTTTTTAATGAAGAAACATTTATCGTGGAGTATAATAATTATTTTATTTATTGCGACAAATGCCATCTTGTGAAAACGACATCAAATCAATCACGCATGATTTGAAAGTGTTGATATTAGGATCATAGAAAAAATAAGATAAAACTTGTTTAAAAAATGAGTGATGAATTCTGAGTAAATGTTTACCAGAAATAAATTGTGTAAACATTTAATATTATTATTGTCTGTAACATTTTAATTAGTATTACACGTATTAAGGCTATTCCAAGAAAATAATAAATTCTTAATTACAAAATATGAGTAATTGTTGGAATTTTTTTTCAATAAATATACACGAAGCTTTTTCTCATTTCTCTATATAATCACGTCCTACATATAAAATTCATAGTATCTGGTTAAGAGCTTTAGAATTCTCATATTTTACTCTTCAGCCAAAAATTTATTGAACCGAATCGTCACTGCATTTTTTATGAAAATCATTACCATTAAAGCAAATCTTTAATGTGCGACAGAGAAAAGAAGGGTGATACTTCCGAAATAGGAAGTTGGAAAGTTTTCTTGACAAATTTTGCCTCTTCTCTTCGACTTTCCAACCTCATATTGCTGATGTACCTTAAGAACTGCAGAATGCATTCTAAAGAAAATATTTTAATAGTCTGAAATTTTTTTTGTAATTAAAGACGATTAAAAAATTTTTCTCTTCCTAGATACCAAAATATCCCTTTTTTGAGAAGAATTTTCTAATCTTCTTATAATTACCAACTTAGCTGTAGCTGAAAGAATTTTTGTGCTGTAAGCATTTTGGAATTGAAAAATTGGAAAAGTCAGTGACCACCTGACTTGATGAAGTAGTGAGAAAAGAGTGTAACATGAGAAATCTGAAGCTTTTAATCAGATATCTTAGATATTTAACTGAAAGGAAGCTTCATATATGTAACAGAATTGTTTTTTTCCCAATAAATATTGTATTTATTATTCTTTATAACTAATAAGGTTGCATGACGCTAAAATCTATCTATTTATGTAGGTAGAATTAAATTTAAATGATTACTAGAGAAAAGCAGGACTTAAATCAAAAAGGAAACCAATGTGTTAGGAACTTTCAATCTACTATAATTCTTAATTTCTTTTAAGTAAGTTTGATCAGTACATTTGAGAGTAGTAAGAAATTTAAAATAATAAGCGTAATAAAACCTTATAACTGTTTTAATCTGATTATTTTATTCTTCGTGTGCCGTGAAAAATCTATCTCCTTTTTAAACAAGTATGAAAAACGAATTCACACTGGGATATACTTAAATGTTCCTTGCAATTGAATATCTGCACTGTTCATCTTTTCCAAAAAATTCTTTATATATTTTTGATACACTTTTCAAACATTCGTGAAAGAATTTATGCAAAGTTCATGGGATTTCGCGGGGTTCATTTAGGTTGTCAGATGCTCTTAGAGAATTTTTGAATACAATTAATGCTAATTCTCTCTCTCATACCAAATAAAATATACTCCACACACGGTCTGGATTTCAAACTTCATTACTGCTGTAGATATTTAATTCACCAAGAAGTAGTCTCTATTACGGGCAAATCAACACTGTAAGTAGGGTTATAGAATCGATACTGTCAATGGAGTACCTCCCAAATCTAGGTTTTTGTTAATGTTGTTTTAAAGCATCATTGATAAAACGTGCTCTTATGAGAAAGATTTTTCATCTTACCCTTTCCCAATTAGCCCTTTCCCAAATGAGATAGATTACTACATTTCAAAAATGTTATTCTGAACAATGTACGATTTAGTAGGGTATATATTTTTTGGATTGTTATGATTTAGTTTTAATAATCTCTTTCTTTTCATAAATTAAAATGCTATTATGATTTATATGCAGCAAATATTGGATTTGGAATGCTGTCAAACATTTTAAATACATATTTTAGATTAATTTGGTTTGTTTGCGACCGAACTTTTTTGCTCATTATGGCTAGTTAGATTAGGACTTACAGTTTAAAGTGGATTCCGAACCACTATAAGCAACAAAGTTCGAAGAAGAATTGAATCTTCGGATTGTTAAACAGAAAGTGACAACTCTGTTAATCAAATTGCAGCAATTTTTCTCAAATTTTGCACAAATAAGGGCTTTCTATAAATTTCCCTATTTAATCGCATACAACCACGAATTAACAGAAGTTTTACAAATTGTGATAATTACTTCAAACGGCGCCCAATTTCGGAAATAGTTTCGTTATTTGCGTGCATGTGCTTTGCCACTGTTATATACTTTACTGCAAAAAAGCATAATCTTAATGGAATTTAATTTTTCTTAAAATAAAACAAGTTTAAAAGCCTTAATAAAATACTTTTGTAACAATTTGTTAATTAACTTAAAAATGTGTTCATTTTTTCACATCTCGCAAAATTACAAGTCGGAAAAGGCTATTCAATGTGAAAACCAAGATTATAATTAAACATGTCTCAAAAAATGAGCTCATTTTAATGAAAACAGCCAAAAAGGTTGAATTAATGCAATTGTTTTCTGCAGTTCAGAGCAAACAAGTTAATGATTCAGGATATTTTTCCTGAGAAATCTTTCAAGCATTTTATTTTATTATTTTTTATTAAAAATTCATTTAAGTAATTCTCATTTCTGAATTGTGGTTCCTAATACACATGTAATGATTATTTGACTTGTGTAAATAATATATTATCAGCTAAAGTCCATAAGTTTTCAGCTGTTTGCAAAAGTCATAGACATTTTGTAGAAAATTATTATAATTTTGATTATTATTTTAAATAATTCATCATAAACTTTTTATAGTAATGAATGTATGCATTCTAATGTACAGTTTTACTATTTATATTAAGTTCAATGTAGCCAGTATTCTTAAAGTAACATTATGTGTTACCTTGATATTAACAATCAAATAAGAAGTAACATGGAAGGAATTTGGGAAAAACTTTGTCATTATTTTCCATGAATTTTTTAAAATTTAATATTTATGTTTGATTTTTTTCTTAGTAAACTGTCCTGCTGGAACCTATAAAGATGATTTTAGAGATATTTGCGCAGATTGTCCTTCCTCTACATATCAAGATGAAGAAAAGAATTTGTCTTGCAAAGCTTGTCCTGTAGGTTATACAACTTATCAAACACGAAGTAAATCTTTCACAGACTGCAAAGGTATAACATTATTTCTGGAGTATTAATATCGTAATAAAATAATTAAATTTCTTTTAATATCAAACGTTTGATATACAAACCGTATGTTATGTGCAGACAAATACACAATCATTTAAAAAATTTGGCTGCAACATAATAAATAATCAAACTCACACTACATGAAACAAAGGACATAAAATAAAATGATAAATGAATGCAGAAATTAAAATTTTTATATCCATAAAAGTGATGTATATTTAAATTTTTTACCAATATTTAATACTTGCATTCAACTCATTGTTGTAGGCAGTGAAAATTAACATAAGAATGCTGATATTCAGACAATATTAAAATAACCGTACACCTTCTTATAATTAACTGTCGTAAATCTCTTCTCTTAACTCTGTAGGTTATTACATTAGCGCTTCTTAATAATAAGTAACTGCGTCTTATTTGACAATTATCCATAGGCTTTGTTTGATTAAAATTACACATTATATGTCGTGTTTAATTATCAATCGAATCTATTTTCTTCAAGTAATTACATTTTCACAGATTTTTATACCACTATTATATTTCATGTACGTATTTCTATAGTTTCTTTTCTTAGGTTTTTTTTTCTGCAAATTTTGTTTATTTTTAATCTAAGTTCAAGGAAACTTTGATAAATATTTATGTATGCGAGTGATTGAAAAAATATACATACAAATTAATTATAATACGGTTTTTTTATAGTTTTCATAATTTTTAAAATTTATTTTTATATTTATAATTTGTTATTATTCGTAAAATATTCTGCAATATTTATAATTCGCTAATATAGTCTTAATTACTTTAACTGAAATAATTTAATCTTGCAAATATCTTATTTATAAATAAAATTAGAAAATGTTCTTATTTAAATTATTTACAGATACAAGGATAGTTAATACAAAGAAGCACTGGTGACAAAGTAGTTATAATGAAAACATATTTAAATATGTTTTCTTTTACATTATGATTTATTTTAATTGAATGTGTTACATTTTTTTAAATAATTACGAAAGACCTTTCATGAAATCTTTTAACCTTAAGTTTAACTAAAAGTTAAACAAAAGCAGTTCTTAAAAATTTGTAAAATATTTGTTAGAAGTGAAATAGTATATACATGCATACACACACACACATATACATGTATATATATATATATACATATATATATATATATATATATATATATATATATATATATATATATATATATATATATATATATATATATATATATATATATATATATATATATATATATATATATATATATATATATATATATATGTGTGTGTGTGTGTGTGTGTGTGTGTGTGTGTATTGTTTATATATGTGTATATATTGTTTACATTAATTATACTAACTAATACAAGCAGTAAATATATCTTCCCTTTGTGTATTTTCAAATGAATTAAAAAATTCAAATATCTGTATGTAGATAATGAATGAGAAGAAATATATGAAACTACAATGTGTTATTTATATTTACCTGATTTTGTGAAATATTAAAAATTACATAGTATTTATTATAAACAATATACATTTAAATGTATATTGCTGGTTATTTCATGCCAGACTATAAAAGTATTTTTAGAAGGATGTTCATGTAGATTAATGTAACTCGGTGGTTTTCAGTTTAAAAGACAGTTTCATATAATTAAATAAAATAGAAACATTTTTAAATTCAGCTCCATGCAAACCTGGTTCCTATTCTAAAACTTCGTTTGAGCCGTGTTTCCCATGCCCACTTCATACTTTCCAAAACCAGCCACGGAGTCAAGAATGCAAAAAATGTCCAAGTGGATTGAAAACATGGAGGACGGGTTCGAACAGCTCTTCAGATTGTACAAGTAAGTTTTAACCATATGCTTTATAAAATACTTTCTGTTTTCTTATAGTTCAATTTTTTATTTAGTATCTTACTATTTTTTTATTTCTGATGCATCAAATGAAAAAAGAGTCGTTTAGTCTTATCATAGTATGCATATATTATTTAAATATTAGTTTATTGATTCTCACTATGTTCATATAACTTTCCCTAACTATGTTCATACACAGAGAAACACTGATAAAATACACATTTTTTCATATTTTGAATGGGAAATTAAATGGTAACAATGATGTGAACCTTATGATGCTTATAATGTTTGAGATCTCTTTCCGTCAGAAATACCTGCTGCAATTGTATTCCTATCTAATTTTCAAACATGTTTAGTTATTTATATTTTAGAATAAGCAGCGTAATGGAAAAATTATATATTTAAGCTATTAAATATAACCAATAACTCTTAAAATCAAAAGATTAATACATGTAATTCACCATGAATAAGAAATTAATTTGAAATTTTCTTCAATGCTCATGTATACAGTATCTCTCAAAAGTGTTCATACACTTAAAAATTACAACAACTTATATTTAACTAATATTAAATTTGATTTGAGAATTTACAAACTTCTTTGTTATTTCCCACATCGAATCTCTTTCGTTCTTAAATGTAATTTTCAGGTTAGTTTTTGTTTCGTTTCAGATTTTCCCATTCTGACTTATAGTTCTCCCTCAATTTTGGATAATATTGGGATATATATATATATATATATATGTATGTATATATATATATATATATATATATATATATATATATATATATATATATATATATATATATATATATATATATAGTAATATTTGTGTTTTTTGCTTAGTTGGTAGATTACTTTGCCACTATTGTAATTCAAAATATTAATTTTTGAATGTTATAAGTTGTTTCCTTCATTCTACAAATAATTTAAAAAAAATTTATAAATAGAACAAACGGAATAAGTATGAATAAATATTTAGAGTAAATTATTTGTTAAAAAGTCATCAAAACACAAATCAGATAATAATTTAATACATCCATTTATTTAAAAAGACTTCCTTGTAAGACCACTTTTGTGACATATTTTTCCATTGATCTTACATTTACAGTTTTATAAAATATTCCACATTAAAAATAATATTTTTGGTGTTATTCAGAAATATACATGGACTTAATGTTGTTACTGTACCAACATGTTTCTCTGTACATAAAACAGTGTTTGGTTCTAACTGTTAGTCGAAGCAGTTGGTAGGAGTCTTCGTAATTTAGTAGCATGGATCACAAGCAGATCTCCTAATACTTGATTTCCCACCTCCAGAGGTATCATTTTACTTGGAAGATATTGCAACGATGACTTATTTAACATGACCAGCCGCCTTCAGTGAAGACGATGGATCTTCGGTTAGGTGGCATTCGAACTCCCTATCTTCGGATAATTAGAGAGATGCCTTAAACAACCATGTCACATCGACACTCATGGAGATAATTGTGAAAAATTATTGAAGTTAGGAACGATATTCCGTTTCAAGATTTACTTCAATTTTTATAAATTTTTCAAATGAGCATTTTTGAGATACACTTTATTTATACAATTGCATAAGTAATATTTATTAGAAGTTTCTTGTTTCTTCGTCAAAGTCATATGGAAAATTTATAATAAAAGAATTCTTTTTCATTTATATGCTGCATCTAATGATCATAAATATTAATAAATAAATATCATTTATATTTTTAGATTTTTGATAAACATCAAGAAAGCATCAATTACCTTTCCCCATTGATTTTGATTTATGGGATTTTACCAATGCGTCATTTATTTTAAAGATATTAGTTAAGATTTTTTTAAAATTTCCATTAAAAATGGGTTAAAAATTCAATTTTTAATTCAATGGTAAATAAAAATTTTATGGCAAACCAATAATCAATTATGATTTAAGCATATAGAACTGAATGGTTTTTAACTTGGTTATCTTTGTCCTGTTTTCAAAATGGTTAATGCATTTAGCGTGTTCTATCGTTTGCAATTTTATCCTACCTTGTGCTTATTGACTTTCTAAATCAAGTTCTAAAATTTCAGAAGAACCAACAATTGTTTGTGAAAATTCGTTTTGCTATATTTTATTAAAGATATTGTAGTTTTATATATTTATTTGTGTTTTCTTCTGTAGATATGTAACTGTGTATACCACATGTTATTTATTAAAATAGTTTAATTTTCTAAAAATATAAGATATTATATTCTATAAATATAAGATATATATATTTGGAACTCTTTATAGCTGCTTGCAAACCCGGCTCCTATTCCGATACTGGCATGAAACCATGTACATTATGTGATTTTGGATTCTATCAAGATAAAGAACAACAAAAATCATGTGAAATTTGCCCAAACAACACTAGTACTAGAGAAAAAGGATCTGAGTCACTGGATAAATGTGAACGTAGGTCTCATTGTAATATTCTAAAAGTATTGTGTTCTAGCTCAAAAAACCAAAATGCATTTTTGGTTTGATTAATTTCATATTAACTGATTCAAAAAATATTTTAAATATGAATATTAACAATATTAAGTTTCAATACTTAATTTGTCTTAAAAATTTTAAATAACTCAATATGACTTCATTACAAATATGAGATGTATAATTTAATTATATTAGAAAAAGCTTTATAAATATGTGTGCGTAAAAGTAATTTACAATATAAAAATAACACATTTTAGATCAATATTTAAAATTTTTTTGCCACTTCCAATTCATATGTATTATTTAAATGTTAATTTATATATAATTATAATTATAAATAGATTTGGCCAAAGATTTATGTTTATGATACTAATTGAGTATTTTTCTGACAATTTTATGTATTAATTCACAATGTTTCTTTTCTTTAATAATTTATTTAATAATAATTCACCAATATAGAGATTTTATTTTTGCAATTATAAGTGTGTTGAAAATAACTACTTGCATTGTAGAAGTTCTTCACACGAAATCTAAAATGATAACCTATTTTAAATTTATGTAATTAACTTAATGAAAAAAATAAACAAAATCAATAATTTTCTGTGATTTTCCATCCATTCAGAGCTATATTTTTTAAAATTGAATTCGTACTTTTATAAAGAGCTCAAAAAATTTTACTTATAACCTAACAAAAAAACAAGATATTTAATTTCAAATCTTGAGAGTTTTTTTTTAAAATTTTTTAACATAAGAAGAACATTTCCATTAAATTAATTATAAAGGAATAAAATAGTCTATTTTTATCTTAAAATCTCAATGATGGTTTATTTATATAATTTAAAACTCAACAAATAAAATTTATATATGCCACTTGTATTACAAAGAAAAACAGTGTACGAAATAATCATGGGAATTACAATTAATAATTTAAATCAAGACCAATGAAAAGTGAATATTATTATTTATGCTTCGTTTAATTATTGTTGAGTGTTGGACGCGATCGAGGCAGATGAATTTGAATTCTGAATATTAAATTCTGAATATTATATTTGAATTCTGAAATTTGAATCTGATATATTATTCAAAATAGATGTAATTGAGTATGCATCGACAATACATTGTCTTGTTGTTACTTATGACACTTCGACTAGCCAAGCTTGCGATGACGTTGGCTATGCGAATTCAAGTCAGTCTTTCGTTAGAGAGCATCTTTTGTTTAACCAGAGCAACACGAAGGTGAAAGTACGATTTTGTTCTTAACTTCTCCGATAGGTGGCACCACCAGAGGAACCACTTCCTCAGTTTTGACATTGATCTTGAGGGGGATACATTGTCTTAGATCTTCCAAGATAGCAAACTCTCTCTGATTATTATTTTTACTTTATGTTGTCTCATAAGAATTTAATTGGAGTGTGATTAATTGAGGGAAGAGAAACTCACAAAATCATTATATCCATTAATACTGCTATTTATCCATTTTCTCTTTTGCAATCCTTTAATAAGATGACGTTAAGTAAATATTTAAGTAATAAGTATCATTATTTTAGCAATCACATTTTGATTAAGTTCTTGTGAAATTAAAAAAAGTTTTAAATATACTTCAATGACGTTTCTCTAAGACACCTAATAATATTAACTATTATTAATACTTATTAATAGTAATATTTGTTCAAGATTAATAATTATTTTTAAAAAATAAATATTTATTGTTTAGCATGTTTTGAAAAGAAAGAATTTTTAAGGATAAAGATTAATATATTGATTTAAAATTTCGCATTACTCTTTTTATTTCTCTCTTATGTATATTTCTGTGTGAGTTTACATAAAACAATTTCACTTTTGAAAAAATTTACCGATTCTTTCGAATATATCAAATATAATATATAGTTCCTTTTAATGGATGTGTGAAATATACCAACTCCGAGGTGAAATTCTAAGAAATAGCTGCAAAAGTAACTATAACAAAATCTGAAGAAAAGAATTTCAAATTTTATGATCATGATACCAGACATCATTGTTTACAACAGATCATTGATCTGAGTTTCATGTTTATCCTGATATATTTAGCTGCTTACCCTTTCTTTTTATCGTAATCTCTAACTGAATAGAAGTAATGCAGAGTTTTGGCCTTTCAATAGTATTTGGGTACATGAAAACAAATCAAATTATTATACTAATAAATTATAAAAAATAAATAATGAATTATTGATTACAATAAGTATATAAAGATTACATTTATTAGCAAATGTATGTAATAAAACAATGCACTCTATATATGTGCATGTTTGTGATCATTTCATATTTGGTTAGATAAGTAATTGGTAAGGTAGATATGATCTTCTTATCTAGCTCTTGAATAAAATGGGAGCCCCAATGAGATTTTTAAATACTGATGACGATTAATGATCTCAAATTCTTATCTTTAATTTTGTATCTTAATTTTTTCAGAAATTAATGCATGTGAAGAGCTTAGCCCTTGCACTAATGGATCAACGTGCATCCCCCACGGAAACAGTTATATTTGCATTTGTCCTCAAGGTATCTTTGGAGTGCACTGTGAAAAAAGGAGTAATTTATGTGAGGACGATTTTTGTCTAAATAATGGAACCTGTGTACAAGTAATGAATGATAACGAATGTACATGTATTGATGGTTTCACAGGAAAACGTTGTGAAGTGAACATTGATGATTGCAAAGAAGGTATGAAAACTTTATTAGAAGTTAGTAAAACTTATTGATATCCTCTCACATTTATATATTAACAGTGTGATAAAATATTTCCTTAATTGGAAATAAATAAAATCGTTTTCATTTATTACACAGAAATCTAAATTCGTATTAGATTAATATAAAGTTCTGAAAAGGCTTATATATGGAAAGCAAAATAATATGAAAAGTGTGTTTTTATTTAGTGTTTTTGTATTTATCATAAATTTATATTATGTATGAGAAATTATGACAAAGTGAGTTTTTTATATATTGCTTACTTCTTTATTAAGTATGGATGACTTGTTATTAAAAGAGAAATCTGTTTTAAAGTATTCTTAGATTTAAGTTTGTTACTTTAATTTCTCAATTGCTTTTTTTTGTATTTTATTAAATTAAATGATTAAAATTAATATCACATTTCACTGATTTTTTAAGAAGTACGGTATATATAAATGAAAAATAAGAACATTCAATTGAATTAAGTGATCAATGTGTACATTGTATTGCAGTTGTATGAATTAACGCTTATTCTTTAGATGTATTCCTAGCAATTCCCACAAATATGCTTAACAAATATTTAAAATGTCAACCGCTCTGTGTTTTTAACTGTTAGAGTTAATATTTGGTATATTAGTATATTATTTACCCGGGAAAATTATTCTTGTAAAAATTTATTTAAAATATAAACTTGTGAATACATTTTAAAAGTAATTTTATAATAATTTTAAAGCATTACTTTAATTCATACTTCATTGAACCTGTTAAAGTTATTTCATTTCATGATTCAGTCACATTTGTTGGTGTATACAAGGGGTGATATTGAATATTAAACCCTTAATAAACATAAAAAGTCAATAAGATATTTTGATAAATGATTTCCCCATATATCTTGTGGCTTATATTTATTTTTCTGTTATTTTTGAACACTAATTAGCTTAGCGTTTAATTTATCTGCAATATGTGTTAAAAATTAAAAGTTTTTATAAAAATCTATAAAACCAACATAATTATGAATCGCCTAATTGCTTTCCCATTAAAATAGCTTTCATTGAAATATTTTGTGAAATTAATGATGCTCTTTAATTTTTTCATAAGAATTACAGTCTAAAAATAGTATAAACTCGGAGTCTAACTCTCCTGTAAAACGGTAGATAGTTTCCCAGGAAATACCATGTTGTGTGAAACCATGTTATATGAGGCTCATACCCAATGCAAGAAGGGTAGTCTCGTTCCAAAAACTTAATGAAAACATTTCTTTTAAATTTCATGTAAGCAACTAGATTTTTATTAAAAATATATGATTTCGTATGACAAAAATGAAATAAAGTTGATGAAAATTTAATTTAATATCACATTAATTTAAGAGAATTTCTTCTTCATCACTATTCAGTGCAGATTTGGTTGAATGATATCACTTACTTGCTTTCTTTGTTTTCCGTCCAGATTTTTCTCTATAAAACCTTTTTTTCTCTGTAAGAGTTCTATTTTCTGTAAGAAATTTGTAATTTGGATTTGTTTCTTGATTCTTATAAAGTCATTGTAGATTTTATATTCGAAGGTACACAATTTTGAAGCTCTCTTGAAATTTTGGCTTCTTTTACAGGAAGTATCTCATGCAAAAGAGTTTTTTCCAGATTTTCAGTTAAACTTACACTTTTTCTAATTTCTTTAATGTTAAATTATTAAGTTTGTAATCTGTGTCAATATCTTTTTTCTAAAAACTCCTTTATTTCATTTCTGAAATCAAATTTTCTTCGACTTCTTCTATTTATAACTCTTGGATATTCTCAATAACCATATCAACAGAGCTCCTATCTATTTAGTAAATAATCATACCAATTTCATTTTCGCGCGCGAGGGATTCAAATCTTCTATTTTAACTATAGATAATCATATCCATTTTATACCATGCATTTAATGGTGAAATTGTTAGCTATATTAGCGAGAAAATAACTATGTTTTGATTCAGTATCTAATTGATATCCATCTGAAATTCACTAATGTTATTTCTATGAAATAAGTTTTAAATGATAAATAATACCTTAACTTAATGTTGCTTATTATGAATTAAAAAAGATTACTAAATCATTACTTCGATGTCATTTACCCCAGTATTTAGACAAAATATTCAAAATGCTTGTAATTTTCTCAAATTCTTTTGAAAACCTACTTGCTTCATTGTTTCTTCACAAAAATGTTAATGAAGGTGAATAATTTAGAAATGTAGTTTAAATCATGTACAAATTCTTCAACAACAGTATTTGTCATTTTGTGATAAACTGTTTCATATATATATACATGTACATGTGTATATTAAGATTTAAAGTAATTTAATCATTAGGTAAACCTAGTATACCTTACGTTACTACAATTATTAAAAAGTTTAAAACTATTTAGAATGTATGATGCATTAAAGTTTTAATAATAGTTCATTCACCTTAAAAGAGCACAAGACTTTCGGCTTTGCACCATATATTCAATAAAATATTCGACAGAAAATCTAAAAAGCTGTATTCATGTAACTATAATTGGCTACTATAATTAAATTAATTAATAGTAATTGGAAAGAAACAATCTGGTGAAAAATTCAGAGTTTTTTTAATAATGAATTTTTTAAAAAATTATGTGCTTTAAAGTGTTCTGTCTTTTTAGGTTTATGTCGTAATGGTGGAGAATGCATTGATTTAATAAACGGTTATGAGTGCATATGTCAACCTGGTTACTCTGGATCTAACTGCGAAATAAACATCTTTGAATGTGCTTCAAATCCTTGCTTAAATGGAGGTTCTTGTTTTGATAAATTAAATGCAAGTATTCTTATATGAGTACATTTCAAATTGTGCATATTCTAAAATAATTTTTAGTTAAAAAGTGATAAAATAAGGATTTCAACTCTTGGGATTATTAAGTCAATATCTTTTGTTTTGAATATTTTTTCTTTTTACAGATATTATAACTATTGGCTCCTACACTGACTATAAAGAAATTTAAATCTCTCATTAAAATATAAATTTCTTTCATTCTTAATTATAACAGACAGACAACGAGAAGGAGAGGCCCTGGTCTATACCTATAGGTTATCAAGTTTATTCCCTTCTTAATATCTAGAGAAATGGATACAAAGTACAACGTGCCGTGCGCCCACTTGGAAACGCAACCGGCTATCAATTGAATATTTGATTACAAAGTTGGAACTTTAAGGCCTACAGTGGTCTAGAAAGTAATCCTCCGTATCACAGTTTTTGATACAAACCTGAAGTTGGCACTTATTATAAATATTAGATGAGAGAAAATATTAGACAAAAAGGAACTAAAAGTTAAGTAGCATTGAGTAAAAATGGATAAAATTGAGATGTTGATTGGGAAATAGTCTTTTTGTGAGTGATCAAAGAGTTCTTAAGTTCATGATTTGATATCCAGTTGTTTAAGAGTTCAGAGAGTTCAATATTAGTTTTTGGATGAGTTACTGGATTCATATGTTTTCAGAGTCTGTGTGTCGGAGTCATAATATTCTGGTTGTGATGAGTGGCTTCCCTGAATTCGGCTTAAGGGATCTTTCCACAGCTGAGTGCCCTTTTCAGGGAGGAACGTCATCAACTGTGTTATTTTTTTTACTCTGAAGGAGTCTTTGGTGCAGAACCTAATAAATTGTACCTTGTCTGCTGTGAAGATTTTAAAAGATTTTTTCCCTAGTCAGCTGGCATGATGTTAAGTAATGTACGAGAGTACCATTCTGTCCACAGATGCCAAGGGTGGAACCACAGATGCAAAGGGAAGAACTGGGAAACTTGCTAATTCTCTTGTAGTAGTTAGGGCATGGGCTATGATTGTTCAAGAGACAGTTAAGGTGGGGGTTAGAGAAGATAATATATCAGTTGTAACTTAGGGTATCTTAATTATAATAATAAATGAATTGTATGCAATTCCTGCATTATGATCCGAAAGCGGAAAAATCTCTAAATTAGCAAGATATCAGTTGCACATTGTTGACCATAGATGCTATAACACATTTTATTGATATGCGGTGTTTGTAGTTTTCAAATAAATTTCGTTTTGTTGGTTTGAAAGATCTTTATTCTGAAATCAACATGGTTGAAAGACTCCAGTATCATAGGGTATAAATTCTTTATACAGAGAAGAAAGTCGTGTTTCAAGAGCTTCGACAGCATGTTGAATATTGATTTCAATTATCTCAAAAATTATTTTCCCTGGTATAAATGTCCATTTCAGACACAAGGTAAAGGTTTTTGATGTAAGGTTTAAGTATTAATGTCACTTATCTTAATTGTTAATCTTGTTAAGTTGATTAGCTAAAAACATAAGTGTTCTCCTGATATATTACAACATTTTTAATATTTGAGAGGTAATGCTAATTATTTTATCTAGTATTTTATTTCAATTTTTGTGTTAGGTATAGATAATACAATATTATTATAATTTTTCCTTAATTAATGTTGCATTAAAATAAATTTTATATAACACATACTGTAAGGCTGGTATATGAAACTTATGATGCATTTTGTGAAAGTAATATATTTTTTCGTCAGACTTTTTTCTTTGATACTGTGTTAAAAAATTGACATAGATGATACTGTATAACAAAAATTTATTAATTTACTCTCTTATTAAAACTTTTAAAACAGAATTATTGAAGAAGTTTTCCGTGTTTACTGGTAATCATGAATTTATAAAATAAGTGTCTTACAAAATAAGAATTACGAAATTTAATGTTGTATACCTTTATATATTTATTCAATATTATCTGAGATTGCATGATCACTAAGCATTTAAAAGTGAAATGATTATTTTCTCTTCAAAAAGATTATTTAAAAATATTTCATTCTGCTCAGGGTTACAAGTGCTGCTGTGCTCCTGGATATACAGGGCTAAACTGTGATAACAAGGTCGAAATTCAACAAGATCCATGTGAAAATGTTCAATGTCAAAATGATGGAATTTGCATTTCTAACAATGGCAGTGTTGAATGCTCCTGCAAACCTGGATTTGTTGGAGAACTTTGCGAAATAAATGTTGATGACTGTACAAACTACACGTGTTATAACGAAGGAATATGTATAGACGGTATTCAGAATGCTACATGTGAGTGCAAAAAGATGTTTTCTGGTTCACAGTGTGAGAAAGGTATGTTTCACAATTTCTAAAAATATATTTTCAATTTCTTGACAATCCAATAGTTACACCACAATACAATCCAACTAGCTACTAATAAAGGTGTCTTTGTAACACTTAATTTTTTTGACTACATCTTACTCCCTTTCTAAATATATCTTGCTGCATATGATGTAAACTTCAAGATGTCTTCGCGATAATACAGCAACACTTATCAACTACATGTGGTAATTACCTAAGAAGGAATAGAAACGAAATCAACAAAATTATCTTTAATAAATGTATATATATTCATTTGCTTATTCTATTCTGTTAAAAAAAATAGTTAGCTCTACTTCCTCTTATGATGCCTTAAACATATTAGCACAAGTATGAGCTACATCTCAATCTTTTTAGTATAAAACATTGCATTTTTAATTTTGAAATGTAAAATACTCATCCTTATAAAAATTAAATAGTGAAATTGTACTTTTTCAAAAGTAATTTATGTGAAAATGTATTTGTTATGAGTAATAATATTTGCTTATAGTGAGTGTTTTCTAATTTCATGTGATATTTCATATTTTTATTTCAGCATTTCATCCATATTTATTAAGTTTCACCAATCCTACTACGGCAAACTATGCTAAGATTGAAAACAAGAAGCGTCTTACTGCTATTACAGTAACATTGTTTATGAAAACTAGTTATAAAGAGGAGCAATCTCGTCCAACTCCAGTATCGTACAGTTACTATGATGAAGTAAAAAAAGTTGTAGTTGACAATGCTCTAGTACTATTTGATACAAATAGACTGATTATTTACATGCACAACGAAATTTTGCATACTCAATATTCTGCAAACAAGTAAGTCCTTTTATACAAAACAAAAATATAGATATTCAAAGATTCTTTTTCAATAGAGTTATAGATTTTAATAATTATTTTACCTAGTCATCCTTTCATAATATTTTTATATATTTATATAATTAGAATTAACTACATAAAAGTACAAATATCTAATCTAATATGTCGAGTTTATACATACTCTGTTTTATATGAGACAGCGCGAAAAATTTTGAACATAAAGCTGTTGTATGAGTTATTAGAACTTATAAACATAAAGTAAACCAAATAATAAGTAGTGATACTGTTTATTTATTTGACACCTTATGACATATGTGATCACATTCTTCCATATTTCTTATAAATATACTATTGAAAGTGACGGATTTACCTTTCTTTAATACAGGAATTCTAAATCTAAGACCTAAAAATTTTGAAACTGGATCAGTATTTCATATATAATAAAAAATTATAATTGGACCAATTTTAATCAAACTCGTATTCTGAAATAACTATTTATTCTTCATAGAACTGTAAGGAACACATTTTATTAGATAAAAAGAACAAATCCATGTAATGAAACTTAGCTAAATGAAAGCGTCTTGTAAATGAAAGATAGTTCAAATGACAAAATAAAAATTTTTAGTAGTTTTTTCTATTTTTTGGTTTTATTTTTACTTTTGCAATTACTGCATAGAATCAAATTGGATATTATGCTATAAACCTATTGCTATTCTGAACACCAGTAATCATTTTTATTGTGATTAAATAATCAGTGTACAATAAAAATTACTGAAAATAACAAAACAAACGTACAGAAGGATTTTAACTGAAAGTTCATTAGCTAAAAAAGCTTTCAAGATACGAATTCAGTAATGTAAATTTTACTTCTTGATTATATACATAAAAATTAAAAATTGTGTTATTGCTGTTGTTACTAATCCTTCATGATCTGGCAACAGCTACATCTGGTCCATGAGTCCATGTATTATAGCAAAGTCAATAACTAGAAGTGAAGATGACATTATGTCCTCTGAACTTAGACCCAGGTAGTCTAGGACATGCTCCAGAAAAGCTGGTTTTAGATGACTCTTGTTGCAGGTTCAAAAAGCTTTGCAGCCGGGGATGCCGGAGATTACAGCAATTTCAATACCATCTTAATCCTTTAAGATGGTCTTGAAATTGCTGTGAAATCTGGTCGACAATTCTCAGGTTCAAGAATGCAGACTGGGAGCCCTCCAAGTCTTATGTGACGCCTCATCGTGGGGGAGGGCTGCCCCTGGGTGGAATGAGCAACGTTCGTTGGGATTGTATACTCCTGGTAGGGTCATCCAAGGCGTGAAGGCTTATGCTCAACTCAGGCACACAAGAGAAGGAGCCAAGTCAGTCTTCTCCCTTCGAGTGCCCCTATCTCTTGAACTAAATGAACCTACTCCCTGCTTCTCCATAAGTTCTTATGTCTATAAATAATTTTGTATGAAAAATATAAAAAGGCATTTATTTGATGAATTAATTTAATGAAAATTACACTGTTGATATTAAAAATGGATCATCGAGATAGAAAATATCCCAACAATCTGAAATTTGCATCCTGCGCGTACCAAAATGAAATATGCAAGTAATCACGTTTTCAAAATAGAAGGTCGGCCACTACAGCCCCAGAAGCAAAGGGTAATTTGCAAATAAATAATACACAGTCTCTGATTTTATTTTTAAAGTACAGTTATGGCTTACTGCTTTGTTCTTCCTGTTAAGTTTATCATCACTATTTTACTATCGTAAGGGATATTTATATGACATCTAAATTTCCAGTTAAAACCGTCATAAATTTTAATATCTACCTAATACCTCTATTATTCTTTGTTTTGAACGTTTGCTTATTATCCATATTTCTGATTATTATCACTGCTATGAGATTTTGAACATAATTTTAATGGACACATACTTTTTTGTTTATTTTTCAATCAATTTTCTTCTTGCTCAATCAAATTTAAATATTTCATATTGCTATCACTTTGGAATATTGTGAAATATACAAATGATAAATATGGATATTATTATGAACCCAGATGAAAAATATTTTATATTTAACATTTGATTTTATGAATACAGTTCATAAAAGCGTGAGATAAATGGATGTATTTCTGTCAGGGACTCAAGCTGGCATCACTACGCAATCACTTGGGAGAAAAATGAAGGTAAATGGGCTTTTTATGTGGATGGAGAAATCGTTGTGAAGGGAGCTCATATTGGAGAAAAAGAATATATGTGGCCTGGGGTGTTTGTGTTAGGACAAGAGCAAGATACACTTGGAGCTACATTTAACACTTTAGAAGCGTTTGTCGGTGATATTGCTGAGGTAAGAGCTTTTAAATACATTTAGTATAATTTAAATTTAAGAGATTTTTATAAAAAAAAGCTTCAGACTTGAGGGATATTATCATTTAAGTGAAAATTATTTATCTGTATGTGTTATAACAAGGAACAAATTGATTTAACTAATTCGATTTTAAATAACTGTGATAAAATCACGGATTATTTTTAAATTATGAAATATCATTTCAAAATGTATTATACTTTTACAAATTATATACTTTATATTATATATTTTTAAGAAATGTCAATTTAATTTCATTATAAGTCATATATTAAGCAATTTCTTATAGCAATGTATTAAATTAATGCAGTTTTTCCTTTTAAAAAGTAATTATCTATAGTCATCGACAAAATGAATTATATATTTCACATAATATTTTACATTTTCGAGAATAAGTTTTGCATTTAACTAATGGAAGCAATTCATTTTTCAGTGAATCTTTATACTGCAAAAATTAGAATATCATTTTAGAAGATATCTTCGGATATTAACAATTTTTCTGCAATATTATCACAGTCACTAAATTGAATATTTGAGTTTGAAATTGAATTAAAAAGAGGTACATAAAAAAGTGAGATACATTTATTTTAATAATTTGATTTATCTTACACATTCTTGACTTCACACACACAATTAAATCTGTTTTTATTAATAAAATTCTTTGCATGGACAGTTTTCTTATTACACGCAATAGAGTTAAATGATATTTTTTTAGGAGTTTTTCGATCTAATATCTTATTAGAGGGGGAACAATTTTATACCATGCATATATATATATTGATAGTCATAAAAGTATATTTAATGAAATTTATAATTATATTATTTCAAATATCTCTCAACGAACGTAGATTTAAATAAAATGGATTAGCATTATATATATATTTTTAAGATTATTCTGTAATTTATATTTAAAGAAAATATGCTACACAACTCTGTAAAACAATCTATACATTTCTAACTGTATATATATATATATATATATATATATATATATATATATATATATATATATATATATATATATATATATATATATATATATATATATATATACACATATATATACTATATATATATAGTCTGCTGAATCTATAAAGCTGTTGCATTTTCAGATTTGTTTAAGACAGATGCATATTTTGAATCGAAATAGAGTATTCAAAATTACATCAATTGCAAAGAAAACAATTAAGAATAGCCATATTTTATATATTATAGCCGTATATTCTGATCTTTTTTGAAAGGGTCTGATACTTTTTTACTGATTACAATTATAACGACAGCGCTTGTTTTTGCTTAACAAAATTTATACTTAATTTAAATATTTTTCAATGCTTCTATTAAAAGAAATGTTAGTGTTTTATAATTCATTACCATGTTTTTAATGAATTATTAATTTTCATAGTTTAACGTGTGGGATTATGCTTTATCCCAACAAGAAATTAAACTCATATCTAAGTTTTGTGGATTTTCTGGGAATTTAGTAACCTGGTTTCAAGTTTCAAGTCATTTATATGGCAGTCTTGTTGTTTCAGAAGATGTAGACATATGTAAAGGTATAGTGTATTTTACTTTTCACTTTCTCAAAATTTTTTGATTCTTATATAGCAATTTTACATAAAAAGTATCATGATTTTAAATCTCTTTAATTATTTATTCGTTGATAGAATTTATGCTAATCCACGCATTAATTAGACAAAATGCTTGTTGGCACAATCTTTGAAATGAAATAAATTTCATTAAAATGAGAATATTCGCTTACGTCACACTGATCAGAAATTAAATTTAGATGGTAAGGTATAATCTTCCTTATTATACTCGTAACAATATTACCAGTGTAAATTTTATATACTGATTTGGATAATATTCCAAATGAATATTTTGATGTTGAAATCAATTTAATTAATCTTTCAGTGTATCTAAAACACCATACAGCCAATTCATGAGACAAAGAAATGGTATAGAACAGTTTTGCAGCTTTTTCAGTTTTAATGCTATTCAAAGTATTAACTTATTTTTAGCACCCTCAGGCATATTTTGGGACATCAGCACCTTAGAAATCTAACTGAAGGTTTAGTTAGGGGCCTGAAGAAAGTATTTTATTCCTACACGATAGCTTTTCCCCCAGATTATGGGTTCCGATTTGGTATTGTAGTTAACATTTCTTTTATTATGTAATTCATGCGTATGTTCTCAGTATTTTTAAAAATAATATTAAGTCTCATGCCGTCATTAACTTCTCCTTGCTCAATTTATTTACAAAGGTAGAAATAAAGTAACTCACACTAATATTTGAATCCATTTATTTGATTCATAACATACTAGTTTATTGATATTGTACTATCAGAATGGAATATTTTTTAATTTGTAATTATAAGCTAATAGTTAAAATATCTGTTTTCTTGAATTGCAGCAGCTAATAGTTATCTGCATACTCAAGAACACGAATCATTGCACTGGTTTGTTACAAAACCTTGTCTGATATTAAAAATTTCCAACTGCTATATTTTACTTTATGACATATAACTCAGCTTAATTACCTTTTTGGAAATTTTAATTGTATTCTTGAAAATTTTATCACATGTACATTTTTTGCAAATATGTTAAATTTGAGATTTTCATGAAATTGTAAAATTTTCTAATTACTGTGTGAAACTATCTAATGTTTATGAACATAAACAAAATTCCGTAAGCCCTCTAGCACTGCCCATTATAAGAAATTCAGTTCAAATGTATAATTATCTGATTTTAGGGTGCAAAACCATCAATTGTACGGTTAATCTAGTTTAGTTCCGTAAAAGAGTTTAACTGCTTTTTTCTGTTTACGCGAGCTTTTCTGTGCAATCCAATGAAATCCTGAGCCATGAACATGCCAATTATTGACATGTTCATCTCTAAGGGTTCGCACACAAGTGACAGGAAACATTTTTTCTTCTTTTAAATTAATCTAAATAAACATTGTTAAATTTTGTTAACCACTTTTATATTTATCATGTTAAATCTTGATGTGAAGAAAGATGTATTTTACTCAGTTTCTTTCAAGTTCTTTTGCTTATTTTATCCTCTGTTTACTTAATTTTGACTTCATCGCTCTTTCTCTTTGTTTGTGGTTGAAAACACTATTATTCTTTAATAGAGATTTTGAGTTCCTTAATTTTTTGGATATAACAAATTAATTTTTTTAAGTGATATAAAAATTAGAAATTATCTTTTTGTATTTATATTATGTTAATCATTATACTTTGATTGAAAAAATCACAATACATTGATTAATGTTGTTTATTGTAATCATAAAGTAACTTCGAATTCGTAATATTTAAATTTTTTTATATAGATTCAGGTGTCTGTTCTGAAGGTAGTTGTCATTGTTTGTATTCAGTTAAATCAGGTAAGTGTTTGCAGATATTTTTGATTTCATTATGTGCAATTTATTGTAATATTTATAAATGTGCTATAAAATAAAATTTAAATTAAATTTCACAGCAAAAGATTAAAGTCAGATTACACAAAATGTTAGAAAATGATTTACATAAGAAATGTTATCTACACAAGTGATTATCAGAATAATGGAAAAAAATGTGAACAAAAGTAACATTTTTGAATGCGATTCGTAAGCATTAAAATATAATAATAGCTTTCAATATTTTGCAAATAGAAACGTATAAAATGTATGAAAATATCTTTTTTCTTTTTACGCGAGCTTTTCTGTGCAATCCAATGAAATCCTGAGCCATGAACATGCCAACTATTGACATGTTCATCTCTAAGTGTTCGCACACAAGTGACAGGAAACATTTTTTCTTCTTTTAAATTAATTATTACAATACACAAGGGAATGAATCATACACAAGGGAATGAACGTACAGTGTATTACACTTGTCACAGATGTTAATGACAAACGTCGTTTACAATGGTGAATAACCTAGTCGATTGAAAAGTGGAAGAAAGTAATATGGTTTACTAAATCATCTTTCACAATTTTTTCACAACAGGACTGGTGCACGCTTGGAGGATACCTACACAAGGGTATTCATCGTCATTGTCATCTTCCAATTGTAGAGCGTTGAGGTAGATCTGTCATGATATGATCAACCATGTTGCGGTTTTCTCCAAGACTAATCGTAATCCTAAAAAGAAGGATCACTTGGGAGAAATATAGAGAGATTCTGGCTCATCAGATCCATCTTATGATCCCAATTTTGTTGCCTGCAAGAGATGGAGTTTTCCAGGATGATAATGGACCTATCCATGCATCAGGACTTAATCAGTCATGGTTTGATGAACCCTAGAATAAAGTTAATCCTTCTATCTTAGCTCGCACAGTCACTCGACATCAATTTAATATAAGCGTTATAGTCAATTTTAGAGCGTTCAAGAAATCGATATCTTCTTCTGGAACCGCTCTCAGAACTTTCATAATATCTCCGTGAAGAAGAGTACAATATTCCTCTAAATACTATTCAACATTTGTAAGATTTCATTCTTAGAGGAATCTAAGCGGTATTACATGCTAGTGACGATCCTACAGCTTATTAACAAAGGATTCTTTATAAATCTGAGGTTTATAAAGGCTTAGAAGGTGTTTCCATTATTTTATAACCTTTGTAATTAGAAAAGCATCTCTCTTTTTATTTGTTATATAATAGTAGACATTTTTTTAGATGCTAGATTTTCAGTATTTATATGTCGTCATTGCAGAATTCTTCATCTACACAAAACTTCTATTGTAGTATGAAAGTTTTTTACTTAAACCGTTAATGATTACATTGGCAAATGAAAATAATTTTTCATTAAATTTAACATTAAAATGGGTAAATAGTTTTCAAAATTATGTGTTTTCTGATTTGAGATTTGACGCATTATTTTTAATATTATTTTACAATCTCTCCAATTATAGTTATTATTTATTCTTACATTTTAAGTTTTTCCGGAATATTTCAAACATGAGCTGCTTGTTTTAAATATTTTTTTAACTAAAACATTAAAGTTATTAATTACGAATAAATCATGCTTTAAATATCTTTTTGATTACAATTTATCAAAATTATAATTCTGTTTGTTAATAGATTTCTGCTTTTGAAACTCTAGAAGAAATTGAAATTTGAGACGTAAGATTAAGTTTTGTAGCAGAAAGTTTTTATTGAGTTACAGATTGTGTAACTAGGTATAACTACACTTCATATAAGTATATAGAGGGTTATATAATTGACCATTAGAGCCACATATTTTACATGCAATATGTAAGAAGAATTTTGTAAAATAAAAGAAGCTATATAAGGAAATTTAGTATAATTTTAATGCATCTAGAAATAACTAGATAACATTTCTCAAAGTCATTTCAACTGGTCAGTCTGAAATATTGTTACTATTTTTTACTATAAAAAAGTAAACTCCAATTTTACTAAATTTTAATTAAACTCCAAGTTACTCCAATTTTACTATAAAAAAGTTGAAAAAAGCTGAACGAAATATATAATTATTTTATGTTTGTTTCTTTTATAATAAAAACATATAACTGATATCGATTGTTAAGAATTTCGGTCCATCAAATTGTTATAAATTTATCTTAAAAAACAATAATTAAAAAAATTTATAGTATTCCACTTTATCAGTTTTTAAGTAAATGAAATAGAAATACCAATGATGCAAAATATGACTGTAATTGTAACCTTTTGACCAGTCATCAACTCAGTGATTTACCAGTCTTAGTGTTTATGAATATCTCATATATTTATTATTTTATTGGTAGAACTATATATTTTAAAATTACTTTGAAATTAAAAATTGCTTTTGTTTCTGTTTCTAGTTTAGTAATTAATAATACTTCATGGATTTGTTACGTAATATTTGTTTGCGAATTAATCTATATATTTCTTAAAACTTTAATGACCGAACATTTATGAAACTAAAATAGTATTAAATGTTGACAATTGAAACTTTAGTTTTCTTCGTATAATTTACTTTAAATATTAAAAAAATTATACGATTCGAAATTCACAATGAGATGTTAAATATTTGAATAAATTATTGAATTCTACTTCATTTTTTATTTAGTTTCAATCAAATATTATAAAAATAGGTAAGAAATTGATAGCATTTATGAAATGCACCCGATTGGCAACAAAAATTTTTATACCAGGACGAAAAGCAAGTAACATTATATTTATTGGACAATTTATTATACTACAAATAACATGTTATTAAATTTTCAAGAAATTGGATCCAGAGAAATTAGAACTCAGAACATCTCTGGCAGTAATATCAGCACTTGTACGCCTAGGGATTGATCTGACGAGATTAGATGGCATGTACAACTACCCATACAGCTTAAATTACATGCTACAATTCATCTATCATATTAAATAGCATGTTATTACGAGCCAGTTGCTTGGCACTTATTGCTTATTATTGATTAGAAAACTGGAGAACATGCTGGCTAATACAATGGAAGAAGATTTTCTATACCAAGGAAAATCCGTACAATACTGGTAAACATACATTATCAATCTGAAACGCAGAGTTTTGCAAAGCTCGAATAATAGATAGAGTTATGGACAATAATATAACAGAAATACAACGACACCTATTCAAAAGGACGTCAGTGTTAACAAGAGTTATCGTGACGAATATATAATAGCAATCTAATTTATTGCTCCAGGCAATTAACCAGCATGATGTCGAAAGCATTCTGGCGACTCGTGTTCTCCTCATTGTTTTCAAACATGGATGGATCATCATGATGTTTTAATTTGAACCACGATTCGTTTGAAAACAGACATCCCATCGTTATTAGGTTTAGGTTCATGGTTGATCTTATTATTGAGGGTAATTCTGTTCGTGATGTAAAAATCAAGGGTAGCAAAATCCATAGCCGTCTAACCAAGAGTTCATGCTGCTTGCAAATGTCGTCTAATTTTTCGTACAGCTACTTGTTGTCTTGCAAACGGTCCCATTTTTTTACTCTAGGCTTATGAAATAGACATAGATCCATCAAGGCGGGTAATACATATATATCTGTTTTCTGAGCTGTTCGTGTTAGTAAGCTGCTAAATTTCTATCACGACAATTTGAATACATAAATCTTATGTTCTGCATACACAGTCGCAATACATTAACAGTCACTGCAGCGGGTTGCAATTCGATCTCTATTAAAGTCAAAAATATGCTGGCAAACATTTATTCTTCTTACTTGAGCCATCACAGCAACTTTTTAAAGACAAAAAGTTCAAAAGCAACTTTTGTCTGAGAAAACTTCTGTGAAATTTCTTCATTGAAACATATTGTAGGTATCATTACCACTATCATTTTTACATGACTGCGTTGAAAAGATAATCATTCTCATTATACAACAGCTTCTTCCTGTCATGCAAATTGCATGTGGATAACAGCACCTTCTTAGTGTTGTAATTTTAATGATCAACAATATGTGTGTACTTTGTTTACCAATTTTTGTACAAAGAAAACATTTTTTTTAAAATTTTGACTTTTAAAAACAACTTTTTTCCTCTTTTACATTTTAATGTACACTTTTCGATTAACATCCTTCTTTATTATAACTTTCTTTAAATATATTTGTATAAATAGCTTAACTATCTTAAACTCATAATTTTCCATACATTTTAAAATAGTTATCTTTTATTTACATTAATTTTACTTTTCTCTAAACCTTTTTTTTTATCTCAAAATACCTTTACCATATTTCTTTGGACATGTTTTGTTGCAGGAAGAGTTTCACACAATTTTTTTTCTACTGGTGACTTGATTTTCTTGCTTCTCTCAAAAGAAGCACCATGTTTCTGTTAATTTTTTTATTGCAAAATTACCTCAAAGTGAAGTATTGCCACATAGAAGTTTTACACAAATGGGAAATTATTCAGCTTAAATAAATTGGTTCATCAGAAAATAGTGTTTGAAAACGCTTGCTGATTAATTAACTAAATATAGAATAATTTTAAGTAATTAAATCTTGTCGATTTAAAATAAAGTATCATTTACTTGTTTATATATGCGTCTAACTATTTTAACCTACAGCACATTGAAATTGAGATACTCTACTTAACACAATTGTTAAAATCAATATAAAATATAAGGAATGAAAATTATTTTAATAAAAGAGATACAATTTTACCTATGTTATATAAAATAAATGTAATTTTCTAATGTATAGTATTTATTGATCAGTAAGTGCTTTCTTCTTAACAAAGAAATATTATTCCTTCTCACAAGGTACGTGGACATGATATTGGGTTAAAGAAAGAAAAAAGTTGAGCAAAAGAAATAATACTTTCTCTCTTTGTGTTTTGGGCTCCGACATAAAACACAATCCTAGAGCTATTAATGTAAATTTAGAAGTTCTATTTTACATTATTTTTAATATAAAATTAGAATATTTTTTGCAGATTATATTCCTTACGTAAAATTAAAACAAAGTTTTAAAAATTTGCTATTAAATAAGAACGTATTTTTGATTTTTAACGATAATGTGAAATCAATTTTTTTTTAAGTTGTGCATACTTAGATTTTGTTTAGCAGTTATTTCGCTATGAAATTTGTTAATATCTAATTAAACTATTACTTTTTATAGAAGAATACTGTAAGCATGAAGTTCAAGAATGCAATTCTAATTCTTGTCAGAATGAGCAACCTTGTATCCAGGAGGATTTATTCTCGTATTGCAACTGCAGCATCGGCTATAGTGGAAGAGTTTGTGAATATGGTGAGCCTTGTGTGTGCATAATATTTTTAACAAAAAATGTTAATAAATTACTTGTGATTGAACTTTAGATAAATTTCATAGTGAAATGTTGCTTAACTATTTTGTTAAATTTTAAATTCAGCTGTCACCAATTTAATGTAATTAATTATATCTATTATTATTTATATATTGGATGTTAGACCCTCATATGTTTCTAAGTAAACATCTAAATATACTGGTAAATTTATGTGAAAAATTAATCTTAACAAATTTTACTGTAACCAATTCTACTACATATTTTATTTGAATATTAAATATAAGCTAGTTTCAAGGATAACTAAATGTCACATTCAAAATATACTCGTGGTCTCAATACAAAATAGATCCTGGGCTCCCTATAAAGGGCTTAGAAATTAAAGAAACTAATTCCATCACTATTTATTTCAAATATTTGTTTCTAAAATATTGTGCGATATGATTACTAAAGATTTAATATAATGTACCATACTTCTGTATCAGAATTAACTATTAACACAGTAGACTATAACACAGAAAATTATTTATTTAAGCGCTTGTTTGGTAGCTAAATTTTTTTTTAAATTGTAAAGAAAATGAATTTGGTTTATTTAAGAACACTGTGTGCTTTCAATATCTTAACTTGTATAATTAGCATTTATTTTCACTCTACTAAGAACATAATTTTTGGTGACTTTTATCTAATTAACTATTTTATAAATTCAATTTGCATTTTTTATATGTTTTAACATCTTGAATTCTAAATTTTAGGAGAAATCTAAATATGGATTTATATCTATTTTTGAGGAATAATTTAAAATATGAGTTTTCCGTTAATTTAGCTTACATCTAGTTTATTTGTTAAAAATAAGCTTGTGTTAACATCTTCAGATAATGAAACGAAAAACAAAATAAATTTCTTGCAAAGGGGTAAATAATTTTATTTCGTTCTTTATTTTAGCATGGTCAAACATACTTAAGTTATTGAAGAAATAAACGGTTTTTTTGGCTGGCAGAAAAAAAATTTAAGAAAAATTCCTCTTTGTGTTTTCTGAATTAAACCAAAAATATTAATTTATCATAAATTATAATCCCATTCCATGGTAGGCAGTTTACAAACCAGTGACAGTTTGTTTTAAAATAATTAATAAATTATATCATTATATAAATATTAAAAAATGATGCAAAAATTTCCAGATTTAAATTAAATTGAAATGACACTTTAGAAAATTTGGTTTATGAATGAAGATGTTATAGGTTGAAAAATATTTCAATCTTGTTTTAATGCAGATAAAAAATTTTAATTCATGATTAGCAATATCTTAAGAAGCTCATTTCAAAAAGCAAACATAAGGAAAGGTGGGATTTAATATGGACTTAATAATAAGAGAAATTTTTCAAAATCTTTATATCCATAACTTTTATGTATCAAAATATTTAGAAAAGTTTTAATTCTGTCATAAGAAAAGTTGAATTGATGTAGCTCATAAATTGCATATGTATAAGAAATCATTTATCTGATTCTCTATCTTCTTACTCATTGAGTTCGGATATTTTTATCTTTTATCATGAAAATCTTACTTTTTCTATAAACGTCCTACATTTTTGCGAAAGCTATTCATAACAAAATTATACTATCAAAAATAATATTACCTTTTCATCATATCAAAAAAGTAAAGACTGTTTTACAGCAATACTTTCCTGATATTTTAATTTCGTTATAGAGAATATTTTTAACATAAGATTTTCTCACATAAATATGACTAATGAATTTCTAAATTTGGATAATTATGTTTGATAATAATATATTTCTTATTAATTGAGACTTTCAAATTTATGCATGTTTAATAAATCCAGTACTTTACGCTAAATATTTATAATCTGTATATCAAAAGACTAATTTTTGGAAATTTTAGGGTATAATAAACTCTTCAATGACATATTTCAGAAATAATTAATTAAACATTAATTGAAAATATATTCTTCATACCTTTGAGTTCTTTTAGTTTTAAACAAGTATGTCAAATCAATCTTTTCCAGTCTGTTGCCATAAAAACGATATGGCAATGACAGTTTTTATTTTTTTGTACTTAATGATGCGTCGAAAGAGGTACACTAAGAAAGAGAGCACGATATACATTCTTATGATATTTGCAGAAAAATTCAAAAGATATTCTACTGCAAAATCATTATACACATTTTTGAAGTTCATACATAGTTTTTTAATGGTACTCGAAGGTCACACTTTAGATTCGTTAACATAAGTACCATAGCAAATAATTATATTTCCAATGTTTAATTTACTCAAAGAAATTAGTTTTTTCACAGTAACGAAATTTAATATCAATGATTTTTATGCACTAATTTAAAAGAATATCAAAGCAACTAATATAGAAATAAACTAAGTATTCATTTAGACATTCAGAAGGACTTTGCTATACTCTTTTGATATATTGATAAATTGCCTTTAAGTTCACTACTGGAAGAAAGGTTTTGAAAGAGATATGTATTAAATGCACATGAATGAAATTAATTAAATGCTTGCATTTAAATGCATGAATGAAATTTACACTCTATTATGAATATTATATTTAATTATTGGAAAAAAGGCAAAAATGTACTTATATGATTTTTGTCAAATTTTGAGAATAAAATTTTAAAATTCTGCACATTTACTTACAATGAATAAATATTTTAATTATTTTTTTCAAGTTGTTTTCTCGTAATATAGTTTTTTCTTTCACGTACGTTCAGAATTTTATTTTAATAAAAGGCTAATCACTACTGTTATTTATCATTTATTTAAATGTTAAAAATGTGAATAACATATTGTATTGAAAATCTTGTATAAATAAGTACATCACTTTATTCTTATTGATTTTATAAAACCTTTATTTCATTTAAAATACAAAAAATATTTCTTTTCAGATGTAAATGAGTGCCTTGACAATAATGGTGGCTGTTCACATTCATGTATTAATACTGTTGGCTCTTACTACTGCGAATGTCCTGAACATATGGTACTTTCCGAAAACAAATTAAAATGTATAGGTAAGAGCATAATGTCCGTTATTAGGAATGTAAACTTTAAAAGAAGTGCTCCATGACTTCAATGAAATCTTTGATGTATTTTCACATGCATTTGAAAGCAAACTAACTTGTTTATTTTATATAATGGTTGTCATGTCTCATTTTGAAAAATAATTAGTTTCGAAGTGGATATATATATATATATATATATATATATATATATATATATATATATATATATATATATATATATACACACACACACATATATATATATATACATATATATATATATATATATATATATATATATATATACACACACACACTTTGGAGTGTAGAGAAACGGAGATTTAAGAAGTTCCAAGGATTATGAGGAGTTTATACATATTCTGGAATTTTTATTACATATTTAATGGATGTAGAAGAGCAGTAAGTTTTTTACCCAACATATCCTATGCCTACTTAAGGGGATTAAGATCAGGAGAGTAAGCGAGTCACTATATATACTGTATACCTTCATTGACAGTATGGTAACAAGCTACATTATCATTCATGAAAATGAATCGAGGACCAACAGCATATCGCAACAAATGAAAATAAAGTTCCAGTACATCAATTTTGTACTTTTTGATGTAAAAAACCCCGTTTCAGTGATGTAAAAGTCTGTGTGACCATTCATTATAATGCTTGCCTATAACTCTCCTATCAAATTTATGTCTTAGTTTAATGCTTCCTGGGTGAAAATGTGTTACACATTCTCTCCTTATCACTATCCGATAAGAATTTGTGTGGCAAATAAAGCAGGACTCATCACTGAACACCACATTTGCTCACTTTGGAAAAATCCAGCACTGCTGTTTCAAATTCCAATTTCAACAAGTAAGTTTAGATGCAATGCAAATTGCTTGTTGTCTGTCATCTATATCAACAGAACCGAGTCTTCAATAAATAGGTTTTCTGGAAATTCGTATCCCAGTAGCGGCTGCGAGCTCTGAACCTAGTAATAGTACAGGAATATATTGAACACATAACAAGTTTCTTTGTACTACATTGTAACTCATTTTAATTTTCAGAGTATATGCTTGTACTGTTCATCATTGTGTTTATTTAATTTCATTACTTGAAGAAAACTTAAAATTTAACTTTGCATATGATTTGCGCTTATTTTCTCACTTAGTTCATTTGTTATTCTGTTTTGTATTGTAACTAAATAAAATTAATATTTTAATAAGTTGATTTTTCCTTTTTTCAGATACTGCATTTTGTGAAGAAAATGGTCAAGTTTTCTTGGTAATTAATTAATTTATCTCCCTTTGGATACATATATCTATTAAACTGGTGTGCAATCTTAAGGGACGAAGAGCTGGAAAATCACAAGCATATCAGTGTTTATTTAACCATTAGGCAAGAAGAATGGAAAGAATATTCACGAGAGATCAAATGGGTTCTAATACGCTAGAGTATGCTTATATTTGCAACTTGCGTATAGTATGGATATAAATGTATATACATACAGAACATGCTTGTATATACATTTAGATATATTAGATGATTGTTGGAATGGCATAAGGCACACTTCTCTGTGCTCAGATGTCAGATCATCATTTTCGTGAAAGGTACTGCATGTACTTCTTTGAAAGCATTCCACAGGACATATAAATTTAAGCAACGTCGTTTTGCTGTCCATATATATCCAGCTGAAAATCCTATCGACGGTATCTGAAGGACTTTACTTGATTATGAATTATTGTGAAATTAAAGGAAGTATGAAGTGTGACAGGTGTGACACATACTGAAAACTACTCGTCAACTCCTATCGCGTTTAACCGTGGTTAGGTATTTGCCTGATAGTGGTCTATTTAGAGTATGAGGAGTATTTGTTGCACCATTATACTTCCCTGTACCTAGCCCTTAGTTGGGCTCTACCAGTTAGTGGAAGCAGCCGAGTAATTTAGAAGCAGGGATCAAACAGAAGACCTAATACTTGACTTGACATCCCCAAAGGTAGCATTTCACTTGAAGGATATTGAGACCACAAGCTATTTAATTTGTCCCAGTCACCTTTAGTGACAACAGATTTTCGATTAAGACGGGATACGAACTCACTACCTTTCATTATTAAAAAACGACATCCAGGTTACCGTGGCCCCTACACGACAAGAAACTCGGTGTGTGCCATTAACACTTCGGCAATATGTTACATAAAATAAACCGCCCTTAATATTTGGTCTCTCACCAGTGTATAAATATACCTATATAAATTATTTTATTCTAATATAATTTATGTAATAAAAATAATTTAATAAAAATATAATAAAATATTTTATTCTATTTTTATGTTATTAGCTATGATTTTCTCTTGTAAGAATTTTTTTGCGTCTTCCAGGATGGGCAGACTTGGACATCATCTTGCAGAGAGTGCCTGTGTAATAAATCTGTTGTGATGTGCCATGATTTACAGTGCGAAAACATCAACTGTCTACCAGTAAGTCGAGTTTGTTTTCTTTAATGCAAGATATTGCCTTTAAATATAATTATAAATGCATCTGTTATCCAGAATAAGAGAAAATGTATAAAGGAACAATATTCACACACAGAAATATGGTTGAAAAATTTAGTGAAAACTGTTTTTGATAAGTTGAAAAGATGTGAGTAACAGAGTTAAATTTTTAACTGATGGAACCACATGGAATTTAAAATTTCAAGCATTTAATGATAGTGCATATTTTGTGACATCCAATAGAAAAAATTAATTCTAATTTATAATACTAAGCGAGAATAGTTGCTCAGAATCTGACCCTAATATGCTTATTTTTGTTTTTATAATAAAATATTTTTTTTATAAGTGTATAACATAAATATTTTATTATACAATTTCGTTGGTATATTTCTCTACTAAACTTTACAACCTATGTCATATGTGATTTTAAAAATTGTTGTTATGCTAATTATAGCAATAAGAATTAGTTATATTAAGTGATCAAGGTTTTTAAGTTTTCTTTAGTGCTATTTCTGTTTTATTTTTGGACTGCTTTAGATAACATTTTCCCTATCCATTTCAAGTTTCACTGAAGTATTAATGATAGTTTAAGTTATGCAGTTTTTAGAATTCATTTGAGATGAGGAATGTATAATATAGTCAGTTTTAATCACAGCACTCAAAGGACTATGAAGAATGAAAGAATAATTGTATTTTCTTATGATGCATTGTTAAATTATGAAAGGTTTTGTGTTTAAATGTATCCCTTTAGATTTCAATTTATATATATCAATCAATTTAATTTCATTTCAATAATGTTAATTTATATTTTGTTTATATGATCTAAAATTTCGAATTCATTGAATATTACTTAAAATGTTTAATTAATAGCTAAATTCTGATGCCTTAATGTTGTTATGAATAGTAGTCATACATTCAAAAAATATTTTTCACATATGTTTTCCATTTCTATGAATTTAATTGTAATAGTAATATGTAAATCCCATAATAAGAACTATCCAGATGAAGAAATTATTTAATCTTCATATTTCCATAGAATATGCTGTATAATTAAGATCATATTCATTTATTTCAAGTTTAATAATCTTTTGGATTGTGTATTCAGTTATTTTCTTGTATGATATATATATATATATATATATATATATATATATATATATATATATATATATATATATATATATATATATATATATTAAAAAGATTATATATTTGAATTGCTTTTCTCTTACAGGAGGAACATCTTATTCATTTACCTGGAGATTGTTGTCCAAAATGCGTTTTGTGTGAGTATATAAGATTTTGTATTAAAAACCATGTGTTTGTAATGTTATTTCATTAATTTGTAATACTTTTACATATTTATCATAATACTTTTAGTTCATTACGAATGTTATTTACATTTTTAGTATCTTCTTAATCATATATTTACAAAGTTACTTTTATCTTTTTTGAATATCTTCTGTTAATGCTTTCTCGATAAAATATAGAATTCTTTTATCAACGTCTCAAATTATCAGTTGGAATTTAAAACGTTTTGTAAAACTTAAAAAGCAGATTTGTGCATATAATGTCACGTTATATGTTTACATTAATAACAAAATCTGACGGGGATGTAGAGCAGATTAAAAAAGATGTGCATTGCATTTTCTTAAATGCAAAAGAATGTTTTTCATTGTAATTTGATTCTTTTTAAAACTGCTAAAATTTATTCATCAGTAAGTTATGTATGCAGTTATTTTTCTTGAAATGTAAAGTATTTTATTTCAAGAAATGCTTTACAGTTCAAAAAATGTAATTATTTAAATATGAAGTATATTTTCAAGAAATTTACATTTTAAGAATACATTACATTTCAAGAAATTTAAAGTATTTTTGAATGAATATAAAGTATTTCCTTTTATAAAGTATTGAAATGTAAAGGATTTTTGTTTACATTTCAAGTATTTCTTTACACTTCAAGAATACAACTAAAATGTTATAAGATCCAGCTACTGCATACAAATCGGAAAGCTATTATTTTGGAAAATTTTTACTCAAAATGAGTCCTAAAAATATATATTATTAAACAAATTTTGTAAATTTTTTAAGAAAAAGTATGAAATTTTAATAATTTTAAATTAAGCAAAAATTAAAGAGAGTATTAAAATGCATTAATATATTTTATAAAATAAAGATGCAAATAAATAAACTGATAAACATATTTGTTTAATATATTTGTATCTTTACCTATTTGTGTCATTTATTTACTTGCATATTGTAACGTATAAAATTTATATATTTTATCAAATATAGTAGCTGCTTATTTTGTAAAATATAACGTGTAATTTTATGAATTGTTTTGCAGATTCTTTCTGTTTTATTTTACCTAACAATACTGTAACTGCATTCGACTTCTCTCAGTACGAATTCACCGAAGATTGCTCTTATACCGTTGTTGAAGATTGTGTTCACGGCCAGTTCAGCGTTCGTATGGCATTCTCCGAAGAAATTCACAACTCAACAAAGAGCCTTTCGGTGTTCCAAGCTTGCTCACACTTTCAAGTAACCAAAATTGATGAATTACTTATAAATAATGAAGTTATTCTACCTCCTTTTAAAAATGAAGAGTTTCATGTGAAATCGACAAATGTAAGCACCGACATTTGGACAAATTCAGGTTTGTACATTCAATGGCATTCTAACGGGGAGATTATGCTTGCTGTTCCATCTCAAGCCGCTGATTTTACGTGCGGTATATGCAGTGCCTTTCAAGAACATAACGCAATGAAGTCTGAAAGATATAAAGAAATTTCTTCAGTAAGATCTTATTTTGATGCTATTTATTCCTTTGTTTTACTGTAATTCTACACTCCTATCCAACCAATAAAAATTTTTGTTGAAAATATAAATTTTACATTATCAATGTATACAAAAATTTATATGAAAAAATATCATTGAATCATGTTTTTAATGTATATTGGGTATAAACATTCCAATATTATAAAGCAATATTGAGTTATAGGAAATTTTTTATAGAACCTCAACAAAACAAGATAAATACTTAATTTGCTTGTTATTGTTCTTGGAAATAAATTTGATAAACTAAGAACAGCTTATTACTTAATCTGTTTTTGCTAACATTAATGGTTATTAATAGAAAATTTGAAGTTTGTGATTTTTTTCTTCTATTTTGTACTTGGGAAGATAAATATGTAAGACATGTAAGCAGAAAAAATTTGTATAGAAATAAATTAAAATAGAATAAATATTTATTTTTGTATGTATATGATTTTTAATCTCATTATTTCCAGAAAGGCAACATTTTTACGTTGTTACCTTACAGCCAAATTATTCACAAAGCTATATTATTTTTATTAATTTATTTCAAATTTACTGTAATCAATATAAGTATAAAATCATTGCACTAAAGTTGTTATATCCATACTTTATATTTACATACCATACTTAAGTCAAAATTTGTTTTATATCTTTTAGGATATATTTAACATCATTTGTGCACTTTGCCAGACAATATTTTTTTTTATTTTATTAATGAAATGTATTAAAAAATCATCATTAAAAGTAATTTTTAAAAATTCAAACAAAACACTTTAAGAGACGTGTTTTATGAAGTTATAAGGGTAGAAATTTGTATCGAAAGTACACTTAGTTAAATATGAATCACAAAATATCATCATAACCAGTACAGTTTTGTTAATTCTTATGAAATGAAATTCTAATTTGGAGCTATGAAACATAAAGGAAGAGGATTAAATAAAAGCTTTTTAATTTTTTATTTGGCTTTAGTTCAGTGTTCTTATAGTCAACCTATTGCTATTAATTTCTGAGTTTAAACTTAAGTCTTAATAAGTTATCATCTGATCATCAAGCTATAAGTTATCAGCTGTTATCAGCTGATTATTATTAAGACTCATATCTCACACCAATCAATATATAGAAAAATTGTTGCATTGTTTAACATCGTAAACGGTGATCAAATATTTTTACCAAGATTTATGTATCCATACTTTTTTGTTAAATGATAGCAGTGAGATGTAAACTACTTATTTTCTAGTTTTCGGAAAATATTCATGAAGTTTCGAAGGTCATTTTTCTTATTATTCTTCCTATTGGGGTTTGGTAAGTTTCTAATCAAAGTGAAATAAAATCCTTCAGTAGTAATGAACATATAGATTGGGATTTGGGGACACTAGTGTGTTTGGTTACATTATAAAGACTTTTCAACTCAGTGAATTCATTTTAAGGACATTTCTATGTGAAACATTGGTAAAATAATATTCTTTCATCTCATTGAAATATAAGACCGTTACCGGTGATAAACAAGCCAATGATTTAGAACGAGTAATTGAACAATATGTCTTATTGTACAGTAACATATTTTGCAATCCTTTCAATGACATAATTTTTAATTGTTATTAACGTAGGTAAATTTTAAAAATAAGCGTTATAAATAAAAGTAACTGAGAAATATTGAGAAATCAGAATAAAGAGGAATCATACATAAATATTTATGCTCTAGACTCAGAATCTTAGCTATGTTGCTAGAAGTTAATTCCAGCTATATAAGTTTTATTAAATTACCCTTTGCTGGTACGCATTAGCATTATTATTGTACAAAAAACCCCGTTTGTTTGCGTTGTGCTTGATTCATTAGTACTATTTGTATTCTATATGTATAGCAGTATGATTAGTTTAGTATAATTGTTTATGTCTTTACTATTTCTTCTTACATCCTTCGACTGAGCATATTAAGCACTACATATAGTGGTTACACATATGTTATATGTATCATTTTCTTGCAAGGAGAGTCTACAAAATCTCTTTGAAACAAAGGTTTCTCCATTAAATTTAGAACATTAACAATACTTTTTATGTTTACTGTAGTTTTTTTTACATAAAGGATCTGTACCCAGTAATAATTCTGGTAATTCAAAATAGGCTACTGTTTTCCATTTACAATCCTATTTTCCCTTTATTTTATTTACACTGAAGATATTACAGGCACTTATGATGAATAACTTCTCTTTAAAGTTGATTACTCGCATATGTTAAGCAAAAACATGCTTGGTTTGACTTTTTGGGTTGATTCCTAGATTGTACTGCAGAATTCAGTGAACTTAAACAAATTTCGCTTGATGCTCTTGCTAGCCCAAAGCATTTTTAAGACTGGCCTAAAATATATAAGTTTTTGTTTTAACACCAAATAAATCTATCATGTGTCGAAATGCATAACATTTTCTTTAAAATCATTTAAAAGCTATAATGCTACCACAAATGTTGTAAAATTTATGTTTTTCTTTCTAATTATGTGTATTAATTATTCTTAGTTGTGACTGTGACTGCTTTGCTTTATGTATATTAACGTACTAACGCACTATATATTTGCCTATAGGAAAAGAAATGCTTTGGGAAAATAGAAGATAATCCAGTCATCCGAAATAAAGATACATCAATTTTTATGGGATATTCGCTTTTAATTTCAATGCTAATGCTGTGTTTAATGTTTTTTATATAATTTAGTTAGTCTGTTTTATTTATTTCAAGATAAAGAAACTTAAAACTTATTTTTAATATACTGTGTAAGATTAATGAATTATTTGTCTTTTCATTCGCATGAAATGTCTAAATAAAATTAAAACATAAAAATTTAAGACATTGAAATAAAATATTGCTACATAAATTTAAAGATTAGCTTAGTTTATGTGTGTTGTAAATTTGAAGATAGATGTTTACAGCAACAATAAAATCACAGAAATAAGTTATTAAGACTATGCAATAACTAATTAATAAAATAAAGTAGTGTCTATGATAATTATAATTTCAGTAAGTTTATAGTTTTAAAAATTTTTTCATTTTTCGCTCATCATAAGTTTTTATTTGTCATTATAATCTGACATATTTACACACCCATATTAAGATCTTTGTCATTGTTTACGTGTAAATATTAGTTTGCATTCACAAGTTTCTAATGCAATATTTTGATTGAAAGTGTATTTTTGTGTATATATATATATATATATATATATATATATATATATATATATATATATATATATATATATATATATATATATATGTATATGTATATATATATGTATATATATATATATTTATATATTGTTCAACAGTGATATTTTAAATAAATTTGATTCTTATCATCAAGCTTGTGCATAGTTCTTTTAATAAGATAATAAAATTTTCCAGTTTTTTTTCTTATCTTGGTTGACATAAATCTAACATTTTTTGAAAAATCCTAAATTATAAAGCCTCACAAAAAATGTTTTACTTTAATGATTTAAGATATTCAATACTATCATTATTATTTTAAAAGAATTAAACTATTATTCTAATAAAATGAAAATTGTAATTAATTATTATTTGTGTTATATATTAGTTACATATTTTCAAAACATTGTTCATAATATTATAATTACTTATATTAACTCATTTCTATGCTTTTTTGGAAATTTATATACTCTAATAAAAGATCACAAATTCTCTGAAAAATGAGAGTGAATTGTAAGCAGTTTTCTTAAAAACTTATAACAATTTAGAACGGTTAAAATGCATTCACTATCCACATTTTAAAAAACAAAATAAAGTACAGCTTCTTAAAAATACGAAATAATTTCAATTATTTTTAACAGAAGAACATTTTATTTTATCTAAAGTTTGATGCATTTTTTATTAACAAAAGAAAGCTTGGTATGAAAAATGCAACAAAACATAAATTATAACACACATTTAGAATGATGTGAGATCGATAAATAAATAATTTAAATGTCTTCCAAAATACTGGCTAATATATATCATTATTAATAATCCGTTATTAATTCTCGTTTTTTAAGAAGATTGAGCCACAAATGTTCAATACAAGTTCCTTTAATTTCTTTAGTTACTTTGGTTATTAGCGCTTCTACTTGCTCTTTCGAACAACCTAATACTGTGGAAGAAATGTCTGGATCACTAGAAGAACGCTCGACATACTTCTTAGAGGACTTGTATTTCTCCCATTTTATATCTTTTAAAATCTCCTTCAATAAATCATCCGAATGCAGCAATTGCTTCAAGTTACAGTCTCCTAGAAAAGCAGCAATTGTAAAAATTGCACTACGTGGATTGTGTTTAATATGCTCATGACATAATATCAAGACATTATTTTCTTCTAGTTTCTTGATCCAGGAAGAAACATGTTTGAAGTAACAGCCATATGCTAAGTCTCCTAATATGAAAGATTTGAAGAAATCTTCAAATGTGTCTGTAAAATTCGGATTAACTTTTAACAGCTTGTAATAAGAAACACAAGCGTCCCACGGTGTACGAACAATGTAAATGTACTTTGCTCTTCTGTAAAATGGAATGGCATGTACAGGCAAATAAGTTTTAAGAAGACGAGGTGATTTCCTTTGTAGTATATCTTCTGGTAAGCCATGGGTTTCAATTGGTGCTAAGTATCGATTTGTGTAGCTATCTCTTTGGGGCATTTTAGCAAATGGATACATGAGTTTCCAAACAATGGTGTCCATAGTTTTACTATCACATTTAGGATAGGAACAAATCATTACGTCTCTGGCATGTGGTTTGAATGTGAGAGCCATATGAATAAAATCCGGTCTGAAAAACTGTGAAAGGGGAAATTTAAGTCCAGCTATGAAATAAAACTTTTCATCTTTTTCTTCGAAGCTCCAGTCCAGGAACTTAGCCATGGTTTTATACTTTTTAATCCTAAAAATATAGAAAAAATTGGATTTAATGTATTAAGATAATCACGCATCATGCAACTTTCTGTCTAGTCAGATTCATTAAACTAAGTATAATTGTGATTTTAAAATATTACTTATGTTCTTTTAATAATCATACTAAGAAACGCAAAAAGTGCTTAAAACGAATTACTTTTCTATAATGAAAAAATTCTGACTCAAGCACAGCTATCACAATTCTGCAATTTTATTCCATTAATGTGCTTGTTGTAAGTTCTCGTAGATGGACTTGTCGTGACTGATAATTTGTTTTGCACTTTTGCGTTATTAAAACACTTACTTAGCATACATATATTTGCATTTTTTTGTTGTTTAAGTAAAATTAATTACTGAATTTTTCTGAATATTGAAAACATGAGTGGAATGGTTTTTAGAATTCTAAGTGTATCGAATGTATATAAGTGTAAGTAAAAGATCAATAATTAGAATTAGATTACTACAAAATGTTCTTGGAAGATAAAATTAATTATTAGTGGCATAAATTATTAACATTTTTAGAAGTAATTTTTTTATTTCAATTCCATCAATCATTGGAGAAAAGGAGAAATATTTATTTAAATTGATACTTCAAATTTAAGTATTTCTAGATTTATTTAATTTTAAATATACTTTATTTTTTATGTCGCATACTTTTTTTAATCAATAAAATAATACGTCAAAGAGTAATTAGATTGTAATTGATGTTTAGAAAATTTGATACTTACCTTGTACTTTGGAAATATTTGTATGGTAATTAAATATTAAATTATCTACATGTACTTACATTTTAATAGATGGTTTACAAATATATGGATGTATAATTAATATATTCAGCTTAAAAATTAAATAATTTATGTTATGTAATATTTACTTTTTGATATATTATCGAATGTATTCTTTTTTGAATGATTAATATTTTTTATTTTAATTTATTTTTAAATTACACAGTAACTTGTATATTGGAAATACAATAACTTAATAGCACAGAATTTTAAACACATATTTTTATACATAAATATATAGATACATATAAGCCAGTGGACTTAAAATTAAATTTAAAAATGATTTTCTTTTCCTTATTTGTAACATGTAATGAAATCAGCAGAATAAAACAGTAAAAGCTAATTCTTGAATCAGTTATAGTTTCTCTTTCGTTCATTGTTTTTCTTCAAGTTTTTATCGTAACGTATCTTTCAACAGACAAAAAATATGCTTACGATTAGTCTGCAATCGTTCATGATAAAAATTCGACACAGATCAAAGTGATTGTAATCCTATCATCCCTTCGCTCAACTTTTTTTTTGGCATGTTCAAAGCTCTATAGCTACTGCTGATACTACTTTTTCAAAATGAGTCCCTTTACACTCAAGTTTCCAAATGACAGTCGGATAATGAGAAATAACTGCAAAAACCACGAAAGTTTTGATTTAAAAGTTTGAAAGCGCTTATAACGTGAGCCGAATAATATGATAAAATTAATTCGATAAATTTGAAGGATGAAAATTTATTTCAATCATTAAAAATACAACATTTAAAAATGTTACCATTTAAAAGAAAGCGAAGAAATAATAAACTAGAAAATATCCAAGCAAAACAAAAATGGGATGTTTAATTTTTTCCAGTTTTGGGTGTGCATGAAGTTTTATTTTAAAAGAAGTTTTACAACCAACTGATTTTTATACGTATAATAAAATCCTTTATTCTTCTTAATTCAGAAAATTTTCTACCTATTTTATTTTTTATAATAAAACGGGACTGATTTTGATTTATATTTAACAGTATGAGTTTAAATTAGTTTTAATTTCTCAATAAGATTTGATGATAAACTTTATTTTCTCACTTAGAAATGCGATAGCCACAAGACATATTTTTTTTGATTTCATATTTTTTATCTCTTATGTATTTCAAATTAATTTTTTAAGTTCATTTTCACATATAAAAACGTGAGATACAAAGAATTGTAATTTATTTTTCATCCTGAATTCGGCATATGCTTCTGCAAAACTTGCTTTCGATTTCATACAATTGAGTAAGGAAATGATAAAAGATTATTATGTCAATTAATTTTCAATTTTTTTATTTTAACTGAAATAGTATAAAACAAATTATAGTTATCAAATGCCGACAACTATGTGTAAAAGGTCATGTTGGGCATCGTAACAATTTGTGAGAAGCATTGAGATTTATTACACTTTTTTTGGACACAAAACTCAAAAATAATGTTATATATACATATTAAATCATATCTTTTCTTTTTACATTATTTAATTATGTTACATTAACTTCATATAGAAGATAAAACAGAGAAAATGAAGTTAAAAATCACATATTAATAAAGATAGTATTTTTATTTAATTTGTGATATTCTAAGAATTCTTATTATTCGCAAGAAACAACTGAACAACCCACCAATGACTGGCTAGAAGTTGGTTACCAATTTAATCTTGATTAGTGCTAGTTTGTAATGATATGTAATTACAAGTTTTATAACAGAATAAAAGGGGCTGGAAAAATGTTAAATAATTCGTAAATATTTAGGCAACATTGAGTAAATTTCCTCAAAATCACTTTATTGTATCCTATAAAAAGTGTAAGTAATTGTCCTTTATATACTTTATATATATATATATATATATATATATATATATATATATATATATATATATATATATATATATATATATATATATATATATATATATATATATTTGTGATTTGCACTGCTTTTATTTGCGAGTTTATTATTTTCTTTGTTAAACATCAGATATCATGAGGATAGTCGTAGTGATCTGTAAATTAAATTTGGTTTTTAAAAAGACAATAAACGCTAAAATAAACTTGCAGTAAGAAAGAACTAAGTATAAATTATTTTCATCAAAAATTTTAATTTTTCTCCGTTATTTATTTTTTAACCCAGTTCTTCCCTCTCATTTTAAAATATTAGGACTAAAATTGATGATTAGGCTCTTATTAAAAGAATTAGCTAGCCGTGGCAAATTTTGCATGAGGCAACTACTTGGGTCACGTTGTAAAAGATATTATACAAAATATCAGGTTATATTATTGTTCACATCGTATAATAATAAATATAATATAAATGATAACAAAAATGTAAATATTCAATAATCCAAAGAAAGAAGATTCTAATATTCATAACAAAATAATTGTGCTTCATTAAAAAGGGGAGAACATAAAATTCTGTTTATATCGGCTTAAAGAATATCAAAACATATGAAATTTAATGAGTAAGCAAAGCTCCATTTCACATAAAAATTAAATGAAGTAGTCAAAAGAAACAGTCAAAAGAAATTTGCTATTAAATTGGAAAATAAATTGTATATATGTTATTTTCCGATTTAATTACAAATGAAGTTATTAAATTGGAAAATAGTATATTTGCATGTTATTTTAATAACTTTATTTTTTGTAATAAACACACTCGATAACATGATTTGATCATCTTTTTCATGGTATAACGTCGATGGTTGATAAATTAGATTTTAATTTATTACATTAGCAATAGTATTAATTAGTAGCTATACAGAAATAAAAGAAAACATTTTATTACTTGTGTGAGCTCAATGTTAGTGAACAAATTTGTGATTAGTGAACAAAATTGAAATGGAAATATAACTGTTGGGTTTTCGCGTAATAATGAATTTCCAAGTACACAATTCTGAGACTGAAAACCTACTAAACATTTATTACTGTTTCAAAAACTTCATACAACCGCCTTTTAATTTTAAGTACCATGAAGTAAAGAAATTGTCACTTGCGTTGACATAATTATCTTCATGCCACAGAAGGGTCGAATCAACAGTCGTTTACAAAATGTCACCGAAAAGCAATAAACCTACTCCACATCTGGGATATTAGACCCTATGGAACTTTTCATGCGCATAAATGGAAAATTGGAATTGCCATATTCTTATAGTTAACGACAGTCATAAAATCTTAAAGCACATTAATGAATACATTCAACAATTTTTTGCCAACAAATGCAATTTGATGTATAAAGCTCAAAAATAAGTTCGCATTGTTCATTGCAAGTACAAAAAATCTAAGGTAGCAGCAAATATTGAAAAATATTCTTGAACAAAAATATAGCTTTCTTTTCAGGTAAATTTAAACATTGTCTAGAACATCCAATGCTGACGTTCTAAGACAACAGATTCACAAGTACATCCTCGATATTATATATTACTAATGACATGTATTTTACAAAATATTTTGTTTTTAAGAAAAAAGAAATTATTATGTTTAATTGTATTTCAAAAAAAAAATAAAGAAAGAAAGAAAGAAAAGGAAACTTTATTATAATATTTTATGCGTATAGTTTGAAATAGCAAATATTCAATATTCTTTTAATATAATAAGAAAAATTTGAAAAAAAAATAAAATAATTATTACTATAATTTCACATGCAAAGAAAATTCTTTTCTTCATATTTTGTATTACATATAAGTTTAAAATTCTTGTGACTTAAATAAATGGTCATGCTTAAAATCAAATTCTAGAACACTGAGCTTTCAAAATTAGTTATAAAAGGAAAATTATCAAACAGAAGTTATCTTTCGCATTAATGTGAAAACATTCAAAACAAGTGATAAAATTATTTAGAAACGATACAAACTTCCCATGATTCATGCGTTATTAAAGTCCACATACTCTAAATATTTAACACTACGCAGTTGATAGCTAAACAACTGAAGACAGATTGTGATAAAAAAAATACCGTATTTTATCCACCGTGGCAACTTTTAAGATAGAAGTTTATATACACGTATCACAAAAAAAAAAAGAAATTCGTGATTAAACTGTTCAAGTAAACTCTCCAACAAAAAAGTGAAGATCATTTTCCTATCATCTGAAAGCAAAAATGTTTACTTTTGCAGAATAGGGGTTAATATCGAGTTTAGGCCTTCCACACCGAAAAATGCTGTAAAAAACAATTTCTGAATCATCATATTCAGCTTTCCTGCTTTTTGTCGTCTTCTCAATATATATATTTTGTATATTTATAGAAGTACCATAGTTAGTGCAAGAAGGAGATAATAGGTTAAATTCCCTTCAAAGAATAAAAATAATATAGTTTTTTTTTTTTAGCTATGGTTTGTAAAAAATGGGTGGAAACTTATGCCTATATCAGTGAAAAAAGTGTGAATCATGTATTGGCTAACTTTCTTGGACTACCTCATCATGGCAAAATGTAATATGGACATATGAATAACTTGTTTTAGTTTTGAATGAAGACATAAGTCAGAAAATTGCTTTTAAATGGACAAAATGTTTTCGTTAAATCAGTGTAAAACAACTGATTATCTCAAGTTACTTTATGGATGTGGGGTTGTTTTGTGTATTGTAGAATCTATGATTCGAGAGTGTATGAAGAACTTAAATGTAAAATGTTGCAAAAGAATTTTAGATCAATATTTATTGCCTTTTGTGACTTGCGTTTAATTTCAGACTTTTGGCTGAAAATAATTACTTTTTGACTTGATCAATGTATACATTACAATATATACACACAAAGTTAGTTATTTTCAAAATAAACATACCTATCATTTCACATCATTGAAGTCAGTAATTATTCCTAATACTTTATTGTTTCGTTAGTCTTATGGGGGTTTAAATTGAAATTTTTTATGTTCATTTATTGTTGATAATTAGTTAGTTTGAACTTTTTTAACAGAAAAACTTCACTCTCCCAATAAATTTAATTCGACACTGTCATAGAATCTTTACAAACGTTTAAACTCATACTTTATGCAGTTATTAGGAATCAAGATATCAGGGTAAAAAGTGGGAAATTCTATTCATTATAATGAGGGAAAACACCAAGGCTAAATAATAAATATGCATGTTTATTTTTCCATATTAAAAAGTAGCTAAAAATATTTTATGGTAAGGCAAGCTTCGAAAAACAAGTATGATCAAGAACGAATGTCATTAACATATTCACAGCTTTGAACTAACTGAAATGAAGAGTAAAGTTAAAAAATACTTCAAAATGTGTGAGAATGATGTAATTTGAGAATAAATTGATTTATTTTATAAAATTTTTTAAAACTCCCATAACACACATATTAAAAGAGTTTTATACTCAAATATTTTTATTAATTCAAAAAATATGTGCTTTTGGGTGCTTTACTCTTATTTATTTTCAAAATTTCATAATTTCGACTTGATTAGCTCACACTTATATTTGTAGTTTAGAAATTGCTTTTTAGCTTTCTGAATACATATAAACGCAAAAAAAAAATAATTGTTCGACGTAACCTTGGTTTGAAACAACTATTTTAGCTTGAAAAAACTAAAATAAGTACTTAAAATTATTGGGAGTTGTTTCAAAATTATTTAAAAATAGTATTATGGAAAACTTTTCTAGCTTATTAAATATTGTCAAATAAAATTAAATTGATAAGGTTCACAAAATAGTTGCACATTTAAAATAAATAAATCTTTTAAATGAATATAAGCGGATGAAAAAATATGCAATAATTGAAAAATAATAACTTTATTTTGCTATGAACATCCAAATATTTTAAGGATTATGATATGTATCACATGCATTTCACAGAATGTAAAAATATGAAATTCTGAATGAATTTGCTGATAAAAAAGAGCAAAAGCTTGCAAAAATAGCCGATGCCGTACTTATAAATGGATCCGACCAATTTCGGGGGGTGGGAAACAAGTGCTATTTATGAGTTGGACTACTAAAGTTTCGCTTATATGTCAAGGCCATTAATAGCATTTTCTACATACAACAAAAACCTATCACGTTTCCATACGTCAAAACCAGCTGGCATATAGTTAATGGTTTTGTAGATATTGAACAGTTTAAGAATATATTTTTTACCTGTGGCTCTGAATGCAATTTCTTCTTTATACCGAGAATTCTTTCTTATTTTACCTATTCTTGAAATATGTGATTATCATTTATTCCGTGTTAGGAAACTTTCGCGTGAGACAGCTTCATAATACTAAAAATATAAAAATAGTAGTGGTGCAATCTTCTTTCCTCTTAAATTCTTATGATTGTATATATAATCAAAGATTTGAAAAGAAAATTTAGTCACTACTATTTTGATGTTATACATACACACACACACACATAGCATACAAAAAGAAGCCTGTTAGATTTCTGCATATAACGGTGATTACTTCATTAAATAAAATCGTTTGTTTTATACTAATAAAGTGTCATGGAGTTTTACATGAGAAATGATAATAATTTTCACATTACCTGATAAGTTACATGAATTAGTATTATTGCAACTAATATCGTTTTTAAATTTTTAACTGAAATTCTTGCGTTAATTTATCACTACGTGAGAGAAGCTCAACAGATATTTTATGAAATCTTAACAAAATGCCTGAAAAATAATTTAAACAAAGCACGAAGACATGTAAAATCAATTAATATTATTATATTTTCATGAGATTCAAATACCACACCATAGGGCTCGAAAGTGAAATGCTGATCAATAAACTTTAGATCTTTCTTTGTGTTGCAATTTTCATGAATATTGATTGCCGATGCTCTGTTTGACATTTAATAATTACATATAATACCACATAGCCTATAGCTTAACGACTGAAAGCAGTTATAAGGCTCTTAAATATATTAAGCAAAGTCTTTCTGAAGGCTTTGTTTTAGTTGTTACTGCAGTCACTTTTTGCCCACGATGGCTAATTTTATATGGATTTATGGCTTATAAAGTGGTTACCGAACTCCTATAAACACCTATGCAAAAAGTGGGCATTGAAGAATAAAATTATTCCACACGGATATGCGAGTCTAATATTTTAGTTTACAAATTTTTACATACATTAAAAACTTTTTTTAAATGTCAAAAAGAAAATTTCAAATTATGACAGTATATTTCTTTGGTATAATCCTCTTTATTAAAAGCTGCATATAATATTATTAAATTTTTATTCAGAATAAAATTTGTTGGAAACCTGAAGTTTTTTTTTATAAATAAATCTTTTATGTGGTGCAGAAAATAGTTGCTTATTTTCCCGTATAGAGAGTCTAACTTAAGATTTTTAAAAAAAGTAATAAATATGGTAATTGCTGATTCAAAATTCTATTAATTAAAAATTTAAATCTTCCCTGCCTATTTAAACTAACCATAAAGTGGATGTTTTGCCTTGTCTTTTTCATTTTGCTTTTTCTGCGGTTCTATTGTCAACATGTTAATGACTTGAATCAATGGAAAACCGCTTCTTAAGCCGATGCTTTTATCCTTATATAAGAAATCGTTTTATTAACAAAACGAATTTGGACACTATTCTCAGATATTTGATGCTGAGCTTCGCCTTGTTTCCTGCTACCCGAAGAAGGTGATTTGAAGGCAGGCAGAAAATTCGCCGACAAGTCGGATTTACGACTTTGTCTCAATAGGATGTCGTAATGAATTATGTGTGACGTAGATGAAACATTATCTGACGTTATGGATATTTTAAACCAATGAGAATTGTAATATCGTGATGTAGCCATGATATCTACTGGAATGAAAGAAACAACCACTTTATAGTTAACAATAATAAAAAAAGCATGAGTGTTAATCAGAAATGTTATTCTTTAAATCACGCTGAAAAACTGACCCCATATATTAAGTGAAGATTACAATTCACACTGTGTGCAGATATTTACACAGTTAAAGCATAATATTAATGCACAAATCAAAGTTAACATCTTTTTATATGTAATGATTTTGTATTTATATATTTTTACATTTATATGCAACCAAGACTATATAATTGAGATTGTTGAAACGATCGGAGATACATTTAAGGATTCACCTCAAACAATGTTTGGTAATTTCAAATTATGATCAAAGGATAGATCAAAATTAAAGTTGGTTTTTCTTCTACAAATCTCACAAATTAACAGAGGAACGTTAGGCAATATAACTTTGATGAGCATTATCAGCATTTATTAGCATAAGAAGTAAACTTGTAACTTTTGAGTCACAACAGAAAATTTTACTGACACACTCGATAGATGTGCAATTACCTTCAACAATCAACCTTTCTCTAGAAATTCAAATATAGACCCATCTGATGAAATTAAAGAGGTAGCCATTACATGAAATGTAGATGGTACATTTCTATAACATTTTCTAAACGAAACAATATTAATGACATTAACGTTTCACAAGACCTTCAAAATCTAGTCTCACTAGGTCAGTTTTCAACTAGATCCATGGACAATATTACTTCTGCGTTTCCTTAGCAAAAAATTGATGTTTGTTTACGTGAGAGAAATTTAGAAAAAGAGTAATAACTTTAGTTATTTTTTAATATATCAAGAAGAAAAAAATCTAGACATTATTTTTATAATTCATTCAATATTACCCACAATAGTTATAAGCAATAATCTATTTGTTATAAGACAAGATTTGGTAAATAAAACTATTTTTTCTTGAGTAAGTATAACTTTGAAATTCTTTACAAAATTTTTTTTTACGCTTTATGAATCCTCACATCATAAAAAGTTAAAATCTAATTCATTCATCTTATAATTTGTAACAAAAGCATAAATAAATTTTTCAGACTATGCTTTTTGCATATTTAATCTTCAATTTTAAAGAATGTTATTATTTTTTTAAAATATTTATATGTTCACCAATATTTTTTCTTAAAATGAGAAAGGAAAATAATATAATTAGTTTTATACAAATAGAAATGTAATTATTCTCTATTATTATAAATTGCGCAAAAATAAATTATGCTTGTTATGTTTAAATTACAAAATATAAATAGACAATTAAAAATACTTTGTTTCATACGATACTGTTTTGTTAGCAGAATTGTTAATACACACTTCGTTACATCGGAGTGCAAAAATAAAGAGAGTTTTATCCATGAAAATATTTCTGTTATATAATAATAATATTAGTTTAATTATAAGAAATATTAACAAAAAAAATTCAACCAGAAATTTTGCCAGATTTTCTTTTCTTACTGTAAGAAATGCTGAAATACTTGGTGTTCATTTGCTGTTTGATTTTCAGTTCATATATACATTAAAGAAGCCAAAAATAATTAATTAATCGCTTACTCAACTGGATCATGAAACAAATTTTGAAAATTCTTCTTTATAAACCACTCTTCGCAAATTTCCATTTTTAGATGCATATTAATTTAAAAACTATTTTTTTCATATTAAAACAATACTTACATATTCTGTTATTTGCTCGATTTCAATTTAACCATAATTTCTTACGCATGCAATAAAAACATAAAAGACTTTATATTTAGTTACTTGAATAATAAGATATCAACAATTTGTGAATTATGTTGCTTAATCAAATTCTGAGAAATATGGAAAAACTCAAGACACCACCAAAGAGCATAGCGCAGACGAGAATATTGAGAAATATTAGAAACAACTTCTTTGTTTTTCTCAACATGAACAACTTCGATTCTAAAACGTGGTATCAATTTGGGAAGCTTCACATTTCTTGCAGAAATGTCCTTCATATTGATAAAACTTCCGGACGACGACCTCGGAAAAAACCTTCATTAGCAAATGGAGAAATAAATTTCTCTATGGTCAAATTTATCAAAACAAGTTTATCTACTGGTAATAAAAATATTTCTTTCGACTAAAACTAAAAATTTTATAAGAGAAATACTTAAATGAAGTTAGAACCGCTTTGAGAGGAAACCATTGAGTTCAATTGAAAATTTTCATATAAACTAAATTTCTCATTATAGTATTTCTCACGATAAAATTTTCAAATATTCATATGCACACTTCTGATATTTAATTGAATATAAAAAATCATTTTACGACATTCAACAATAAATTACTGAGCTAAATTAATATGAATTAATTTTATATTGAAAAGTATATGAAGCACCCACTCTCAAAATTTAAATATAATATTCATAAAAATTCCAAACAAGAAAATATTGAATTCATTGAACAATCAGTAAACTATTAATATTATCTCCAATTTTACTTCAATTTAGAAATAGAGCTTAATCAAATTTAAGATAAATAAAAAGTTTAGAATTTTCATGGACGGTTCTTGATGATTATGGAAGAAATAAAATTCCATTTATATTTGGAGTTCTCCATCAGATATATTTTGCTTTTGCTTTGGTTTAAACAAATCAGCTCTTTTTCCCAAACTTCCAGTTTCTCATGAATTATCAATGATATTATAATTTGTAATTTTATTCCATTAAATTTCATTTTACTTCAATTTTTCATTTCAATTTATCGAAATTCATTTTATAAGAATGAATTATATAATAATGGGATTCACTGCAGCTATCTTATATGAGGTGTAAATAGTTTCACGAAAAATTAGCACAACAAGTTTTCCTTCAATAATTCTTATTAAAATATATTATTTTAACCAGTCATGCACAAATACACTTAACAAAATAATAAAAAAGATTTAAAAGTATTCAAAATTAGAAATTATTCATATAATGACATTTTAAATAATTTCGAACCTATTTTTTATTGAAATGGAAAACAACTTTTAACTTAAAACCATGTATTTGCTGATGAAAAAATGTTGTGTACTAAATATATTTATAAATCATAACGAAAAAGAATTTTGTGAATTCATGATCAAAATTGATAGTTTTTTATACGCAGGAAAGAAATAAGCCAAATATATAAAGGGATCATTTAAAAATTAATAATTAAATTTTATTGTAATCAAAATGGCTTTCTTAACATATAAATTTCGCCTAATTGTTGATATAACCAATAGTAAGAATCTTCGCATATCGCCATTTACCGTCTCTAATATTTATTCGATAATAGTAATTATAGTTTCTGTTTTAAAATTCAGAAACATGTTCTTTTATTTTCTTTTGTGTGACAGCATTTTAAACACATTAAAGTGAAGATAAAATTAACAGTGCCCATACAACAATAACTTCTGTTAATTAACACAAAATTTTAATTAATATTCTGATTTGAACGTTTTTTAAATAGCCTAATGATGTGTTGATTCTTTTAGAGTTTTAACTTTTTCTTAAGAATGACAATACTTTTTTCTGTACCTCATTTTATTTTTGACCAAAAATAATAATTTACTCTGAAAAAATATACAGATTACTAATCAAACGTATAAAATTGTTAATGCTTATTAAAATTCTTACACTAATTACAAAATTGTTGTGATGAACTTTTTACTATGTTTTGATCTGTTTTTTGAATATTTGTTAAGATTATATGTACGCAAATATATAAACATATTTATTCTACTATAATTCTAAAGCAAGTTCTAAAATCTTTATTAATTCAAGTATATTTTTTACATGTTCAAAAATTAAAACTTTAAAAATCAAGTTTATTACAATTTTTAAGTAAAAATTTAAAAAAAATTATCTACTTACTTTCAAGAGTAATAAAAGTGCTGTTGACAAATTTCCAGTTTCGGAGAAAGAAGGCCACGCCGTGTTTGCAACAAATTTCGAATAACATGCACTTTAGACCTCAAAGCAGTTATCTAGACAAGCGCTCTTGCTAAATTAAGCGATAGGATAAATAATAAGATAAGAAACACCCCGTATCTGCCTCCACCACTTCGCGTCTATTCTTTTCAGATCAATAAATTTATCACAATTTGCTTTTTGTTATAAGGATATGCATTACAATAAAGCTCTTCAAATTATTTTATAAAACATTGTTAGTCCTTTTCTGCATATAAATTGCTAAGAATTATTTAATAATATTAAATCTATAACTGTTGTTAATATTTAATTTTATTAAATCATTATAAAAATCTGAATAAAGAGTAAGAGATTATAAAATAAGTAATAACTGAAAACTTACAATGTGTTTCATTTTTAGTTCAAATAGATCCATTTTGAATCAGTTTTCTTTTATAAAATTCTTTAAAAACAGTTTATGCATTATTTATAAGTCTTCCTGTGCAATAATGTAAGTACCATTAAAATCACATCTGCATGATTCACTTCTGAAAGCATTTTGAAAATTTCTTTAGAATGACCAATCATGTGTAAGCATAAGACCAGATTTCAATAATTCAATGGAAGACCAAATTAAGCGCATTTTATTGCTTATAAATGTAACTGTTTTAAAATGAAGTAGCGCATAAGAAAAAATTAACAATTAGAGAAATTTTTTTTGACATTTTTTTCATTCAGTGTTTGAATTTTAAACTGTTACAAGGTATTCAGTTATTTCACCAAGAAATTAAAAAATAGCAAGAAATTAAAAATAGAATTTTTAATTGCAATGTGAAATGCTACATTTTGTTTTTAAATTTCTACAGTTTTATTACAGCTTAAGTTTATTTTATTTAACAGGAACTACATTTTTATTGAGTATCAAAAGATATCGTATGGTAATCATCAAATTATATGACGAAAAATAATAATATTCAACCAAATATTCAATTATCAATTGAATTATCCTTTGGTAATATCAATCAAGACTTTCTGAAAAGCTTCTAAAGATACAGGTTGTTATCATTAATACACACAGAGACTCTCTCAACTTAAAATAAACTTTCTCACACCTTATAAAATGTAATAATTTTCAATAAAATAAAATATGTATGTTGTGATTTTTCTTTTAAGCAATGCTTAAATTCATGTCAATAAATTCAAAAAATTCCAGAATTTGAATTTAAAAAATAAAAATTTCGAAAATGATCAAAATTATACATATGTGTTTACAGCTGGGGGTAAACAAAAAATGATAGCGAAATATATATAGGGAAAAATGTACAAGGCTATCGAAATTAAACTTCAGCTACTCAAAGGACCTGTGGAGGCCTTTTTACTAATCCGAACAGAAAAATATGTGGACAGCATACATTTCAAAGAATGCGCTCAAAACAATTGAAATACAAAAACAAAATAGTTCAAGTTATCGCCAGTAGATGGAGCTACAAGTTTTCATGTGAATAAAAAGACATACTGAGATTCAGAAACAATGGTTGGTTGGTTGGGTTTTATGGCGCAAGGTCCAAAAATATTTCATGCGGTGCCATCAGAAACAATGGAGCCTAGTAGTCTTTAAGGAAAGGAAAGCAATAAGGATAATATGCAATTACAATATCGCAATTTATTAAACAAAAACTGCTTCTTTAAATAACAACTTTAAGCATTAGTCCTTTAAAATTTGTTCAATATATAAACTATCTTTCTGCACAACTCACTCCATTCTGAAATTGCACATTGCTTTCTACCACTGACCGGAGAGTAAGCATGAATGCTCTGAATATGACGGCGAATGCAGTTCTTCAAATCGGACACAGTTGTTACAAGTTACAGGTAAACGTTGTCCTTTAAAAATCTCTATAACCAGAGGTCGTAAGGCGTATGAACGGGCAGTCGTGGAGACTAATCTGAAGGGGAAACATGGAATGATCACGCGTGCATCCATAAATGTACACCTCAATAATTGTTGGGCTTGTTTTAATGTGAGTTAGGGCTCCACCTTGAATGAATATAGTTTCTTAAAGGTAGACTCGTTGCTGGAAAGTAAGAATTACATAAGTCTCTAACATGTCATGATACAACAGCTCGTTTACAGAACAGTTGCTAAGTCGCTGAGAGGTCACTTGCTCAAAAAAGTATGGTTCAAAAATGAATAAAACAGTGAATCCTCACCGTAAGGTCACTTTCGTATCATGCAACGATTTGAATTCCCTATGTGGGAATTTTCCGTCCAAATGTGAAAATTATAGTATATACTTGTCCATTAAGGTGAAAGTGGATTTCATCCGCCCATAGATTATTCCATGGCGAAGATCAATGGCCATTCTCACGAAAAGTTGTAGCTCAAAATTTTAATAAATCTGTGTCATGCCCTTCTAACAGATGAATCACTTGAACCTTAAATGCGTAGAAGTTTAAAATTCTGGACATAATAAAGTGGACGTTGCACTAGGGTATATCATGGGTACGCGAAATCATTGGTTCACTGACAATTCTGTGAAGCGATTCTCTGTTGGCTTCCACAACCACCATGTCAATATTCTCTCCGACACCGGTGTTGACTTTTTGTCCTCTTCCCAGCAGAACGCCTAACTGACCAGTTCTCTCAGATTTCACCATTATGTCTCTAAGAGCAAGATTTGACATCGATCGACAACTTTGTCTCATCAGGCGGCAAAACTCATTCACAATTGCAGCTGTAATTTCACCGGTGCATCAGAGCAGTTTTAGTAGTGGTGCTATCTCCACCAAAATCGACATTCTGCAATACTCATTTGATTTTGGCTGTAACATTTCCCTTTTATTGTATATGTAGTTTGCGTATGTTGCCGCAAAAGATTAAGATGCAGAGCCATCTGGTGACAATATTTTTAACTAATTTTATTTAAAAAATCTTGATCGCATTTTAGGAAATGTTTGTTGTCCAAATTTCCCGTATCAAATAAAGCCCCCGTATTCCATGGAGAATCACTGATTTGTATGCAATATGAGGACGATATTCTTAATTCATTTATCAACCTACATTTGATGGAACAACATTCGTCTGGTAGATGATAATGCGCAGTCTCATCGAACAGTGCTTGATGAGGACTATCTTGACAGTCCTGATTTGGAACAAACGGAATGACCAGCTCAGTTTTTATGCCTAAATCCAATGTTTGCAGAAAGATGCTATGTTGGCAGAAAGTTGCTCATGTGAGTTCCTCCTTCAAAGTCATCACATAAGATGAAAAATGATTAATCCAAGATTTTGTAGTTTTCTATTTCGATGTCCGATACTTTATCAATATAGAAAATGGATGTTACCAATGTATTGCAGTTTTGTACTTAGGAATAAACACATTCTTTAGAAGAATTTACTGTCGTAATGTCTTTCCAGCTCTGCATAAAATTGTGATGTATTGTTTTTCTTAGAAAAATCTCTGAAAAATGAGCTTATTTTGGTAGTATATGATTTTATGTAAATTTTTGTGTCGCGTTCACGATAAGTCTGTTTAACATTTACATTATCTTAAAAAAAATTCTTTTGCCTCATCTTCAAATTAGAAAAAATTTATTGTAGCTTAATTTTTGAACACCAGCGTATTTATTTTGTATGATTTATTACAAGTTTGATATAGTTTATATAATTAGAACTAAATAACAAATTTTCACAAATTTAAACCTCAAAACTATTCGTACGAAAAACCAAAGAAATATTTATAAATGTCAGTATTTAGCAATATAACCATTCGTTTTAATTTTAGATTTCACATGCTTAAGCACAAAGTTCGTTAATTTTTTCCAACTCCATTGTACTAATTCGAATTCAAGAATAAGTTTTTTTTAGATAACTTTCATTTATTTTTGAGTTTCTTTGATTTTAGAATCAAAAAAAAAATCGCCATAACAGGTTTGACGATGTTATTCGATGTCTATGTAACTGCACAAATTCAAGAGTATGGCCTCTAAAATGAAACGCTGTATTCCTTGGATCATTAACTTGCGGGAAATTATAAATTTTGAAGCTTATTTGTTGATAACTTAACCCTAAATATTTTTTCAGAAGTTAAACAAAGATCCCGTAGCCTATCATTCTATCAATGTGAATTTTTCAATTTTTTAAGCATTCGTTAGCCAAAAAAATGTTTCATACCTATTCCTCTGCATTTACTGCCAATCAAATAATTCGGGTTCTAACTTTCAATTCAACAGTTCGTAGTTTCGATTCTTACCTTGGGTGAAAACGTGTTCGGAAGCCTTTTTAAACTGTTGGTTTCGATTCTAACAAGTTCTGGGTGTGCAAAAGTAAATAACACTACTGCTGATCTAAAAAAAAAAATAAAAAAAAAAAAAAGCAAGGGTCTAACCAATTCTGCGTATTTTAAAGCACGATTTTGAACTATAGCTTCCATCAATTTAACCCAAAGTCAATAATTTAGCACTTTCTGAAGTTAATACTTTTCCTTAAAAAGTATTATTAAACCGTTTTGTGTGTTGCTTTTTCATATTAGATATAAGATTCAGATATGTATATGAACTTAACACCTTTAAAAACATTTTGAAATGCATAAAGGTTTAGAAAAATAATGGGAATCATTTTCCTAGACCAGTCTTTGTCGAGAATTCTAATTTTGAACACACAACACCATTTATTATAAGTACCTTCTCAGATACCCGTAATTCAGTAGGTTAATTTTTTAGTAACATCGATCCATTACCTTTTATAGAGAAAGGCTTCCCAATATAGTTTGGTATTATGATTGACTTATATGTTAGTATTCATTAAAAGTTCCTATTCTTTATCAAAGACATTTCTTTTCTACTATATTCATTTACAGAAAAATTAAGAGAAATCCACTAAAACCTTTAAAAATCACGCAAGTCTATGAGGGATTTGTAAGCGCAGATTTTTCTTGGTTTAAGGTTTTAACTTTTTCGTGAATGCTTTTGAAGATTGACACTTCAAGGATTCAGATTGTTGTTACACGGTAATCCCTTTTTAATATTCTTAACCTTATTCTTAAGTGGATTTACTCATAAATTGCATTTGCGTGTGTACCACTTAATAAACTTATTTAGGATTCTAACGAATCATAAGATTGAAACGCAATAGTAATATTGTACATTTAAAACAAGCATTCGCTGGACTAAAAACTTCACATTTTGAATTCCCGCTATTTTCCTCAATGCATGTATAAATATAGGACAACTTCATCGTTTTCGCAACTGAGTTTAAGATAATGTAACTAAAATGTTAATTAGTAGTAATTTACAAATGCTTAATTTTTGAAAGCTGTACGAGTTTAACAAGCCATAAATGCATTTTACAATCTTATCAAGCTATGCTTCTTAAGAATTATTTCATTACACAAGTAATCTTAAAATCTGCCAAGTTTGGTGAAGGTGTTTGAAATTAATCAGAACAGTAGTTGCCTCAATAGAAAACAAGATTTAAGATAGTGTTTGGATTTTGACAAGAAGCATCGAAGTCTTCAGAACTCGTAACATGGATTTTTTTATTAAGTTACTTTTAAATGGTTTGCTTTAAATTTATGAACATTACAATGTTAACTTGTAGATTCAACGTTTCGGTGAATAAATACAGTAAATAAAAATTAAGTTTCTGCATAGCCTTGTAATCTATGGTAGATATATGTATTCAGGTTTTTATTATGATAAAAACCATTTTGGAAGTGCCCAAGGCTTCTCAGTTAACTTTTTTAAAGAACCTCAGTCCATTTCTCCATTCAACTTAAAATTCCACAAGCTTGATAAGGAAGTTACAAAATCTTCATTAATTTTATTACTCTAAACTGAAAATTCATAGACTGGTTGGCTAATAACTTCCCAGTCTTTAATAGCTGACCAGACGTAACAAGTTCACAAGATGAATATGCCACGATTAAGTTTTTAGTACATTTTCTTTTAATTTTAAAAATATGATAGCTTTCTATTCTTAATTATTGCTATAAAATACCATCAAGAGCACAAGTGAAAAATCACGTAAGTTACAGATCATTGCCTTTGTTGCAAGCAAACCATTTTTAAAGCAAGTCTTCCGAAGTTTATAAACATTACCATGTTAAAACTTAGTTACTTTAACATTTGAAATTTAGCAATTATTGCTCTTTACAGTGGAGGTAAGACATTTAATTTAACGACTTCTATTTTTAGAGGAAATATCCCGAAAACACGAGCCAGCTCAACAAAACAATAAGATTAAGACAACATGAACAATATTTTAATTTATAAGAACAAATCAAATCTTCTAGAGATTTGTTACAGATTTCTATTGTTTGTATTGAAGTTTAGGATTTCTCTGAACTACAATTGGCAGTTTTATACAAGCTACAGTTTGTTTCGACTCTTTGTCCTTGATAGCAAAACCTATCTCCATATGACCCTGAAAAAATGTTATGACACATTGAATTTATAATTTGTATTTAAGAGTAAAAATTGTAGAAAAAGTAAAAAGTAATTATTTTTTTTATTTACTAATCTAACTTTTAATACTATTAGCTTAAACTTATAATTTCTAGTTAATATATTTACTTACCGTGGGATAATACTTCAGAATTTCAAATTTGAAGTTAAACACATACACTCGCCCAGATTTAATAGGACAAGGTGGAGAAACATTTTCAAAACAGGCATTAGTTCCAGAGTTTGTAAAAGGTATCATATGGCCATTTACAGTAGCGCTTGCAACAGTTTCCAGCTTAGATGCATCGAAAGCTAAAGTAAAAATATTTGTTAAAGATTTTCTGAAGACTAAACGAAATAAGAATCTAAGCTATCAAATACAGTCACTATTAAAAATTCATCAAAATTGGGGCTTCTTGGGATCCAAAAGAATCATGTAGAGCAAGAGCTACTTTAATGGACGGTTGGTCACATCGAAACTTTCTTATAACAGATGTGGTAAAATAAGCTGCATTTCAGAACTTACACATCATGGAACAAGCATTTAAAATAAAAGACTGTCAAGAGTAGAAAACACTCAGTGCTTTTTAAAGACATAACGCTGTGTTAAAAGCGTGTAGTATAAATGAGATTGTGAATTCGTGGTTTGCTCACTAGGGAAATTTTGTAGATCAACGGGCTTTTGAACAAGAGGGCTAATCAAAGAAAATGTAAAGGTTGAAGCAAGTTCAGAGCCACCACAAAAATTCAAGCCGATGTAAAAAATTAGAAATAAAGCTTAATAGCAACTCAAATTAAGATGTTCGTTTTATCACAAGGATACTTTATCAGATTAAAACTAATTCTGAAATTTTAGATAGTTAAAACTCTTAGATAAGCCAACAATAATTGCGCTTTACATGGGAGATGGTCACTTTCAGACTGTATACTCTCGTGATATGGAGTTTGAAGTATGCAAACAAAAGTTACACATTAGGATATTTGTAGAAATCTGAGTTCATCAAGCTTTGAGAGTTTGTATCGAATGAAAAATAATTTATAAGAGATACAATGATTTGGAAGCCTCTCTCAGCCGTAGTCTAGTTAAAATATTAGAGCCATTACATACAAAAAGATGGGAATAAAAGCTAAAGTATGAAAACACAGTTAGGTTATCTTAAGCCAGCCTTTAAACTCTGTAAGAGTTCTGGAAAATTACATGGCATCGGCAAATATACTTTACCAATAAACTGGGTAATACTGAAAACTTTATTGGTTAATATAGTTCGTTCTAATGTGGAATTAGAAATTGATTAGCAAGAATTTTTTTTCAATCGGAAAGTTACGTTTCCATAGTTTAAAAGTCGAATATTCATTTAAACTACTAGGAAAATGATTGATAAGTATACCGAATGTGTACATACGAATAAAAAGGTAACAAAGAAACACCAGTTTTTTAAAGTTAAGTAAAAAGTTATTAATAAATTCAACCAAATACTCAAGTTTAACCAAAATTTAGAATTTAACTGAATTATTTAAGTGGCTGCTGTTCGAAGACTTTAGTAATTTAGAGATTTTCTGTAGATGAAAGTGGTCAAAACTTTAGCCTCTTTAATAGTAAAGCTTAGAATCTGGAAGGAAAACTTAATTGCTTCAAATTTTTTTTTTTTTTAAAGATAAAACCTTAGACTACTTTAACAGTAACCAGTCAATTTAGTTAATAAAGTTATATTAAATAGATAAAATTTAGTGGGTTAAATACACGATCCTTATTCGGTGGTGTTAAATTTATACTTGGGAGTATTTGCATAGACGATTTATATAGAAGATTAAAACTCAAGATTACTTAAGAATGAGGTACTATTAACGTTTAATTAAATTTGGTTTTTGCAACAGAATTAGAACAGATGGATGTGTCATAAGACTAGTCTTTGCAAGATTGAAGATCTGCTCTAACTTGATAAAAAGTTTTGTAGTTTTCTTGAAAACATAATGGTTAAGATAAATAAGATTCAACTAAATTGAAGATCACGTTAACAATAAAACTAGGGATATTAAAAAAAATAACAGGAAGCCGTTTTACCAAGAGCATTAAATTTATTAGCACTAAGACATTTAAGGGCTTCATAAAGTGAAGCTCTATCCAATTCCGGAAAAGCATGAAGCGATTTAATGAAAGTAGGAGATAATCGTTGATCATCATAAGTTTCTACGCAATTATCGATTTTACTCTTTCAACTGAGTTTGTAGTGTTTAAAGTTAGTTATAAGAATACAGGTTTTTTAAAGGAAAATTAGAATCAAGAGGAAGTTAAATATTAATTTACTAAGCATTGCCACTTGTCTAATAAGTACGTAATAAACTTGCTAATAGCAATAATCCTCATGTTAAACTTACGTGCCACAATTGGAGCTTCCACCTTTACAGTTGTACCATGTTCGAAGACACAAGTTGTCCACCCCTGATCATCAACAGCAAAACAAGGATCGATTACAACTGCCAAAACCGTATTTCCACCTAAAACGAGAAAAAACAACGTTAAGATAAAAGTACATTACGGAACAAAACCATTAGAAAATTAAAGTTACACTAACTTTTACACGGTCGAAACGGCACTTGCTCAGCAAATGCTCCACATATAAGCACTCCCAACAAGAATATGATATGCATAATTAGTGATGCCTCGAAATGTAAATAAAATTACTATATTGCTCAGCACTAAACTAAGTTAAAGCAAGGAAGCATCTTATTTTTATAGGAAACAAAAATTGATGTTTCACTTCACTTCTTTACAAATTTTTCAGAATAGCTTTCATGCGAAGAATATCCCATTATCCCTCTTTCTCTTTTTGTCTCAATACATAAAAAATTTTAATCAAAATTTATAACTATCTAGTTTTGAAAATTATGATGTGAATGTTGTAATCCTATATCAATAATGTTTATGTTTGAATGTAAATTGCATTTTAAACATCTTTAACTACATTTAAAAGGGGACACTAAATCTATGGCTGTAGTTTAACATATGACTCAAATGTGTGATAAATACGTAAAATTAAAAGAAATACATCTAAGACACTGTATCAATATATGGACTGCATAATATAATTGAAAACACTAAAGTCTTTCAACTAAAAAAATGATAGCGTTAATTCTAGAATGAGCCAAAGACATCCAAAGCATCATAAGGTGTCTTTCAAAGAATTTTTTATTAATTTAAATTTAGAAATTAAGAAAATTATAATGATATCTTTATTCAATATTTCACATAGATATTATTCTTGATAGAAATTGCTCCGTCTGATATCAGCAAAATTTACTAAAATAAACATGAATTCTCCAAGTAGAGGTCGGGATGATTTAGTAGGAAAAACCATTGAGAGATCTCGTGATTGTAATATAAAAGGTTATATACATGACGCAGTGAAAGAATAGTCCGTATGAGAGGGATTCTGCACTTTAAATGTTCTCCATGGTTAAATGTCTCCCTATGCCGCTATAATGTGAAGAGGAAGGTTTAATCTCAGGTGTTCACATCGTCTCTTGACCATTGTTAGAAATAAAAGTGATTAGCATCTTTTAGTGGCTTTTTAGTCAGCAGAAATAGGCAATTAAAATACACTGAAAATTAACAAACAAATTTTTCTCAATGAATTTCAAAGCTAACAATCATTTTCTGTATGTTATTCAATAATTTATGTTTCGCTTGTTACATAAGAAATTGAATCCTAATTCTAGTATTTATCATTTATTACTGGTAATGTATGACATTTTGGCGTTAATTGCAAATTATTATATGATTTTATTATGTTGTTGTGTTAACAAGAAAAGAATATGGATGGTTACCGTATACACTGTAAATATTTGATTTTCGCTAACTAAACTTGCTAAATATAATTTTCACTTCAATGATGTTTCCATGCTAAACTGGTTTACTCTCTAATCAAAAAGTCGTTATTCTCCCGTATGGAAATTACTGAGTTTTGTATTACTTTTTTTAGAAGCTGAATTTTTTTATTTTTAGAAGCAGAATAAAATTTTAAAAAAATGTTTCATCTCATATGTTTAAATTCGGACTTCATAATGAAAAATTAAAATTGATTCAGGTTTGCTTCGTTCGTTACTCGCCAGTCATTTTTTGCATGGGACTGCTAACTACTCGGGGGCCGAGCTGGCAGCCGAAAGGTTAGCGCTCTTGCCTTCGGTTCAACAGTTCGTGGGTTCGAATCCCACCTTGGGCATGGATGTTTGTAGTGGTTCGGAATCCACTTTAAACCGTAAGTCCCGGTATAATTAGCCCTCGTGTGCAAAAAATGACTGTTGAGTGACAAACCAACAAACCAACCAACCAACCAACTACTCTGGGACCGGTAGTTTAAAGTGGATTCCAAATCACTACAAGGATCCACCCCAAAATGGGATCCGAATCCACTAACTGCGGAATCGAAATGCAGAGTATTAACCATTTGGCACGCTTGCTTGACTAAATCAATACAGGAATTTAAATATATTTTTAGTGTAATTAATTTCTGTATCATTGCATACCACAATAAATATTGTTATCAACAAACTACTAACAATTTGTGTTTTGGAAGTAAAGAAAAAATCATAGCCTTTTATATAAACATTTACATTCAAATTGAAAATAATCAAAATTTAGAAGCCAAAATTTAGGAAGCTCTAAGTATAAAGCAGCAAAGTAAAGTAAATACAAATAAAGCATGAAAGAAGTAAAGTGCAATACATAATGTGGAACAAAATTATGGTATTTAAAAAATGTGAACTGAACAATATAAGAACAGCAAACAGCGATTTAAGAAAACATTTCTAATTTTTTCATCAGATGTTTCTCCTGTGACTAGGTTGAACTTTCCTAGATTAATTACGAACGATGTAACTGACGCTACTTTAAAATCATTGAAGTCCTATCACATCAAGATTTTTTAAAGATTAGCAATCAGGAATTTTCCTTTTTAGGGTTCTATACTGGGCGGAACTAATGGCATCTTAACTACTGGGGGACCCAATAGATGTGCCATCGTAATCCTGAAAGTTGGGGACCTTATAATTGAGAAGCAGGGACCAAACAGAAGATCTCAGACTTTGCATGCCATCCCCAGAAACATTATTTTACTTCGAAAGTATTGCGACCATGTCCTATTTTACGTACCCCATTCACCATAAGCGAAGTCTATGGATCTTCGGCTGGGTCACCATAGAACTCACTGACTTTCCATTGCAAGAACGACGCTTTTCCCAACTAGGCTACTTGTACATTATGTACATCACACGGGAGGGATCTGCTGGTACACACACTACTACATATATATACATATATATATATATATATATATATATATATATATATATATATATATATATATATATATATACACATATATATATATATATATATATATCACACATATATATATATATATATATCTGTGTGTGTGTGTGTGTGTGTATGTTCTTGTGTGCGTGACTTATTAATGCTAAAATGTAGAAGTTATTTCAGACAAATCATATTATTTCCTTTCTTTTAATCATTAAATTTTTTAAATCAAATTTAAGTAAAATTTGTGTATGAAAAACCTTCATATGAATGATAAAACCGCTAAATTGCTAATTTCCTCATGGCGCGCAATAGAAAAAAGTCTCTTTTAAGGCCCACCTTATGTTGCAAAAAATATTTAAATCGCTCTTAATTTTGTTTCGCTTAGTGTAGTAAACTTAAAACCAATTTTCTTCAAAAAAATTACTGACGTCGTTAAAAAAGGAAGTCTAAATCTTTTACTTCAATTAGTTTATTAAAATTACTTCTTATTACGATTTAATAATAGATTGGGAGTCGTCTTATGTTGCCATAAAATGTAAATTTATTACAATTCTTAATTGATGAATAGTTGCAACTAAAAAACTTGATCACTGTAATATTTTTTTTGCATAAAATGACTTTCTTTTATAAATATAAATGAAAGAATTTTTTTCAGCCAAGAAAATGAAATAGAAAAATTGTGAATTATCATAATAAACATGAGGCTTGGTGTTAATCATTTAATATATTTCTCTTCAAATTCATGTATTATAATTAAATTCTTAAGCGAACGATAGCTTCTTCTAGGCAAGAATGCATGTTTTTTATAAGCACAATACTTTAATTTTACTATATACAATACAGCACAATATGCAAGAAGTAATACAAAATTTTATAGTAAATTAAGTGTAGGTAATACTTGTTCTTAATTTTTCTTACTTTTATTCTTAGTCTTGATAACTCTTTCACGAACTTTATCTTCTGCTTTTCCTGATAGATGGGATAAATACACATGGAACTGTAAAATATGTTTATTACTATAATATTATTATTTAATATTAATTATTAATATTAAATTAGTAATATTAAATTATAATACTATAATATTATAATTTAATATTACTATATTATAATATTATTATTTAAATGGTTTACCAATTATTTTTAAATTCTGTAAAAAAATGGATAATCTATATCTTCTGCGAGAAATTATATATCATCCAATTATCTATCAACAGTTGTGTATTTTGAGAAAGAAATATGAAATGTTTTGAAATGCGTAATTTGTCTCTTAAATAAAGTGCGATCTGATTAATTTTGTATTGAATTCAGTATTATTAGAATTATTTAACATGTAATTGTCCAACAGCTTCCTGGCAATTTTTCTAATGTAGAAAGCCAGCTTCCTTGAAACTCAGTGATTTATCATAACAATAGCGATAATCTGCTAATTACACAGATCATTTAACATTGTCATTAACAAATATGCATTCATATCTGCATATATATAATAGCTTTTTAAATGTAATTTACTTATCTTTTGTCAGATAAAAATATATGAAAGCATGCAAGCATTTCATAAAATATCGAGTAAAACTCTTCTGTAATAATCATCATAATCACAGAAGATTGTGATTGACAGACTGGGAGGTCTACAAAGACTAGCCTGTCTCTGCATCACAGGAGCAATTTCCACCACGCCAACCAGAGATTGTTGGATCTGACTCCCTTGGACATCTTCATCTGCAGCGTTGCAAGAATGAATGCATACAGAATGAAGCTGCAAAACCACTGGTATGACCAGCCTGTTGCCAAAGGGCACAAGGGCATCACCAGGAAAATTCAAGACCCTACTTTCCTGATGCCCTCTGACATCATGGAAAAAGCATACATGTTTGATAGGACATTTGATATAGTTTTTCCAACTAGTGACGAATGGGATAACAACATGTTTGAAACTAAAACAGGAGATCTAATCTGGTACACAGATGGATCACTGAAGAACAGCCTCTCAGGACTGGGAGTTTGTGGCGTGTCACCAAGAATCAGCTTGTCTGTAAGCCTTGAGCGATATGCTTCGGTCTTCCAGGCAGAAGTTTTGGCCATTATCCACTGTCTGCGACTAAATATGAAGAAGGGCTACTACGGTAAGCGGATTCTCATTTTCAGTGACAGTCAAGCCGCTTTAAAAGCGCTTAGTTCCTTCGAAATCAGATCTAAAATGATTTTGGAGTGTAGAAACCTTCTTACAGAACTGGCAACTAGAAACAGGGTGATCCTTGTATGGGTGCCAGGGCACAAAGATATCGAAGGTAATGAAAGGGCTGATGAGCTTGCTAAACAAGGATCGTCTTTTGCTCCCATTGGTGCAGAACCTTTTTGTGGGATCAATTTGAAGACCGCTAAAACCATTGTTCTTAGATGGGAAAAACGGAAGATGTATGAAGCTTGGATCAAATCTCCTGGTCAAACCCACGCTAAAAGTATGATCTGTAGATCATCAGCGAGAATTTCCTATGAAATTCTAAGATGCTCTAGGCAGAAGATACGTTTAATCGTAGGCTTCATAACTGGGCACTACTATTTCAGAAAACATCTCCATAAAATGGGACTGTTTCAGCAAGACTCTATCTGCAGGAAATGTCATATGCAAGAGGAAACGGCCAAGCATATCATTTACGAATGCGAGGCTCTTGCCCTCCCTAGATTAACTTTTTTAGGCATCATCCATACTAGAGAGTTACACCTAGATTCCATTAAAAGGTTATCGGACTATATTAATAAAGTGGGTGACCCGAGTAACTGGAACTAGGAAACATTGGATTTGGAGTTAATAGTACAAAATGCTGATTAAAGCAGAGGTGCCAATGACATACAAACCCAACCTGTAGAAGAAGAAAACTCTTTTGTTATCTTATGCCAGATTACAATCATAGATGTATAAAAAAAATCGGTAAAATTTTACCATACGGTCACCCTTGGCGAAATTTTCAAAAAGTCGCATACGTTGGCGAGTTGTTATAGACGTATACAGCAGATATTTATTTTATTCGAGTGGCTGGTACCATTTCAAGCATGTTTAAAAGCATATTAAAACTGACATTTTCTGTTGATAATTATGAAACTCCTACATCGTTTCACGGTAAAAAGTAATTTAAATAAACTTTTCATGTTAAAATGAAGATGCAATAATTGCTTAAGAATAAGAATTATTCTTAGACTGAAGGACTAATAAGAATTTAGAATTTAAATTATACCGAATTCAGGTAATTTTCTGATAGAATGATAAATTTTGGTTACTTATTTTTCTATATAAGTAACCAAAATTTAACTTTATATCCATCTATCTAACTCTCTCTCTCTCTCTTTATATATATATATATATATATATATATATATATATATATATATATATATATATATATATATATATATATATATATATATATATATATATATATATATATATATATATATATATATATATATATATATATATATATATATATATAGATAGATAGATAGATAGATAGATAGATAGATAGATAGATATAGATAAAAAGATTTTTATCATTTACAGTGTTTAATATGCTATGTAAAGCAAAATTACCTGTTTATAAATGAAAAGTAATTGAATTATTAGGATTGATTTTAATCCCAGAGAATTAATTTTTCCTTTAGACTTAATTAAGTTTCTAACATATGAATTGCTGTATAGTCTCTTCTCATAAATATGGATGGACTAAATAAGAATACGCTTAAATTTCAAAAGCTTAATCTTGAGATGATGAAAAATATAAATATAAATTAGATTTTATTAATGAAAAATGTCTAATGCTCTTGTATGAAATTCCACTAAATTTATTTTTTCTGATTTTATATAAATTAGCCCATTTAAAAATATAGGTGCCTTGAATAGAACATTCTGTATTCGATAGATGGCAGCATTATATTGTTATTTGAAAATGATGTAAAGTCTAAATCATTTTTAAAAATTTTATAATATGAAAGTAAATGTGTTTATAACAATTCTCTTTCATTAGAATGATTCCGTGCTTTTTGCTGACATTAATAAATGTATAATCGTGAATATTTTCATTTCATTAAATGCATTATATATGTCACATAAAAAATAATTTTATGAAAATTTTCATTCATCAGTGAGAAATTTAAGTTCTATTTTATAAAATTTGCATAAATGTTCTGCACAATTTTAACCCAATAGAATCGGTTAATTTTTTTGATGTAATGTGCAGTTTATTTGGTTGTATAGGAATATTTACTCCTCCTATTCATAGATAAACATTTTTTACTAATGTAAATGAAAAATAATGTGTAACATATAAAATGGTGCACAAAATTTAAGGACGAGAAGTTTTTTTCAAATGTAGCGTTGTTTTAAAACATTTAAAATTGACAAAAATAATATTATAACTTCCTAAAAACATAAGCGAAATAAGCAAAACTGAAAATAAAAAAAGAAATAGACTACTTAAACGTCTATGTGATAAGCGATTGTCAGGCAAAAATTCCAATCTTTAGTTGAAAATGTATGACCACACACACATATTTCACTTTAATGCAGGGTTTACACCATCTAACCATGTTGAATGAAAGTTGTCAAATAGGAGCGAATTTCAGGAATAATTTTGCATTTTGAGTTTGTTAAAAATGTGTGACTTGGGTACTTTATTTTCATTATGGTTCATAGTACTATGTAATTATTTTGTGTTAATGTGTTCTCGGCTGCTAAAATTCAATTAATAATTTTTCGAATATTGTGCTTTTCCTTTCAATTTTATCACATAAGGTGATTATTTTAAGGATTTAATCTTTTACATTGAAAATTATTTTCAATTTAATATATAATTTTGAATTTTATAACATTCATATTAATGTGATTCCAAAGTAATTTGGTCGAGAATAAGTTTATAACTCCGAAGAAGGATGTGATTAATGAACTACTTAATTTATATGTAAATCTTAGACGGTTGAATAACTTTGTAGGCACCCTACGATTTTTTCATCATTGCATAACCAAACAAAATGACAACGAAAAATTGTAGGAAAATTGGTTGTGTAAAAATAATAATAATAATTTATCTTTTTAAAATGCAGAAAATCATCAAAATTTGAACCTATTCTTCAGGTGCTAAATTTACTCTCTTGACATAATTATTTATGATTTTAAAATTCATGGTGCAAAAATTGATGTAGAAATCTTGAAACATTCTTTGCATAATATTAATTTCTGTAGAAGAGATTAACGTGTCACTTTTGCTATAGTCGTTTTTTAAAATTTATTAACTTCGTTATAAGAATTATAAAGATTAAGTTATAGAATTTGAATTTGTTAACTCTAATGATATAGTCACAGTCAGAGTGGTTTCCATTTGACAGGGAAAAGGCTCGTTTGGGACATAGAAAAGAAGTGTGTCAATCTTCACCAAATTATGTGTGAAATGTCTATAAGCAAATTCACAAATTCATCAATTTTTGTTTCACAATTCTCTAAGAATCACTTAAATGTGTTAACAGTGGGGCGAAAAATATAATACACTGGCCTATAAAAGTTTAAAAAAAAACAATTTTTTTTTGCAAAAAAATGAATGAATGAAACCTAATTTGCAAAAGAATGAATGTAGAAACACCAAATTTAGATGACATCTGCACAAAACAAATATGAATTGATTGCAACACAGAAGTTTACATAAGAAAAACGTATGAAGGATTTACAGTAAAAAAACTATCTGATTGGAAAAGTCCATTCTTAGTTTTAGTTTCTTCATCACAGTTTTATGCCTTAAAATGTTACAGAAGCATAACGAAAATTAGTTTTAATAAGCGATACGTTTAAACCTAGCTTGAATGCATTGCGTCATAGAATTTCCTGGTGTCAATTAAGTTGCCGGTTACCGAAATGGGAAGCGAATACAAGAAATGAAAGAAGCTGTTTTCCAACTCTCCTACAGATTTTGGAAAACGAGTTATATCAGAAACCTGTCTACCAAGATAATCCCTTAGATTCTCTATGGAATTCAGGTCTGAGTGTCAAGCCGGTCATTCCATTCTCTCCAAACTAAGACCATCATGATATTCCTTAGCAGCTACAGCTCGATGAGGTAGTGCATTATCATCCATCAGAATGAAATCATTGACAAATGCTTCGGCATATGGATCAAGGATCTGTTCCCGATGTCTCACACGAGTCACAGTTCTTCCCAAGTCAGTGTGCAGGTCAGACATGAAGGTCAGAGTGACCACTGAGTGAGATCCCTGCCCAAACCATTATTCTGCCACCATGGTAACTGTGTTTATCCATGATGTTGGATTGATGGCACCTGGTGCTTTGTTCTCTCCAGATCAGCACACGTCCTGAATCGTTTTCCCATGTGAATCTACACTCGTCTGTAAAAAGTACACTTCTGTTTAGTTCAGGATAGTGCTCTCTTGTCCAAGATAAGCGGGCTCTTCTCAGTCGTCGGGTGAGGGAGACATACCGAACTGGAGGCATTGCATAAAGACCTGGATGGTGAAGACGACTTCATACCGTACCAGAAATTATTCTTCTCCCTGATGCTACAGAATGATCTTTAACAAGTTGCGGCACAGAAATGCTTCCTCTTCTTCAGGTCGAAAGAGCTATAAAACGGTCTTCTGAAGGCATTGTAGCTCGTGGTTAGGGTTGGAACTTTTTTCTGGGCATTCAGAAGCATCGGTTTGATAACGATTCCAGAAAAGGTGACCCACACTGCGAGACACTTTAAGGCTCCTAGCAGTATCAGCCTGTGACACCCCCATTTCCATCCATCCAAACGCCCACCACCTTAATGAATCAAGCAAGAGACTTCTCTCAGACTTTACAGGACCCAACTGAATTTTTATTGGATTGCCAATAAAAATTTTATGTCTACAAAAGTTACAAGTGTAATTACAAAAGCCTATTTGCATATTTTCCCCTTACTCATATGTACCTTTTTTTCTATTAAAAAAGTGGAAACTAGCTTTTTTGAATAAATTTACATAAGTTCGCTTTATTATTTATATAAACTGTAGAAAAATAGTATGACATTTTCAACTTCTTTTACAAAAAAATGTAAAAGAACTATTACATTTTGTCGTTAATTACGACATATATGTAATTGAAGAAATATATTAGTACTGCATTTGCTATTAAAATTGGTTTCTCCCCTATGAAATCTCCACACGCTTCATAAATCACAAGAGCTCAACATCGCAGAAGCTCTAAATGAATAAATGATGTTCATTTATGAGTGAAATAAAGGCATATTTTTACATTAATAAATAGAAATAATGAGTTTATAAAGAGATAAGTCAATGCTTAATTTGTATTTAATTAATTTTTGTTTTGTTCTTTTGAATTTAATTCTTAAGCAAATTTAAAAACTTCAGAATATATCAAACTAATAAAATTTGTATTTCATCTTTCAAGTACAATTTATAATTAATAGGCATCGAAACTTTTACTGCGGTACCTGTTACAGATATGTAAATGTACATTTTGAAAATTTCGGAAACAGTGAAATACTGGGTGAAAACTTTAAATAATGATAGCATATAGTATAAGTAATAAAGTTTTCCATGAAAACTAATGAAAGCGTTTTTATTACCAGTAATAATTTATTTAATATTTTAGTTTTTGTGTTCATAATAACGGTAGCCCGATAAAAAAAAGTTGATAAAAAAATTATAAATAATTACATATCGAAATACATGAAAAAATAGTGCCGTTTACTATACTGTGTTAGAACTTAACTGAAATATACATACCAAAATAATGTATCTAAAGCATTAAAATTCGAATATTAAAATATTATAATTATCAATAATATTTACATTCAGTATGTCCCAAAAAAAAAAACTTCAGCTAATAATAGGATATAAAACACAGCACTTTTTCCTTCAATTCTTATTCTCATTAATGGCACTTTGAACAGCGGCATTTCCATTTTGCGCTAAAGCTCTTGGTTCTATCTTTTATTTGACTTCTGAAGGGTAATGCACTACCGCATTTTAGTAGCATTTTACGAATCTTTCTTGATGCAGAAAATGTTCGTCTGCTGTCCTAACCAGAACTTTATCAAGTTTTCCTACCAAAAGAAAACGTTTATTCAATGATTGCCAAATAATTGACTTGTTTAATGCGCCCATAACTGACCTGTTAGCGTATGCAAGTGTACATCGTACCAGTACTGTGGCATCGTATTAAAGCTGAATAGGAAACTGTACTTGGACAGGTGTCCATTTTCTGTTTGACTCAATGCACAGAAGTATAAGTACTATTTTATTGTAGCCAAAGGTATTCGTTTTGGGTACTGATTGTTCTGGATATACATTTCCAGATTTCTTAGATATTTAATCATTTGCTATTTCCAGTATAATATATTTATTTAATATAAGTATAATCTAGTTACTTACATTTGTTTCTGGAATAACATTTTCAAGTACCAGTTAAATGCTGTAAATTCTGAATAATGGATACCAGTTTAAAGAAGGAAATACTTTTAAAATTCACGGAGTATATTTGAAATCATGTTAAATTAACTGAAAAATATAAGTTCAAAATCTCAAAAGAATGTAAATTAAATATTGTAATAAACCAATGTAGAATAGCTATTGTATTAATTTGTGACATTGTGATGTACATAGAAACGAAAAATATGCAGAAAGAACTGTTATATTTATTGAGCTCCCAAAAGTAATACTTTTTATCATCACATTTAACAAGTAAATTTGCTTAACATTTAATTCGTATGTTTAGTTTTACATATTTAAATGGTCACAAAATAAATACTGTGTTAAAATTATGTCTCGTCAAAATTTTATTTTTTACATTTTTTGTTGCAATTGTAATTCGTTTCCAAAATGTTTTCCACTCCTGAAACAAATATTTTTAAAATGTATCTTAGAATGTAAGCATTGTAGATACATCACTAAAAAATCAAATTTAAAATTATTTAAATAATATAAGGAAAATTTAATTTTCTAAAACTCTTTTGTAATTAAATGCTGGTAGCTGAATAATATAATCGGTTTAAATTGTGATCATCTCTGAATAAACTAGCATAGGCTATCATAAATCAGGAATCTTTCATTAAACGAAACTTAAGAAAGTAAAGTGTAAAAACATGAGATAAAGGAAATACTTTAAAGGAATTTTATATCACCAGAAAACATTAATAATTTTAAGACTGATGTAAATAAAAGACTCACGATTCAAATAATAATGGTGTGTAGTAATTATATATAAAATTATGTTAACAATAATTTTCCAAAGATATTAATGAAGATTAAATTTTAATGTAACAAAAATTAAATCTTTTAAATCCCTTTGGTATTCAATACTAGTTGTTCAATAGTATAATCTGCTTAAACTGTGATCTGAAATGCACAGAGTTTTAAGAAGGATTCTGTGATTCACAATATTCTTATAAAATAAAGGTTAAGAAAAAGTTCAACAACACTAGCGAAGAAAAAATATTTAATACAAATTCACATCATCATAAAGTATACACAGTTTTGACATTAGTTAATAGAAGACTTATGATTCAAATAATGGTCTGAATAAGTGTAGCTGCGTATGTATATATATATATATATATATATATATATATATATATATATATATATATATATATATAACTGCAGACACACAATTAAATTTTGTGAAAATTCCACTATAATGTTGTACATTTTAAACTCATTCACTATATAACTATATACGAGTATCTGTGTTAAAGGCAGGATTAGAGACTCCTTCTTTGATGGCATATTTTTCAGGTCTATTTCTTAGCACTAAATACATAATTAATGTTGTTATCGCGGAGACTACACTACTTGCTATTACAACGTATATAAATACTTCAGGTAATGTCTCTATAAAGTAACTTATGAGATATGGTAGCACCATTTCACCAAATGCAGCTCCAACAGCGAATAAAGCCACTATTTTATTCGTTATATTAATGTATTTTTCAACCCAACTAACTGATGAAGGAAAAAATGATGCTATTCCTACACCCAAAATAGTGGATGCAAGCCATAAAGCCCATTCATATTTTACAGCAAAAAGTAGAAGAATTAATGCACCAATAGCTGTTAAAGCTACATCAATGACTATTAACGTTAAATTACTTAATTTGATTGCTAGAAAAATTGCAGCAAGTCTTGAAACAGTAAAAGAAGCCCAATAAAGAGAAGTCATATAAGAACCTGTTGTAGTTGGAAGTTTCAAAGGTCCTTTTGTTGCATAAGTCGTTAACATTTGAGCATATCCAACTTCTGTTCCCATAGATGTAAAGATCAGTATGCTCGTAAGAAAGATTAAAACACTCGTTAAAAGGAGGCTTTTCCCTTTAGACTCTGAAATTTGAGCTTTTTTACCAGTTTCATCAATTGGTGCAACAATGCTCATTAATAAAAAGAGAATTGTAACAAATAAAGCATATCCTCCAATGATCAAGTAAGCATAAGTTACAGTAGGAATGTTAGTGCTTATTAACACACTGATATTTGAGGAGCTCGTCTCATAAACAGAAGTTGTAACTGGTACATAAGTGTTGGAAGTATTTTGGAACTCTTCAAACGAAACTATATTGAAATTTGTTGAGTTATCAAAAAGCGTGCTGTTATTTTCAGATTCCATTCTAAAGTTTCCCAGAAACGGGGCAGCAATAAGTGGTGCGACAAGACCGCCAATGCCGTACATAAAGTGCAATGCTTGATAAAAAGGTCCACTATCTTTGCCCCAGAGGTTTAAACAACATACATTTCCTCCTAAAAAAGAAATTATTTTGTTTCAGTTAATTCAAAAATATAATCAACCTTCAGATAAATTGCACATTTTTTTAAAAAAATACTTTAAGATAACAGTTAAGGAATTAATTCGGGATTTTTTAGAACATTTTTAAATCTTTATAAAATTAAGTTTTAAAATAATCATCAACCATTATTACTTCAATATTTTTTTTATTTTGCATAATATCATGATTATAAGCAAGAGTTTTTATCTAGCAGAGTATAAATTTTTTTAATAAAAAAGTAATGGATATTTATTAAATAATCAGATTTTATTTCTTATATTATTTTAAGAAGTCAAATATTTCTCTCTCATTAAGGCTTATACATTCACTATAAATTGATTTATATAATTTATATTAATGGATTGAAGATTTTACGTCACTGCCCTGTAATTCACTTTACCTTTCATTCATTAATGTTTTATTATTTATGAAAAATCAGTCCTTTTAATTAAATACAATTCTTTTGATACAAGATGAAATTCATTGATAACTTTTTTTCTTTCATCGTAGTCTGAAGTTGATTGTAGACTTGAGAATGCACTAGTCAACAAATTTTTCACATATTTTCTAAACATTACAATCTTTTCAATACAACTTTAATGTGAAATAGCTGGTGATAGGAAAATTATATTTCTGGCCACACACAAGATAAAAAGTATAAGTTGACATGCTATCAAAAATTTAGATAATGTTAAAACAAAAGGTTTCTCTCTCTTTCTCTCTCTCTCTCTTATGTTATAATTACCTTCTTTGCTTTCATTGAACAACAGACTGCCAATTAACTATATTGCTTCGTAAGAATAATTATAGCAAATAAATTGGCTGGATATTTAAACTTATACGACTTCTTAATGACTTTAAAATGACCTTCATTTTTCACTAGTCTATCCTTAGCTAAATGAGAATTTATAGTATTTTCTTAAAATAGTATGGAAATGCTCTTCTTTTTTGCTGTAATACGATAAGGATTATTACATAATTCTATTTAAAGGATTGTTCAATTTCTTCAAATTGGAAAATTTTAATTTCAGGAATACTTTCATAGTGACTGTCGAAATTTTTAGGAGATTACTGGAATCTTTTCTCACGCTTATGATGATTTGTATTTGAGGAACTAAATTACTGTTATTCAGTTTTACAACTGAATAACAGAAAAAAAACTGTTATTCAGTTTCATTTTCAATTATTTTGCTGACGTTCCAGACGCTGACGCTTTATTGGATGAAAATAACTACTTAAGCAAACTAAATCATTCAACAGTCACATAATATAAATTTATGCAAATGGATGTTTTAAGAAAATAATACCACGTTATTTCAGTAAATTTTATTTTAACATTACAAAAGGCATTGTACAGATGAAATTTTTAATAATGATAGAAAACTAATTTAAAACTAATTGAAGTTGAAAATATCAACTTGAGAAATTTAAGTTAGTCATTCGTCATATTATTGAAACTAATACAAATGTATGCACAACTGAAGCAGAGGGAATTTGATTTAAAAAATGCATATATACTTTATTTTATAAAAATGATCCTATTTGATGAGTTCTGATTGATGAGTCTGATCTGATTTGATGTCCTATTTGATGAGTCTGATTTGATAAAAATGATTTCAAACTAGTTCTGTAAATTTTTGAAACTAAACTTTTCACCATCATAAAATTCACTGTATTTTCAATATTTAGTAAATAATTTAATGATTTCATAAATACTTCTGGAATATAGCTAATTTAAGAAAATCTTTCTTTATTGTTAATAACATATTTGATGCTTTATATATTTCCAAAGAAAAAATTTTACCAGTTATTGCTCTTTTTCTAATAAAAAAATGCAAATATTTTACAAATTAATTAAATCATCACGGTTTTGTATGTTTTCATTATATTTTAAAACACGTATTTTAATTTCAAGAATTATTGCTTTATAATTGGAGCTATTTTATGATTTAGTTTGTGTATTTTACATAAATAGTTTGTTTTATTTAAAAAATATTTATTTCAGTTATTATATTTAATTGCTTAGTAGATATTGATCTAAATTTAATACTGAAAGGAAACAATAAAAAAATTAGAAACATTTGAAATTTATTTATACTCAAAAGTATGATAAAATTACCATCAAGAATCAGTGAAGGAATTTATTTGGAATTATGTACTCCAATTGCAAATTTGTTAATGTAAATACAGATATACAACAAAAATGAAATTCTAAGAAATAAATTGAAATTTTAAAGAAGAATAAATTTGCTTAAGGAAGGTGCTTATGAGCAAAGAAAGTCATTAACTTGCATAAGGTGAAGTAGTTCAGTTATTGTACTAAGTACATAAAGATACGAAATAATAATTTACTATGGAGCATATTGTATCATGCGTAAATACATTAAAATTTTAATAGCAGAAACAGCTGGTTAAATATTAAATATTTTAGTGGTAAAAGAACTAAAGAAATGAAATAAACAGCAAAAACGATGATATATTGGAGAATTATCCGTATAATAATTTTGATAAAAATAGATACTGCTGCAGAAATAATGATTTGGTTTAGCTATCACACAATGATTATTATTATTTTTTCACTCAAGGACTAATTAGACGGGCAGTTTAAAGTGGGCTTCGCATCATGAAAACATTCAAACCCAGGGTGAACACGAACATACAAGCTATTGAACTGCAGACTGGAGCACTAACCATTCGACTGTCTGTTTGACCAAAGAATAATAAACCAAATAATATATAACACACGTAGGAATATTTTGCCAACTACATGGATAAAAAAAATAAACAATTTTGTGAAAAGTATGTAGTATTGTCATTTAAATAATGTAATAGAATGCTATGTTAGACACCTGGATTTTCATGAAAATAATGAAGAGAACTGATCTATGCAAACAATTGAAGCAATTACAGTGACCTTTCAAATATTAGCACATGACTAATCTCTCATGGTTTTATTGATAGGTTTATCTGTCGCTCAACTGTCATTGTCAACTACTATAGACATTTAAACCTAAAGCAGAATTCAAGTCCACGAACTGTTGGGCTGAAGGCAAGAGCGCTAACCATTCTGCTACTACCTTGTCATAATTTAAATATGAATTCATGATTCATAAAATAGCTAATAATAGCACATTTGATCTTACTACTCACAACATTTTAATAACAGAATTATAGTCTACATTTTGTGGCAATTGATATAAAGTAAGATTAGAAATACAGCTACAAATTATTGACCATAAATATAACGCCCTTTTCAGCTGTCATTTAAAAGCGAATATTTTGTTGTAAATAGAAGTTATGACAGACGAAATTTAAATCTAGTCTTGTATTAAAATATTCATATTTTTATTTTAGTGATATTTCACGTGATTTTCCCTTTTTCGTTTTAATCTCACTTAATTTATAGCCCATTTAATAGCATCCAATAACACATCGATCCGGGAGTTTTCTAGGAAAAATATTGATTTCCCCTTCCGCAACTCATTCTATTGATTCAGCCTATCTTTCTTTAATAATATTGGAATTTATACTTAGCTATTTTGACAACTGATGAAAAAAAACTGTTCTTATTAAATTTTTCTCTCTAGGGTGGGGTAAATTGTTGAGAAAGAGCCATGATGTAATTGGCTGTGTGCTAAAAATTTAAGTGAGACCTTTTAAATCAATAGCATATATTCACTTCTATAGTTTAATGGCCACTTTTTATTTACTCCATTTTTCACTTTAATAAACATACTTTTGATAAGCAAAAATATATTTAATGATTTATTTTATAGTTTTCCACATTTATTTCTAGATGAAATTTGGACAATATTTTGTTAGAAATTATTTTATACCTACAAACACATAAAATACATGTGAATATTTCTCTTATATGTATTTATTTTATGAAAAGCTTTAACTCGAAGTAATCAACTTAATTGAAAATATAAAATGCAATTATGGATTTCTTTGTGTATATCAAGCAAAATTCAGTTGAAAAGCTTAAGTATAACTTGGCTATCATAATTTGACATTTAAAATGCTCCAGCAGAGTTTTATTTTTAATTCATTCTACCTTAGAGAAGAATTTTAAAAATTCTTCATTACTGTTCTACTATGATGAAAGTAATTTATCATTTTAACATTTATTTGCTCAAAATGAATAACTTAAAAATTTCTTTGAGGAATTTCCCTAGTGTGTATATTTAAGATGACTTAATATAATAACCCATAGAAATTTTAATCTTTTTATGATTAATCAATTTATAAGACAAACTATTTACGCAGTCCAGTTAAAAACATGTATCATTAATATTGAAATGTATATATCATGAATATTGAAAAAACATTGCAAACTACTATAATAATAGTTTCCTGAAAATAAATTTCTTAAAACTTGTTTTGATACTGCTGCTGATATTAATGAGGAAATTAATGAATATCAAGCAAACATGAATCAGCTAATTAATAAATCAACAAAAATATCTATGTTAAAAATGGTTTCATAGCTAGAAACTTACATTTCGATGTGTTTTTAGATTATAGTGTTAATGGAAACAAATACCAGACTGGTACAAATAACACGTTGTGTGTTCACTTAAATGTGTGTATTAAAATGCATATTTCAGACCAGTTGTATGAAAATTAAAAGTGATTCCATTACCAAATCCGGTAATATATGGTCCATTTGACATGCAAATGGGGTTCAGTGAATTATGATAATGAACTCTGCGTATAATATAAGTGGGTATTGAAGTCGTATGAAATGAAACGTAGCTAGAATTTGAAAAGTTTTCGTTTCCAGTAATAAGCATCTTCAACTGTGTTTATGTAGGATTTACATCATAAACACAAAAGATACCTTAGACGACGTTACAAGTAGTTACTCGTCATTAAAAACGATCAAAGTGTAGATATCAGAAAAGTTGGCTAGTTGAACAGATACATTGAAAGGCATATTAGAGGGAGGGATCGATAAATACATTGCTTCTGGCATGATTATCTACAATACAGAAGCTATCGTATTTCGTATTGAAATCAGTAGCTCAGTAAAGATAAAATCAGCCATTGTAATGTCTTTGGACTTCTCTGATCTTCCCATGCAAAAGTGTGAGTAAGGAAGCAACTACCTGTGTTAACAGGGATTCTAATTCTATACTACTTGCTAATTTCTAGAGATCCCCCGATATCGAGGGATTCTATTCGGAGTAGATTATCTAAATATGAGATCGCTTAGAGATCTTACCTGAGCTACCATTATGGTAAATGGCCTTTGAAACCCCAATTGAGGTGGTGTTGCCCGGAAAGATATTCTTTGTGATCAAGCCATTATGTGCTCAATGGAGGAATGTTAAGTTTGATAACAAATCACTTTCGTTAAATGTTAACGAAGTCTTTACTTTTACGCATGTGTAAATGATGAGTCAGCAATCAAGTTCAGCAATTTCTGTGAGGAACATTACTTGGAGAAAGAATAGGAGTGGTCTCTTGGAGCAGTTAATTATCCTGAACGATATTTCTAGGTACTCTGACGATTGTAAATATATCTATTAAATTTTGCTTCTAGTGGCACTGACTATGGTCCCCATCGAGATTTCGTTTCAGTGCAGGACACCATGAGGTAATAACTGCTGATTAGTTGCAACTATGTCACCAAATTTTAATATACTTCAGTAGTCCTTTAAGCATTCAAAACTTCTCGCTATTCAAATACTTTCACTTTAGTCCTCTTGAAAAATTCTTCATTAATAATTGTATCATTACAAAATAAGGAAGCCTTCTCTTTCAGTCATTTGCCGAAGACACTCGGAGTTCATTCAATAAAAGCAATTCAGTATCACTTGTAACAAGCACTATAACAGAAAAACAACAGCTACTAAATCAATTCCCGCCCCTCATGGAAAATCTACTACTATTGTTGAAAGTTATGATTTTATCAAAAATTTAAGAGTATATTCTTTATATTGCTAAAGGTAAGTAAATCTCTGCTTATTTTCGATGCTTTGATCGTCCTTTCTTCTACTTGAACACTAAACATAATCTGGTTTTACTAATTTCAACTTAATTATTTTAGTTGCATTTATTCTCTTGCAACAAAGGGTATAAAATGTAGCTTTTCCTAGATAATTTTGTGAATTTTAATACATATACAGTCATGAATATTCAATTCACAAATAACATCTTTTATTATTCCTCGGATGTGTAGCTTTAAAAGTATTTAGTAATATATATTTGACTTTGAAATATTTGTAAAGAAAGAAAATATAGCTCTGTCCTAATGTATTAAACATGGAAAAAAGATTATTTATAAAGATATAATTTTACTAATTATGTAAAAAAAGCAATAATTTTTATTCAAATAACGATTTTACCAAGTGTCACTTGTGTGAGCGCATGACAAATGAATGCTGCTAAATGATTATCAGACTAATAATTTGAAAAAATCATAATTTGTAATAAGAAAGCATATAATTTTTAAAGCTAAAAATTGCTTAATTTCTTAGAAAAAAAAGTTCTGCGTTTGCATTAGTACCTTCGTATAAAATTTATGTTCTAAGTTAAGAGATGGAACTTCAAGACCCATAAAACTTCAATGAGACTTGAAGATATACAAAACTTCAATAAGAAGTTTTAAGAATCGATTAAAAAATAAATAAGAAATCTCTTTAATCTTAACAATATTAATATTTCGGTAAAGAGCTCCATATTTAGTAGTGGTTATGGAATATAACGTAAGAAATTTAGTATTGGAGTGTGAAATAAAATATCCTTTTGTATTTATTTTGAAAAATAATGTATAGTAAAACTTAAATAGATTCAGAAAGTTGTGACAACTTTCACCATAAATATGTCTCTTAAAATAGCCTTTAACTAGTAATTACAAGAAGAGACTTAAGAGATTCTTTACATTAAACTGATTATAACATTTTGACACTTGAGACATAGAAATAATATAAATAAGCAATGCATTTACCAGTATCTAAAACGCCGAGACACATGCCATTAGCTACCATCCATACTGTGAGAGTTCTTATTTGCCTGCTCCAAGGAATAGCCATCATACTTGCCGAAGAGAGAAGCGTGAAAAACGTTAAAATAAATTGCTTCTTTTTAACAATGTCAAAAACAACTCCACCTGCAATAATATAAATATTTCTATAGCTATTTCATATTATGAAATGTAAATTTTAAGTATCACTTAAATTCTCAATTTAAATATTAGTTTCAAAATATTCTGTAAATTAAAATATTTAAACATAGTTTAATTAAAATTTTAATACCAGTAACTTATAAAATAGGCATTTTTGAGTATATTTGATACTTATTCACATATTGGTTTTTTTCAGAAAATGAATTTTAATGAACTATTATCGGAGGCGTATGGAAAACGGAAATGAAAAAGAAAATTAAATTTAGTTCTCCAAAAAATTCTTTGATTTTTTTTTTCAGAAAATTTATTATTTAAATTTTATATTTTTAATGTAATTATTGTGCGTGATTTTAATATTTGTTTTAGTTTATCAATTAAATATTTTATTCTAATTTGAGCATCCCTGATGTTTTATATGTTGAGATAGTTTATTTGAATTATAATAAGCAAGAAAAATATATAAAATCATAAAATAAAAACGACAAATATCGATAGCAACAGTTACTAAGCTTGCTGTTACCCTGACAGTGACATGAAAAAGCTCTCGTGAAAAGATCAAATATTATCATCAAAGCTAACATATTGCAATGATAGAAAATGGTTCTGCAGTGGTCAAACAAACTTCAGTAAGAAATAATCTCATCTACCTCTCTATATATGTATATATGTATTTATAACATAATTTCCTCAGTATGAAATTATATCAGTAAAAAGAGTAGTAAAAATTCAGTGAAAGTGTACGTGTGTTGGTTATTATAGATTAAGTAGTTAAATTTTCAGAACAAAAAAATAATTTATTGCTAAATTTCAACCAGTGAATTGTCAGCGCAAAAAAATTAAATCTTTTTTTTAAAAAGGAACTTCATGGCATCAGAAGCCGGCTTAATTGCTAAATTCGGAGTTAGTAATAATCACAAGTCAGTTATCTATCTATCTATCTATCTATCTATATTGTGTGTGTGTGTGTGTGTGTGTGTGTGTGTGTGTGTGTGTGTGTGTGTGTGTGTGTGTGTGTGTGTGTGTGTGTACCGCACTACAGATAACGATTAAAATCATACTGTAATGCAAATGATGGAAAATAGTATTCCTTATCATGATATTGTTTTACAATAGATTACTAATATAAGTTAAGACAATTATTTTAACTTATATTAGTCTTGTAAACGTATTTATGGTGTTCGAACAAATATTTGAGTAAGAGCGAATATTTTATTCAAACAAAGCAATTATATCTCAAACAAATAAATGTATTTAATGAAATACAATCAAGCATCAGAAACGTCTATTTTGTCAGCCGAGGGGTAGGAAGCGGAACTATGCATAGCTACTTTACTTAATTTTCTATCCTTCGAAATTGGCAGTAGTACAAAATATAGTGAAGAATGTTTGGATAAAAAAATTTGCCTAAAAAATTTGTCTCTGCTTAGAGTCACTCGAAACATCAGCATAATTATTTTTTTTTACACATTTGTTGTTAAAATTGAAATTAATTTATGGGACGAATTGATACTGTATTATCTATATAGTATAAATAGATAATATAGTGGGTAATAAAGTATTAACATATGTGGGAGGAGTTAATACTTTATTACCCATTAATATGGGTCAAAGTTAAACGTGTCATAATGAAGATGATTAAATAGTAATGACCCTTCCACATGAAATTCAGAGAGGATGATAGTCGGTAGAAGTGCTGACAAGAAATATTAGAATTGGTAGGAATTCTAGCTTAACAATTTAACTGAAAACTACGACATTGTTTAGTTTAACTTCGCAACTGTTGGGCACTTCATCATCTAGTTGATTCAAATTTGCAAGGTTCTTTATAATTTTTAGCAGTTTTAATTTAGGAATAGTTAATAGAAAAATATCTAAAATAATGCAAAAGCCTGAAGAGGAATTGCATCGTTATTGTGTCCAAAAACTGGCAGATTCAATATCAAATGAATCTGAAGGCTATCATTCTAAGAAGGCTCATGGACACTAAATATTCTGTTGTGTCCATGCCTCTCTATTGGTGTGGTATGGAATGTGGGGTGCTAGCTCAGATGTCAACTTGGTCAATTGACTGTGGGGCTATGTTTTAATGTCTTAGTCGATCGAAATAAGCAGGAAGAACCATGTAGTGATGAACTATTTACTTAATAGCAATTATTATACTTCTACGAACATAGTGGCAGATTGTGAGAGTTGTGTTTTCAGCAGCTACTTCTGTGGATTAATTTAGTAAGAGTAATCACAGATCAATTCTCTTGATTTTTGGTAAGTTCTTCTATTTTATACTAAAGTCAACGTTTCTTTTCTATAAATGTAAGTATAATATTAAAACTCAATGTGTTGCAGACTTAAAATGATTTTCAGTAAATGTGTGCGGAAAAATTTATTTTCCTCATTAATATTTTTTGATGAGAATTATGATTCACTCTTATATTATGTCATGTAATGAATAATAATTCTACTAAAGTTTTATATTCTGTATGGCATAATTTGAAGACCAAAAAATTTTATGTTATGATTCATATTTGAAATATTAATATTACATGATTGGAATGACCAGTATATTATTAACATGTATTGCTATTATATTTTATTTTTTATTTTAACTTCAAACTTTGCTCAACTATTTTACGTATATAAAATTTGAAATTATATTATATAAATCATCTCTAATTTTAAAGTCTTAAGTATAAATTTCTAAGTTCAGCAATTACTAAAGCCATTAAGGAATTCAAGGGAAATATTGTTACTGATTATTTTCTTATTAGTAAGAAAAATTCAGAAATATTGAAAACAAAGTAATGCAAAATGTTAATATATTTATAAATACATTTCGTTATATTCCTTATTTATGATATTTTTTAGTTTAAAATTTAATAATTTTACATTTTACTGTAAGAATTCAACAATGAATTTTAAATAACTGATCCGTACTACAAAATATACCTTTTAAATGAACTTTGAACTATCATAAGTACTAATATTAGGCACACAGTTCAGAGTTGCTAAACATGTCTATAGTATTATCTTCTTTGTTATTAAGAATAAAATAAATGCTTTCGTATACATAAATATTTAAAAAAAAATAAGAAACCAGATTGAAATGTTTTCAGAACTGGAATTATTTTAGAATACTGATAAATTCACCTTGTACTTTCTATTACATGTAAAATGGCTAGTATATCTTGTTCGAATTGATAAATTTATCTTTCTTCAATATAGCTTATTTTAAACAGATTTTATTAAATCTTGTTTATTAATTTGTAATGATAGAAAAGAATCTTGGCAGAGCGATGCGCTCGATGGAGTATTTCTTGGCATTTACATAGCTGTAACTTATAGGAAAAATGAAATCGATTTAAAAGGAATTAAAACCAAATTTTGTTTCAAAATTTCTATCTAATACAATCTCTAACTCTAATTATATATATATAATAGCAGTGGCTAAATATGAAACATCTTAAAACTAATAAATCTGTTCACTTTCAATACTAATTTGGTTGTGCTGACTTCTTAAGTAAACAACTATATATTTTTCTTGAAATTGTTGCAGCAAAAGTACTGCAAATATTGAAGTTTATTTTCATTTCAGTTTTAGAGACTGAACAGGAAGAATGTTTGATTCGTCACATTCCCTCCTACGATTTTTGGAATTTTTAGGCTTGATTGTGGTTGGATCTGCAATTCTTATTTGCCAAGGGATGCGGAAGTTTTTTGAGAACAAGGAAAAATAGAGGAATTAATTTCTTCAATTTTAGAATATCTTGTTCGTTATAATATTAAAGTATTAATTTTAAGTATAAAAAGTAATATAATAAGTACGTTAAAATAATTATGACTGACTAAAGAAAGCTGAACTCTGGTCTGGTTTAGCTTTTTTCTTCTTTTTTATCAGTACAGCTGATATCAATGTTATCAATGGCTGATTGAAACTTGGAAATCTGTTAATGCAGTTGTTATCAAAAGCTGGTTGAAAGAAAATTAAACTCTGGCTGGTTTAGTTTTTTTTAATCAGTACACGCTTATAAGCTTACATTTTTTTTCCAATTTGTATCAGTTTGTAAACAGGAATTTATCATGTAATTTAATCATTTGGAAAAAGTTTTATTGCTCTTTTATTTTGTTAATTTTATATTTTTTTACTAATTAAAGTTTATAATATAATATAATATAATGTTTTGTGTGCTGTACATTTAAAATTTTACTTTATAAATATCTATATAAATTCCTTATTCTGTGTTTCTACCGAATTCTTATCTAGAATTGATAACAGCTGCACTGAATGGAATGAAACTTATCATGAGTATGTTTGCCTAAATTAAAACAGGCTTTAAGCCACCTATGTTTTAAGTTAGCAAGACAACATTTGAAAATTATTATGACACCTTATATAATTAACTTAAGTAATGCTGATTTGAACTCATTGTGAAGCTCTTTATACAGATATGCACATCGTTCTCAAACTTTGTTCGCTTCAAGAATGAAAGAATATATCTAATGATATGGGATCCCTCATCTGATTATATTTTCACTCTTTATTTTTTCCTTACATAGTAACTATAATATTCTTAAAATAAAATAGCAATATTTACAATATATATTTTTTGATTTTGAAAAATATTACTTTCATCACAGCGTTTTAGTTTTTTCCATACACCACCGATCAAAAATGTGTTAAAACACGAATGAAACTAAACTTGGTAACTTAAGAGAATTTTCAAACTTTCCACTCCTAGCTCCATTTGATTCAGCCAATCTACAGTTGGCAAGAAAAGTATTAGAACAGTAGTAAATTTTAAATTATCAAGGTAATAAAATGAAATATTTGTCACATAGTATTTATATTATGTAATACTTTTACATAATTATTCATGGAGTAAGAAACAAATATTTAAAATCAATAGAATTTAAAATAAAATGAGATTTGCATTACAAAAAAAGTATTAGAACATCGGACTTCAATATTGAATCATACATAAAATAAAATAACTAAAAATTCAAACGTGATACTAATACTTGGTATGTAGTTTTTTTGCTGAAATTATTGCATCCATACGTCTTTGCATAAATTCCACCAAATCTTTGGTGACGTTTGATGACATACTGGTCCATGCATCTTGCAAAGCTTGCTTTACTTGTTATTGGGAAGTTTCTCACTTTTTCATCCAATAGATGCCACAAATGTTCTATAGGATTCAGGTCTGGGGATTGTGGGGGAGTTACCAATCTTCGGGGAGCATTATATAATAGCCATTCTTTGGTTTTGTTGGCAGTATGTTTGGAGTCTTGTCTAGTTGAAAAATGAATGTCTTCCCTAAAGCCAATTTCTTAGATCTATCTTCCAAGTTATCTCGTAACACCTCAATATGTGACAAAGCTGTCATTTTATTATCAACGAAATGAAGATTTCCAATTCCATTGTAAGCCATACAGCCTTAGATCACGACATTCCCTCCTCTGTGCTTTATAGTTTTCTGTACATTTTGAGCCTGAAAAGCAGCTCCTTTTCTTCAAACTGTGAGCACGTGTTTAGGTTTGAAAATTTCAACTTTACTCTCGTTGGAGAAAATAACGTTTTTTCAGAAATCTAATGATTTATTTTTATAAATTTTGACAAATTCTAGGCGTTCCTTTCCAATGATTTCTGAAATAAAGCTCTTTTCCTTGGCCTCCTTCCTTTTATACCAGCATTATGCTATACATTTTTAACTGTTTGAGGTGTTACAACATTTCCTATGATTGATTAAATATTTGCGGGCAACATCCTTGCACTTCCTGTCGGATACTGTAGGGCATCTTATAACCATTTGTCGTTTTTCTCTGACAGTTAGCTTGCTTGGTCTCTCTGATCATGGCCTATTATCCAAAACCCCAATTTCTTTTTTCTTTTTTAAAATGTTTTGAATTGCGCAAAGTGAAACATTCAACTTACTGGAAATTTCTCGAAATGTTTTGCCACTATTGTACAGGTGAAAGATTTGTTCTCTCTTCACAAGTGAAATCTTTTATTTTGGGTGCCATGGCAGGAAAAGTCCAACGTAAGCTGAATTTCTACAAATTAGCAGTGAATGAGACAAGCGCCCTTGACATTGATACGGTTGAAAGTATCCTTGAAAGTTTAATGACGTCACCAGCGTTGTAATTTGCATGTTTCTGCTTCTGTTCTAATACTGTTTTTGCTATCCAAATTTTGATATTTTTATTTTAATAATATTGTAATTATTTTTAAATTTTATTTTTTACCTAGTTATAATTTTCTAAGAAAATGTAATCATTTATAAACTGATTATACGATTTACTTGATTTTGTTAACTTAAAAACTACAAATTTCTCATTGTTCTAATACATTTTTTGCCAACTGTATGTCAAGACTTCATTTCGAACAAAGCAGAATCTTGAATAAAGTTAAGTAAATATTACAAAATAGTAATTTTTTCCAGTTTTTAGATTTTTCCTGAAAACTAGATACACACGTTTTCCCCTGGACATCATGGCCTACGTAAACTGGCAGAGTTTGGCCCCTTAAACAGTATAAAATTGAAAATAAATTTTAAAACCAAATTTATTTAAATTTTTTAATTATTCATTAAAATATTCTGTCTTAAGTATGATGAAAATAACAAACCCTCTGAAATGTATCGAGATGTTTCAATAAGGAAAATATATTGAAGTTAACTCTTAAACTCGAATAAAAAACTTATAACTATATTTATATCATCTTAATCATAAATAAGTTAAAAAATTTATGAATTTTCTATTTTCACTGTGGTTACACTTCATAGAGATTTTAAACCATGGTGTGTTCCTCTTCGAATTAAAATTTTTTAACTGTTATACGTTCTCATGCCTTGTTCCTTAGTTGTTACAAAATAGAATAAATCAGCAAGGTATCTTGTAGATCCTTGAATTGTTAAAAGCTATAAATACTCATTTGTATCTATAGTTTTAAAATTGGTTTAAAATTTTAATTTGTATAAGTGGAAATAACTTACGAAAAGTACAATTACTATTTTAGGTTGCTATATGTAAGGTTTAAAGATAAACATAACATAAACATTTGAATATAAAAGTTGACACATTATGAACATTCATGATTTAGAATTTAATTATTTTTCAGGGAAAGTTTTTTTTTATAAATTTTAAAATATAAAAATTTTTTTTAATTTTTATAGCATCAAAAATTTTATAGTTTCTACATATTGCATAAAATATGAATTTTTTGTAAGTATTAAGCACCTTTTTTTTCTTTTTAAAGAAGTACAATCTTAAACATTATGCACTTCAATAAAATTAGAAGAAATTCACTCCTTTGTGACACTGCTTTAATAATGCAAAATTCACATTTACATTGATAAAAAATGAACAATTAAATAGTAAACCGAAAACAATATAGTACTAATGTTTCATTAGAAAAAAAATCGATGTAAAACACTTGGAAAATATAATAAATTTAAAGATTAGTAAGTCTTAAGCAAAAAGGAACTGAATAACGCATGCGTAATGGTGTACTATGGCTAAAAATAGTTGCAATGTAATTAGTTTGAAAGAAAATTTTTAACAGCTTAGTTTTAGGTTAAATATCCTGAACTATTAAAGATATATAAGCCAGAAAAAACTTTTTCTTTCTTTTTTTAGAATTTTTATCATTCCAGGATTTAAGGTTTTATACGTTTTAACTTTCCCAATGTCATGTAAATTTGTGAATGTTATCAATCCCATAGCTATTTGCTTGCGTGGTCACAAAAATTTAAATTTTTTAAATATTGTAATAATGTAAACTAAGCTGAGGCTTAGAAAAATAATTAGCAAAATATGGAAGTATACAATTTTCTATATCTGAATATTAGTAGCGAAATATCATTCTTTTACAGATATGTAGTATAAGATCAAGTGCCGAGAAAAATTAAACTGAACTGAGAGAGAAAATTCCGGTTTTGATCCTAGCTACCGTTAAACTACGGGAAATGGAGCTTTCTGCATGCACGCCTGTTTCGGAAATTTCCTAAGTGTTCCCTTGTAATACATGAATACAGCCCTTAATGAAAACTCTTCGAAAAAGCCTGATGCGATGAATGTATAAATACTTTTCAGGGATTTCAGCTGTTAGACTATTGTTACATGGTGTCCAATATTGAAAATATCTAAAACAGTACTGCCGCATCGTCTTTTGAAACACAAAATTTCTATTGTTTTTTTTCTTAATTGCTAATAGTATAGCCCTGCTTAGGGATTAAGATGACAAAAAACTGTATAGACATTTGTAGATTTGATGTTCTTATTGAAAGTATTTTCAGATGAACAAGAATTATGTCATTTAAAACACTGTTCAAACAACACCCCAAAATAGCAATAAAACAGTTTACAAGAAAGTATTGAACAAAGCTAAGTAATACATTGTTAGATGTATTAGCTAAGTAAGTATTATTTTTAACAGTGAGTAACATCAAGAGAGTAGCAATTAACTGAATGACGTTGCTGTTTTTAAGCTCAGAATCATCAATTCATTCACGAATATTATACCTTGATATAACCTAATCCATGCCAACTGGTACGTGATTTCAAATACATTAGAAATATCTTGATTCCTTGAAACTCACGAGCATTCGTGATAAAAGAAGTACTCATTTAGTGCGGAGACTTGCTTTTGCTAAACTTATTCTATTAAGAATTCACAATTATAAAATTGCTTCAACCAATATAATAATTAAGATGTGGGTTTGACATACCAACTTATTTTTCTCATATCTAAATGTCGCGCAGCTTTTCCTTTTTGGACCTTGGACCAAAAAGTCAAACCAACCAACTCAGATCTAAATGGAACAATCTCTTTCTTAGTACGCAGCACTGTAAATCATATTTAAAAGCATATTTATTTAACGCTTCAAGCATCAATTTTGAAAATAAAATTCTTGTAAATTCGAATAACAGCTTGCTTTAATAATGTACAGTAATTTTATATTAAAATTGCGCGGTTTGGTTTGTTTGTCGCTCAACGGTCATTTTTTGCACTCGAGGGCTGATTAGACCGGGACCTACGGCTTAAAGTGGATTCTGAACCATTACAAACATCCATGCCCAAGGTGGGATTTGAACCCACGAACTGTTAATTAGCCCTCGTGTGTACAAAGTGACCGTTGAGCGACAGACAAACAAACCAAACCAAACCAACATTAGGAAAATTGCTTCTTAGAAACAAATTATCCGAAAAAAATGTGTGCTTGGTATTTTTCTTCTAATATACAAAAAAATTCAAATGATAAAATCTTATTTACACTTGATCCACCTATGTATTCTAATATTGTATTTTCGTCAAATTCAAAAAAAAAAACTTTTAATTTAAATCATCATTGCTTTTTACTTGAACCCTTTGCTACTGTCATAAGTGTTGCAATTAATACTTTATCGCTCCTATTATAAATATTACACGGCATTTGATTCCACAGTAAACAAACAGTAATTTTAGCTTTACATTATGCTCCTAAACACTATCATAGGTAGCATGTATTTAAAAATCTCTCAATAGGCAGCTATAAGTTAAATTTTTGTAAAGTAATTTTTTCCTAATATAATACTTATTACCTGGCAATTACCAAATATACAACATGTTTACAATTATTTTGTCAGTTAAGGATTTTAATCTTTGAAATGAATGTAAAATTTTAAAACTTTATTAAAATTAAATTTTAATTTAGAGTAAAAGTAGATAGCTATTAAGGTAAGTAAATCTGGTATATATATATATATATATATATATATATATATATATATATATATATATATATATATATATATATACATATATATATATATATATATATATATATATATATATATGTATATATATATATAATATCATTGTTAATTTTTTTAAAGCAAAACTTTTTGGACAAAGGTAAGATAAGATTGCGCTGAACAATCTCCGAACATAATGAAATGCAACAATACAATAATGATATACTAATTTCATAATTGAAAATGTCTCAATTATATTAATAACTGGTATTGCAAAAAAGAAAAAAAATCAATTATTTGATAAATGAAACTATTTAGAGTTATAGACTTGAACAAGTTTACTTAACATATCATAATAACAGATATAAATAAGAAAATTGCTTCCACTTTTTTGGTAAGAGTACAGAAATGGTGCTTTCTCACGCAATGTATCAGGAGATAATAGAAATGTTTTTCGTTGTTTTCGTGATCTTCCCTCATTTGATTTCTTTCCCTTATGCGATTAATTTCTAAGCTTGGTTGATAAAATGATGCTCATGCATGTAACTTAGCATTCTTAAATGGTGTAGTTAAAGTATTTAAGTTCGGTTTTAAATGGTTTCATTTCACATTCGTTTTAATATTTTTCAGTTTTTTCATTCGGTAACTTTTACTGTGTTGAAATTTTAGAAATTTTAACCTAAATTTTTAGGAATGAGAATGTAATCAAAATGACTCACAACTTCTTGAGTGACAAATTGTATCAGAAAAATGAAATCATACTATGCTGATCCTCTTGAAATTTCAAGCGCATTCACGCGAGAAATGTATTTCGCATTTTAACGAAAGAAATCATTTCCTAAAAATATCCTTTTCCTCACGTAATTTCTAATTTCCTCATTCACTATTTATCTGAAAGAGCTTAACGATTAGTCTTCAGCTCAATAGATAATGGGTTTGATTCCCATCACAGCTGTACGCTGTGGTTTCAGATATACCATAAGCGGTAAGAGCTAGCTGTGGTGTAATCAATGAGCAACAAAACAATCAATGTTACCTGTTGAACATATGGTTCTTTGGTCCCATTTTTTTCTGTTTAGTTCTAATTACTTAAACGTAAATATTTTAAACTCTAAGAAATACTACTAACTTAAAAAGAGCGTATATTAGACAGATTAGCTTACTCGAGAGAAAGTTAACTATGAATATATTTTGATTTTTAGGATTCCATTAAGAAATGAAAATATGATTTATAAAGTATAAAAAATAGTGAAGATTGAAGTTTGAAGTATATCTTTTATAAAAGAACATTTTCTGTAATACAAAATACTGGAAATGAAGGAATGTCATTTATACAATCCTTGTTAAAAAAAAATTGCGCAATTAGAAAAACTTTAACAGGGTATATTAATAAATTTTAATGTGAAGTTTTGCAAAATTAACAATGTATTTTTGTTTTTTGTATACCATGATTTTCATTTGTCGTTTATAATTTTCTTCTATCAAAAAGATTTAATACAATAAATGATTTTTTTCATGTTTCTAAATTATTTATCTTAATTTTTTGATTCAGTGTTCGTCTCAAAAGAATAGAGTTCATAAACCACATAATACCATCCTTAAATGCAAAGAAGTTTCGGTGCCTGAAGTAGTGAAGTATGTACAATTATGGCGCAAGTAAGGCTGGATAGTCAAAAATTATGAAACTGATGATACTTTTATTTTTTTAATAGTTAATATTTAAAAACCTGGTCCCTTACTTTGTATTAGCTTACATAAAAGAAAAGTTAATCATCTTCATGAAAATCTTGGGATTAAATCTTACATTTTGTTAGAGGAAGAAAATTACTTTTAAAGCTCTCAACTATTGTAAACATGAACCTTAATTTAAAAAAAATCTTTTGCACAGGTTTTACAGTTGAGCTGAATTAATTATTTTGCTTATATGATTCACATTTTGTTCAGACTGAAACTTATTAAATTATTTTGATAACTACAACGTTTTGATAATCGACTCTTTAAAATGGATTTTGCTTATTAAAAATGTCTTTATCCTATTGGGTGATTTATGTTGCACTTTTTTGGGCTTTCTTTTAGAACTAAATAAGTCATGTTATTTAGTAGTTTATAATCTCTGCCATTAATGCTTGTTGGCAGTGTAACTAGATACAAAGACAATTTGATTTAATTAGTTGTCGATCATGTTTTTTAATAATTTTTAGTATTAAATAACAATTATTCTATCCCTTAAAACTTCAAAAATGCACCCTGTATATAAGTCTAAAAAACAGAAATGTGCTGTCTTATACTTCTATGGCAATAGGATCAAATCTCTATCAATTCATTCCAAAATATTTAGTATTTAATACTGATTCATGATGACCAAAGATCTTTTTTGCCAAGTTCGATTGATGAATGAGACAGTTCCAATTTCTTTCGAAATTAATTGATAATCTGTTGATAAAAGTGATCATTTGGAAGGCAAGTGTTGTCAAGTAAAAACAAGAAATTTTTCCAACATTTGTTTCTCTGCTTAATAAACTTTTGGTAATGCTGCGAATTCAATTTTCAATAATTAGTACATCCCTTATAATGTAAATGTTGGCACTGAAATCAATGATACAAATTCAAATTGATAGATAAAAAAGGTATCTGAAATTCTTTTTGAATTTTAATTGCTGTAAAATTTAACAGCGCTGTCCAGAAAGACTGCAAATGAAGTAAAATTTTCAAATTTGATCGCATCTTGAGACACTATTTGAAATTGTTTCATTTATTTGTAATTTTTTTATTTTTCATTTCGTTTCATTATTCTCTTTCATTATAATATTTATATATTTAATAAAGCAAAACGTGTGTAATATTATATTTTGGCAGCTTATCATCCATGCCATCATTTTTGAATAATCGAAATAACAAGGGTAGCTATCAATTTTAGGTAGTTACCCATTATAATTATTTATCATCAACTTTCTTATCATAGAGTTATATATTTAAAATTTATATATCGTTTTGTAAAAATAGACTACATACCAGCAATAGATCCAATAAGGTATCCAACAGATCTGGCCATGTAAATAAAAGCTATGTGTGCTATGTCTGTAGAGACTAGATGCTGCAAATCTATTAGAGTTGGTCCTGGCACTGCAACACACAAGCCCTAAAAGAAATTCTATTTATCGCATTAAATCTAGTCTAATTTTTGACATGATAGTGGTGTAATTATTAAACAGTACAAACATTACAATGATCAATTGAGGAGTATCTACATAATTCTTCAATGTTCTCTTCAAAAGGGATTCAAAAATTTTAGATTTGGTCACAGAAGATTCTATTTATTTTTATGAAAAATAAATTTAGATTGTCTAGCTAGAAAAATGTGAATGAATCTTGAGACAATTAATAAACTGAATTTAAAATATTTCCTTTTAGCTTTTTTTTCGAAACATTTAAGTTGCCTGTTGGAATTAATTTAAAAGTAAACTGCACTTCTGGCCATTAAAATTGCTTCACCAAAATAGACGAACGCGCCTTATGCATCAAATTTAAATAATAACAATAAGATGCTATGGTATGGTAGAAATTGTGTGGCCAGCAGGTTTCTGATACACAAATTGAATTTGAACATTATTATCTAATTGAGCTTCATTGTAAAATCTTCGGCAAAATATACTTACTTGCACGTTTCTGTCTTTGATAAAGATCGAATTGTAATCTAACAGAGTTCTGATTTATCGTCAATAATGTTGCTCACGTCAGTCAAGATCCTATAACTATGTGGAGTATATTGAATTGATAAGTTTACGACAAGCATACTGAATTCCGTTCTAGATTTCGTTAGCTCACTATCACTAACAGGGAGAAAAATAGACTTGTTAGTCATTTGGTCTTAATGAATACTACAGGTACCTAGTCAGCTCTGATTCAAGAAATGTGACTGTTGGAAGACGAAGGTCTTTGCGAACAATTTGATGACGTTACAACAACAAAAATTGTCAGTTATATGATCATGGCGTCAGATACACTTGACACTTTATCACAAACTTTAAGGTGTGGTCAACAACCATTATGGACGCACACCTAGTGTGATATCAGTTAAATCCTGGTTCTGCTTACCGCATTATGATCTAGAATGCATATTGCCAGTGATCATTTCAATCATACTGGCTCATATTCTGGAGCGATGTATAGGGAGAAGTTGGATACACATTTCAGTCACTCCTAGTTCACATTGAAGGTAATTTAAACAGCAGTCGTTACATTTCTGTTGTGCTAGGGGTTCTCTGGTGAGGCATGGATGTAAAGAGGAGGTTGCCAGCTCAGGCATGACCTCGTCACCTAACCGTGATTTAAAATTGCGAGACACTTGAGGGGTGAGTATTCCAAACCCGTTAACATAAAGGTACAGTCTGGGGCTCACCTGCACCCTTTTATATGTATGTGCTATGGCTCTAATCTTTATTCAAGTCTTGTGAAACTCTATGTTTCACAAGGCTAGAATAAAGTTAATTTGTAACAGGATAATGAGCAACAGAATGCTGGTATTGTACAGACTTTCCTTTATATATATAACATAAAATGTAAGTTTGCTTCCCTCTAGCCCTACACTTTTTAGCTCCCTCTCAACTATAGAAAATTGAAATTATTTCCGAAGGACTAGCTTGTCATTATACGTCAGTTCCAATCGTCGATGAATTGTGGTACCACGTTGAAGCTGCATGGAGAGTTGTCTTTGTTTGATTTAATTCCCAAAAATATAATTGATATTTTTGCTGATATTTGTTTTAGGCACTGATTTCTCATATTCTATGCTCAAGTTTCTTGAAATTTTAAGTGCTTGTTATTTTCAGTACAGTGTATATTTTCTCAATAAATATCACTCTGTTATTTGTGAATATCTTATGTAAAAGTTTTAGTATTGCATGAGCGTTACTACCCTTAATCCTGATATTGGTTGCATTCATTGCCATTAAAGTTCTTACAAATTCACCTTTTCTTAAAAGTAAAAAAAATCATTACCATATCGAAATTCTAAGTATCCCAAATGCAACTTTTGTGACAGTTATATATTATTATACAAAAAAAACTAATCACATGTACGGAACAATCATTTCAAAAAATATATAAGTTTTAGATTTTCTTAAATGTGAGTAAGATTTGTTGTTAAGAGTCTGTTAGCAAACATATTTGTGTCCTGTAATTAATAACATGAAAAAAACTAATGCAGATTATTAAATGATAATTTCGAAAATTCCTGATTTATGCTACGCATGGATAACATTTTAAATTAAGAATATGCAATAGAGCAGCGTTATACAATCGAATATCAACACCATTCGACAAAAGCAAGATTTTAGAAAAAATTCAACACTTTCTTTAAGAAATGTGTCGGGCGCATAAATGTTTCGATTATTTCATCTCTTGCAACATGTGAATAAAGTCTGTTGGAACTTATTATGGAGCTTGCAGAAATATTCCTTTTTATTATTTAATATTGTTTAATGTTTATACTGTGTTGATCGTGAATTTGCACATTTTTTAATTGACGATTTAACACAATAGCTTTAACTAATGAATTTTTATAGTGTTCTTGCTAATACTATCATTAAATTTCTACATTTATCAATATAACTTCTTTTGTATCTTATAAAACTGTAGATCCATATTTTATTTTGATGTGAAATAATTCAGTAAGTTAATTTGATATACAAGTGAGAGAGAGACTTGATTGAAGAGGTTTTTATTGAGTATTTCTTATACATGATTTATTAAATTTTATTTCTTATTTATTTTTAACATATTATTCTTCGTTGCATTTTAATTATCAGGCATGAAGTTTAAAATAAAAATCTTTGGATTTTCTTTTTTCACTTTGTCAAAAAAGACGTAAGTTATAGCCTTATTGTTGGTAGAGATAACGCTTAAATATTATTTCGTAGAGATTGCAAATAACAACCTTTTCGGTGCACTATAAGTAACTAGGTACAAAAAGTTTATCTTATTCACTAAGCTAATAAAATATCCAGATAACATATGTCACTTCTTTTGCGTATTATTAGGATGTCCTTGTGTCAGACAAATAAGAGTTGAGAAAAAGATTTTTTCACTATAAAAGCACTTATGAAAATTTTTTTACATTCATTATTTACGAAAACTATACGTTTAATATGATAACTGAAATTATTTGAGAAAAAGTCAAGGGTCATCTTTACAAATGAAAATTTTATTTAACACTAATTAGCTTTGGTATCATATTCTTGGAATTTTTTCTTAGAATTTTACTACTGTGTGCTTGGACATACCTTAAAAATCACATTCAGTGTTATTATTGAGTGATAGTGAATTTATAGCAAATAATGAATTCCGAAGTAATTTTCCTGTAAACTTAGTCAAAAGAAAACTATCCAGACATTTCAATTTATAAATTGGACCAGATATTAAAATGAACTACATCTCCATGTTCCAATATTATACAATACTTACTTATATTAAACACGGGCTGAAAGAACAGTAGAATGGGTAGAACTCTAGCCTTCGATTCAACCGTTCATGGATTCGATGCTCACCCTGGGTATGGATATTTATAATGGTTTAAAATCCCTTTAAAATTGTTAGTTCTGTTCTAATTAACCCCCGTGTGCAAAAAAATATATATATTGAGCAACAAGCAAACCATCTTCTAATTACGAATAACTATGAAAATTTTACGAGTCTCTAACATACAATGGAACACTTAAAACTGTTTGAATATGCCTTAATATTAAATGATCAGTTAAAAAAATCCACCCAATACTTTCCAAGCGTAGTCAATATATTTTTATACTAATCTATAAAATTTGACACCTAACGGTTTTATTATGACTGATTATGATGGTTGTATGATTAGAACTTGAATAGAAGAGAGGGTCACTTTTATCTTCTCCATCTCAGTTGCAAAAATAAACTTTATAAGCTTACAGAGAAATTTGCAACCGTCAAACATATATGATCAAAAAATTTCTAAAAGGTACATATATATATATATATATATATATATATATATATATATTATATATATATATAATATATATATATATATATATATATATATATATATATATATATAATGCTTGTTCATTATAATGAGAAAAGGAAAAATGTAGCGACTTTATTTTATGTGTACTTTAACTTTTTACCAAATATTCTTCCATTATGAATTTGTTTTATTTTGGAAAAATATTTATAATCTTTCAATACAAATATTTTCAAGAAATAGCCACTAAGTGTTAGAAAAATAAAATTCTGATTTAGTTTCATTCATAGTATTTCAAATTGAAGAATCTCGATTGCAGGAAAAGAATAAAACACGAGTATTTAGATAATGCATTTCAGTCAATGTATTTTTACTATTATAAGAAATTTAACTACTTTTCATGAAAATCTTTTTAAAATCATTAATTAACATAAACGTATTTATTTTTTTTCAAAATAAAGTGAGTTTGTAGTACAAAATCTTTTTTTACATTATGAAATTTTTCTTCAATAATATCTCCTTTTTAGGAGCTTTGCTTTTTAATCTAACCACTATTCATGAAAACTTTTGAAAATCCTTAATTAACATGATTTTTTTTTAAATGATTTCCTTTTTTTTAAAATGACTTCCATTTTTTTATATTTTTTAATATTATTGTACATTTATCCAAGAATTGAAAAGAGTTTACTTACCAAAAGGAAAAAACAAAAATACAAATTACATGTTTTGATAACCTTGATTCGCTTAGGAGTGAAGAAGGTCATTGTAACTATTTTGCTTTTCAATTTGTTGATATGTGCATTCAATATGTGTCAAATATCTATCAAAATCTAACAAAAATCTGGAAAAAAGTAAAATAACTAAAATATATTTGTTGTCGCAGCATAAAGATAGTTTCAACAATCATGCCGGTTATAATTTTTTATAATTGGAAATAAAAATGAAAAAGAATCCAAAATAATTTTACATTTTGATAAGAAAATTTTAAATGCATAGATGTTTATTTAATCTTTTTTAAACTCTAATTGTATTTTACACTATCAGTGAAGCGGTTTATATATTTCCTATCTGTGTAAAAAAATCTAGATTACATATTAATATAAAACTAAAAGTTACAATATTCTGTAAAATAAATCCATGAATATTATAAATCGGATGTTAATTACTGGTTTTAACTGATAAAATATGCGAATAATTGATGGCATTATTCATCAATATATTAATTGCAAAAAGAAACGTTTTGATAAAAAAGAAACTGATAAAAATTTCTATAATTAGAACAAGGTAACTTATGAAAAATTTTTAAAATTTAAGTAATAAATTTGTTTTGTGTAATACCACCGTTTCTTTAACAAAATCTTAAAACTTATAAAAATGTATGCTTAAGGCGTAATTATTTCCAATTGTGAAACGAATTATTCCTTACGAATTATAGTAACCTTAATATAATACTTAGTGAGTTTTTTAACAGCATTCAGTTTTTCCCGGAGTAGTTTTTTCTGGCATCTTTTGCATTTTTTAAGTAGGTTAAAAAAAGACTTCCTAAAAGGTTAAAAAAAACACTCATAGCACTTTAAGATTTATTCCTTATATTAACTAAGTCTATCCCTTCCCACTGTTTCTTTATAATGAAAAAATACTTTTTCAAAAGTGATAAATAAATCTTTAAATTGGGATAGAAATTTTCTGAAATATAGTAAGAATTTTTTCGTTCCAAACGAAGACAATTATTACCAATCCTAATTAAATCCTTTAATGAATACAACTTGTATATATTTTGTAATTTCATGCTTCCATTAATAAGAAAAAGGCACAAATTTCTTATTTTCAAACAAAAATAACAATTTTGCTACAGTTAAAAATAATTTTATATGAAAAAATAGGTGTTAGAAATAGTGCAACTTTTTTATATTAGTCTTTATTACAACTAGGAACATATATTTACTGTTTTAAAGTCACTTTATATACATTTTAGAACTTTCTATATTTAAATCTTAAACGAATGAGATTATGTCATATTATTTTAAATGTGCAGAAATAGTTGGAACAATGAATAACTTTGTGAAAATGTAAATTTCAAATAAAATCAAGGATATAATCTTGATTTTATATTTTTAGCTAAAAAGGCTTCTGAATCATATATTTATGTAAATAAAGTAGAATTTCCTGATTTTTTTATAAAAATCTCTTTCACAGAAGGACATTTACTCATATATTTATAGGAATCGTTATAGCCAGATTTATAAAATATGGCTCATGTTAAAAATAAGTACTCAAAAAATACTCTTATTACATAATTAGAAGCTTTTTGCAAAAAATGTGAAGCCATTTTTAAAATATCAGACGAAAAATTTCAGCCCATTCATAAAAAATTTAAGATTTTTGTTCAATATTTTGTTAATATTGAGTAAATATTTCTGTGTGTTAGTTTCATAATTATATATATCATATCAATTAATACACAAATTTGTATATTTAGGCCTTATGTAAATTTTAGTAGTAGTAACTTTAAAGTAAATTTTTCTTCCATTATTATCATGCACTGATTACTTAGAATTCTGATTCAATGGTGCATTAGTAATTGCTTCATATTTGAGTAAACTTATGAAATTACTAAAAACTCTACAAACAGTTTAGATCAGTGCTTCGAATCCAAAATCTGTATTACTCATTGACTTCTAGTCAGTTTATTGAAGAACATTAGTCACAAAAGGCATTATCTTAGGATTATACAGTCAAGCTTTCGACTATAGTCAAGCTTTTTCTCCGAATTTCAGTTGCTTCGGAAATTTTCGTTAAACATTCCTTGTTAAAATGAAGCACTGAATTTTATTTACAATAAGAGTAGATATTGCTTGTGTCACTTTATCTGCAATATGTTCAATGGTAACAAAGAGGAGTCCAAACCAATAACGGAAAAAATTATCCCTTCATAGACAAGAAATGAGTTTTTCTACTAAGCTACGAAAAAAATTAAAATTATCTTTTGGATTATACATTCTGATCTAAGCAATCTAATCTTCATCATCATAAACAATTAAATAATTTTCATAAATTCTTAACTAAGTAGTTAAAACAAACACTTGGATTTTATGTATGTAGCAATTATTGAATAAATACATATATTGTTTGATTTTCTATAAGATATTAATGTTTCCATAAGGAAAAAAATTTATTTCGCATAGAGGAAAACTGAAAACAAAATCATTTAAAAATAAGAAAAAAGTATAAACAAGCATATCTTTCATTAATTCATTTTCAAAACTAGCATTGAAGAATAATTTAAATTGAAAAGTTTTATTTAGTTAAGTCAAAACAAATTCACATATATATATATATATATATATATATATATATATATATATATATATATATATATATATTTAACCAAAAGTTCTCTGTCAATTAATTGAAACATTAATTATCATAGCTATTAAAACATATAATGCTATTATAAGTATTCCCTAAATTATATTATAGCCGAATCAAATATAATTTCATAAATTCTTCCCACTAGCAAATTTTAGTCCTTTCTCAATGTTTAATAATTAAAAGCATTTTAACAAAAGATAAAAATTTTCATAATGTAAAAGAGCTATAATACCTGCTCGAAACTCTGAATCGTGTTTCCAGCATATGATTCATAAAACATTTCGTGTATGTATGTTGAGATTTCAAAATTCGAAATATATATACCTAAATTCCTTATAAATACTCACTCAAAGATATCTTTGAGGCAATGGCTGTACTGTATATTTTTCATTCGTGACGTAATGTATAGACACATATGAAATTCATAAAGTAAACATATCATAATCTTCAATGTTTACTAAATGTTACATTCATTAGCATGAATAATTCTATTATTTGTAGGTTTCAGTGATTACTTGATTTACACTCCACATATGACAACTGTTCGGAAACACTTTTACCAGAACAAGGTGATTTATTAAAAAATTTAAATGGTTATACACTACTGGCCATTAAAATTGCTACACCAGGAAAGCGGCACACCACATACGTGAAATATGCATGACAGGTAGAACTTGCTGTAATATGCAAATGTTTAGATTTTCAGCGCATTCATATAAAGCAGGCGACAGTAGCGACATCTACAATGTGTATGAAACCAGAGATTTGACAGCAGTTTTCTCATACTCACTTTCCGTTTCAACGATGTTTTCGGCAAAAAAAAATTTTGTAATGCCTCGTGTAAGAAGAAGAAATGCCTAGCAGCACGTGTCTGAGATTGATCGAGGAAGGATTATAGCCTACTGGAAATGCGGTTTATCGTACCGCAATATTGCTGCTCGTCTCGGTCGAGACCTCATGACTGTTAGCAGAATATGGAATTGATAGATTCAGGACAATCATACGGAGCGTCATACAGGATTTTAGCGACCCCCCATCACTAACAGCAGAGAAGACAGACATCTTATCCGCATGGTCACAAGGGATCGTGCAGCCACGTCACGAACCCTGAGTCGAGAAATGGAGTCACTTGCAAGGCAACAAGTTTCTGCTCGAACAGTTCGACGACGTTTGCAGCAGCATGGATTGTCTGCACGGCGACCATGGCTTCGACTACCATTGACGCTGCGTCACAGACAGGAGCGCCTTCAATGGTGTGATCAGCGACGAACCTGGACGCGGGAATGGCATCACGTCATCTTTACAGATGAATCTCGGTTCTGTATACAGGACCTAGATGGCTGCATCCGTGTTTGGAGGCATCGTGGAGAACGCGCAATTCCAGCTTGCATTGGACATTGCCATACTGGCCCATCTGCTGGAGTGATGGTATGGTGTGCCATTGGATACACGTCTGGATCACCTCTTGTTCGCATTACAAGCACTTTGAACAGCAACCGTTACATTTCCGTTGTGTTAAGGTCCGTGGCTCTGCCCTATCTTCGAGGCCTCCCAAAAACTTTGTTTCAACAGGATAATGCACGACCACATGTTGCCCGTACTGTTCTGAACTTCCTTGATACAGAACAGGTTCAACTGTTACCCTAGCCAGCACGTTCTCCTGATCTGTCACAAATTGAGAACGTGTGGTCAATGGTTGCCGAGTGATTGGCACGCCATCATTCACCATCCACTACTGTCGATGAACTGTAGCATAGTGTTGAAGCTGCATGAACTGAGATCCCCGTACATGCCATACAATCTCTGTTTGACTCCATGCCTAGGCAGATAAATGCTGTTATTGCAGCCAGAGGTGGCTGCTCTGGGTACTGATTTCTCAAGATCTATACATCTTAATTTCCTGTAAATCTAATCACTTGTTATTTCCACTATAATGTATGTGTAAAATAAATATCGTTCTGTTATTTGCATTCCTTCTTGGTGTAGCAATTTTAATGGCCAGTAGTGTAGCATTAGTTTAAATAATATTAACTAGTGTAATAATGTAAAAAACACTTTTATAAAGTAGAAGTCTATTTTTTTAAAACGTCTGTATTATTGTTCAATCTTAGATTATTGATTTAATCATCAATAAAATATTCAAATTTCATGTTCTTTTATCACTAATTTCCTTACAAACAAATCTATTGTGAAATTTTATTAATTCGAAACACTTAAAAAATAAGTGCATTTTAAGCATAATTAATATATTTTTGATATTGAAATACCAAAACTTAATAAAAATTAGGAACTTAATCATCATCTTAAATCAATTAAAGTAAGAAAAAATAAATAAAACGTGCATGCGTACTTGCATTTCTTTAATATAATTTTACAGGATTTCGTCACAAAATAAAACTTTAAATTCAAGAAAATTAAAATTTCATTATGATATTTTTCACAATCAGAAATAAGCAATTTCTATGCCTTTCAATGTTTCTAGAAGAATTCGTATTTCATTTAGATGAAACTTATAATGCAAATAAATTAAAAGCTTTCCTGTTCAAACTTGTATTGACCTCAACGTAAATATAATAACAAACAATACTTTTATATTCAACCTCTGCTAACATCAAAATAAAAAAAATTAAAATTTCTTCCGATTGTTTTAATTTTGATTTAAACATCAGATTGAGGTCTCCTATTTCCTCGATGTGAACTTCTGTTTCCTGTTATTAAAAAATCTTTATTTTTTTTGTGCATTGGAATAAAAATGTAATAGTTTATGTAATGATCTAAATTCAATGAAAGCATTTTCAATAATTGTTTAACTAAACAAAAAACAATTCCAACTTCAATCATTTTTTCCTTACATGAGAAAAATCAACTGAAATATAAAAAGATTTATTTTCCCAGATTTCAATATTTTTTCGAGAAAAAAAGATCAATCCTATTAAAATCATGTATCGAAAATTCAGTGTTCATACATTTTGTGAACTGATTATAACCCTATTTAAAATTTAAATGAAAAATGAAAAACAGGGGATGGAAAAAAATTATTTATTTCTGACCAGATATTATACTCTATTTTCGTTATTATATTCTATTAATAAATGATATACCAGTTACTACATTTTTTTCTGGTAAAAACTAACATTTTTACAAATATTGCAGTATTTAAATTTAAAAAATCATTTTTATCAAACAGTAAAATAACAATACTTTCTTATACCAACAAGTTTCCTTTCGGCGTCTTTCACTCTCATGTATATTTTGGATGATTTTGAATCGAATTTTACGCTTAATCACTGAAACTCTTTCAAGACACTATTCTCAATGTTTTTTTCATCCAAAATTTTTGGTGAAATTTAAACTTCCCATTCGCTGTTATACTCAAGCAGTTTAAATGTTTGAGTAAGGCAAAATAGCTTGATTATTTTTGGGATTTGAACAATAATTTAACTTTAATCATGTTGATACAACTGTTATGTTTTTGTAATAATAAATTTCTTCCCGTCACTTTGATAGATATTGTTTCCCTAAGATGTATTGGCAGAACATTTCGTTTCATCATTGGTGAACTCAAATTCAGTTTTTTTTCCCTCCTACATTTACTTACTATATTTTTAATGAATCTTCTCCCAACAAGAGGGAAAATTACTAAAAACATTTTTGTCATTTCTTCACAAATTATGTATGTAAATATATCAAAGATTAATTTTTTCTCATCTAAAAATAATATATTCAGAACTCTCACTATTAATTTTAGTGGGAACTGTTTTCAATTAATTTTTTCAATTTGATTTATTTTATAACTGTGCTGAATAAAGAATAATAAGTTCTATAATATCCGGTAATAATTATTTTACTAGATGCTGAATGCCATAAATGTGTTTATTAATTATGAATTCCTGATATTAATCGGATTCATGCATTTCTGGACTTTTTAAATGCATATTCTTTCTTATTCAATGAGCAGCAAGTGTTTTTCCAGAAGACGAGCTCATTTTCTTAATTTGTCAAAATTTCATTTCGAGATGGTCAATTTTTTTTTACCAAGAACAACAAAATTAAAATCTCCTTTTATGTAACATACAAAATTTTACATTTTAAGTGACTAACTTATCTTATTTTTGGAAGTAAAATTTTTCTGATGACATAATATAGTATTTAAATATAGAAGTATACAGCTCTCAATCATCACTTTTTCTAATTAGCGTTAGACAGAAAAGCAGATAATTCGATTTAGATTTAGGTAGCCAGTCTACAGACTCTTTTGTACAAGAAGGTTAAATCCATCAGGACTTGGAAAGCAAGATATTGAAAAGAAAAATCAATTTATATTAAATATTCTCATGTTCGATAATTAATCAGCCCAGTGCAGTACTTATTGCGGAAGAATCCTTTGGTTTGATGATTTTTTAAATTCTTTATTTGATCAAATAAAAACAAGGGAAAATGCTGACATCAAGAGCAAACCAAGACATAATTGTATCTTTTTGTTTGAAAAATTGGAAACCTGACATTACGATTTAAACCTGTTGCAACAATTAAATCATTTCCGTCATCAATATCTTAATATGCAAGTTATTTTATATTTATAACTTCTATAAGCATATGCATGTCCCACAAAATCAATTTTCTCTTATATTTAAACATTTATATTTTAAATTCTTAAATAAATTAAAGAGCTCCCATCAGAACACTGGAAAATTTAAGTAGGATAAAATATTTTATAAATATAATATCTAGGTTAATTGTGATTTCGAGTTTAATTTGATTAATCAAATAACGCTCTGAGAACACCCATCTCAATCATGCAATAAAATATTTTTAATTCATAGCATGAATCATTTCCTCTTTCAAACTCATCTTCCATTGATGTTGAGAAACATGTTTCTGACAACATATTCCTGATTTATTTAGGACGATCAACAGTAGCTTTTTTATTTATTTGTGTTTGATTTACTGCACGAGCAACTGTGTGTGATCTTCTTCTGAACATGCGATGAATACAGCTTTTAATTCTTATCAAAATAATGTTTTTTTTTATAAAGGAGCAAATAGTTTTTCGCTTTTTTATCCAAATAATAAATTTCGCAAATTATTGTCGAAACAATATTAATGCGCTTATAAGAATATAATTAATATAATGTGTTCTACTGTTAGTTTTTAGTTGAGGAGGCTTACACAAAATAATAACCATTCTTAAGCAACTTTATTATCAGTAGCAATAAATAAAAAATTTATATTTTAATAAATAGAGAATTAGATAGCAATGTTATGTTCAAACAGTACACACACAATAATTGAAAAAAAAATATTTTAAACATTTTATATTTTATGTGTTTTATAAATACAGCTTAAAGGAATTATAAAATAATATAAATTTTCTTATCGCATAAGCATATTTAAAATTACATTTAAAGAATGTAAGTGCAGAATAACTGAATCCAAAATGTAAGCTATAATACATATAAATATATAATTTTTGAGGAAATCAAAAATTTTAATATAAAATATTTTTATGAGCATTTTACATATATCTTATATTTTTATTACTATTTATAGCTACAGAAGATCGATTTTATTCATTTTTGGCGTATTTCTACAACAAGCGTGGGCTGCACGTGTAGTTGAAATGATTCTCCTTCTCCCCCGTTATTTCCATGGAAATAATTTAACTCTTATTATTGTAATTGTTTCAGTACTCAACTTATATTCAGCAAAGAACTTATAAAATTATGACAAACATTCTAACTTGACAAAGCAGCAGACTACATTTGGAAAATGGTTTTATTTTTAATATATATTTTACATTTTCCCCTTTTAGATAACCTTACTCTTAAAACCTCCACCAACAATTTAACCTTCTTTATATATTGATGAAGATTATTAACATTGCAATGCTCGTATCGTTTACAAAAACGTAATCTTTAACGAGAAGCGTTTTTCATAAGTTAACTAACGTAGACTTACTAGTAAATAAATTTATTATATGTATATTCCGTTACGAGCAACCAATTGTTGACGAAGATTATATTGGTTTTAAGAACATAATTCTTGTGGGTTCAACAATAAATATTCAGTAATATATTCCTTTATGAATAAGTATTTACTTTATATATTTGGTAGCAATTCTGTTTATTATATGAATGGTGAAATAAGAGAATTTGTTATAACCAAAGTATCCATGAATGGGTTATGATCCAAGAATAGTTGTGTCAATAATATTCTTGGTGACCCAAAAATGTTATATCTACTATAACAGGATAACTTTGCTTAAATGAAGACAAAATGACAGAGATGGCACCATGATTATCTTAAATTACATTTACTTTTTTATGAAATATTAGCTGCAAACTTACTGAGTATAAATAACAATGTGTATCAAATTAGGACAGCTGGATATCTAATGATATCAAAGGACGAATAGCAATGCATAAACTGTCACGAGACAGCTGAATATGCATTGTTAACTTGAAGAAAGCCAATCGAAAGATAGCCATGCATTATGGATGATATATTAGGAAAAGTTCATATATTGTATATACTACGACATAGCAATTTTTTGTAAATATATCGTGAATAACTAACGAAAATTATTAAAATGTAGGTAAAAAATAAGAAGCTAGCCACAGTTACTATTAAAGTAATATTTAATTTCTTGGATACCATTTAAACTCTTATAGATTCTAAAACTTCACATGCATAGCTGATTCATTGATTTAAATTTCTACCATTAATAATGAAAATTTGATTGGAAAATAAAAAGACTGAAGTTTCTTAATATATGCCTAGTAAATATTCTACTTTTTAGTTTACATTCTTTAGATAGACACAACAATCATTATTCTGGCATTTTTTTCTTCAATAATATTACAACATCCAATTGTTAGGAAACTTAAAATGCTAATTAAAGGAATTTAATTTTTAATAACATATGAATTAAGAAGCTTCGAATTTTGCAGTCAATTTATTATGTGCAGCAATTTTACATAAATTATTTGAATTTTTTTAAATATGGGGAAGAGAAGCATATTACGTTTGATTAAAATAATACCCTTTGTGTGAGAAACAATTGTGTCAATTTTTACACCAAATTGCTACAATTAAAAGATTGAAATAGTTTTTCAAGTTTAAAAACTCTCTGTAATCAAAAACAAATATTTATTAAAAGAGAAACAAATTGCTAAAAATTCATTCACAAATATGCTCACCATAATAATACGTATACTTACACACATTAAGCTTGTTCCGTGCTTGTGTAACAGGATATGAAGATTGCGTTTTAGTAAGAGCTGCCTCTTACTATAATTTACAACTCTTACATTCTGTTGCATTTTGAACATTTTTTATCTGTTTCTGTGTTGCAAATGAAGAAAATATTCTTTTGAAAATAGAATTTCTGTACTCTCAGACAGATTTATTAAAATCATTGTCATAAGTGAAGGTCACAAAAATATCTACACATATATTATTTTACTTTTATTTTTATTGCATGTAAATTTGAATTCCATTTTTTATATGATTAATCAAAAATGACATACATAAAGAGAGATACGTAAATTTAATGCTAGTTAAGCCAAATATATGATGATTTGGATTCATGCGAATCATTTATTCTATGATTATAACATATTTTCTTTACCAGATTTAGTATTTTCTGTTTACACAGAGTGAATTAGCATTATTTTTCAATAATTGCTAATTCATTTCTACATTACTAATTGAAAAACAAAAGCTTAGAAAATTTTAAAAAATCGAGGTGACTCAATAACTATATTATAGTTTTAGTTACTGAAACTTTCCCATTGAATGAAAAAAGGAATAATTTATAGGTATTCTTAACAAAAAAAATTCTCTATCGTTCAGAGTGTCATGGAGAATAGGAAAACCGTGTCATTCATTGGAAGTAACAATGCTCATAAAACTACAAATATTTTGAGTATGTCTGAATCTTCGATTCAACGTATACCTCTCGGGATTTTACAATTGTATCTGAATTCACTGGTATACAAAGTGATGTCAGTGTGTCACTTATTTAAAACAAAGTTGAAGCAAAGCTCTTACTGAGTGGGCTCCGGAAATACCGAGTCTTGATTTGCAATGGTTGCTTAATGTCTTTTAGATTGATTGTTTAAATACAAAAAAAGCCACCGAATTCCACCACATAGCATTTAGATTTTGGCTTCAATTTTCGTCAGTTTTTTAAGAAATATTGCTTAGTATCTGGTTAAAAAGTGTAACGATTGTCTTCAGAGTGGTACCTCACTCTTTCCCATGAACATGCTGTTGAAAAGAGGATGATGCTTCATCCAGGATGGTGCTCTATCCATGCTGTACTCTTAGAAGAAACATTCATTATATATATTTTTAGTGAAGATCAAATGGTAAGGTAGAGTAAAATATTAAAATAAAATACAAGTCACTAATACTAGACTACATTTCGACATATTTTTGATAGCAGATTTACTTAAAGTAACCTGTCATAGTTTAATGTCGGTCACATTAGGGGAAATCACAGATTCCATTAAGGCGCACAAGATGTGCCGCAATCAGCTATTTCAGTTATTGTGACTCACACTTATTAGGCGCGAAAATTTTGCAAAACATTTACTTAAATGCTAATCGATTTTATTGACACCAGATGCAGTATTTTATTTGCTTCCTGCTTTTTGTTCATGATGTTTAGTCACAGATTTTAAAATCATTTTGTTCGCGGTAATAAAAGAATTCGATTTCAGTTTAACGTTATTTAGCGAAAAAAAACTTTTTATTTTTATTTGTTTATTTTTCTAGAAATTTTATAAGCTTAATGATGTTTTGGTGCGTTCTATGTGTAAAATAAAAGGAGTTGTGTTTACAACTGCAAAACCATGATTAATAACTCATTGTATCTATCTACTTTGGCGCAATAAATCCATAAAAATATTTATAGGAATCTTTTTGCATTAAATACAAGAAGAGAAAAAATATTTAATATATTTTATATATATATATATATATATATATATATTATATATATATATATATATATATATATATATATATATATATATATATATATATATATCCAGGAAAATTAAAGACACTTTTATATCCAGAATTATATAAAAATTATCAATTAATTACAAAATACACCAATATATTTTACAATTGAATTATAATAATAATAGTGTTTTGCCAATTTTTTTTGATTGAAACTGCTAAACACAGCTACGCCTCTTGTAATTTTAAGCTGCCGTCTAGTGATCAAGTTGATGCCATAGTTAATACCCTTCTTGCCTGTTTATAATCCATCACACCAATGAAGGGACATCAGATCCTGCAGAATTTTGAGCGCCTATAAGCCTTCTTAGCACATTGATTTTCGGCTTAGTAAAACGCAAAGTTCACAATCTCCTGATAACGAGAAAGAGATAAAATGAAGCATAAAAAATCAAATCTTTCTTGTTTTACATCATATCGCCTTAAAAATGAGAAAATAGAAAATTAATATAAATAATTTTCTCGCACACAAAATGAAAATATAGTATTATACCTATTAATAATATTTTCTACATTATATATTGAGCATTTTAAAAGTCTGATTAAAGTATATTTGTTAAAATATATTTTACTGAATTTAAAAATATATAATTTCAGTTACTTCGAGTTACCTAATTTAACTTTTTTATAACTGAGAAGTCTGACTAATGGTGTAGAAAATATACTTTATTTTTAAAGCACTTAATATTGTCAATGATAACAGACATGCCTCTAAGTAAAGTAAAATCAACCGTATGTTTTAAGAGGATCTAAGAAGATATAAATTTGGAACATGCGTTGGAATTCTACACACAAACATCGTTAAGAAAATTAAGTTGATATCAAATCCAAAATAAAAGTAGGCGATGAAAGTTACTTGAAACTAAAATGGTGTGATTACGTCGATTTTCATGAGAATGATTACTATTCGTTCTATTCCTATATGAAATTCTGAACATTGCTCACAATGTTGTGCGCGTGTGCTTGTAGTAAAATAGGAACACGAGGAAATACATATTTTGCAACAACACGAGAAATGCTAAGCACTGATAACTCTGCGGTAGTGTGAGATGAATGACTGACGATGCTTTCTAAGTGCAAAATCAAAATCCAAAGTATATTTGAAAACTGGATTAGTGCCAGTGAAAGTTGTTTCATACAGTTTTAATGATTACGAAAGCAAATTTGCACTTTAACCCCTTGAAAAGTTTCCACATGTTCGTCAGTAATCCTTAACATGACATTCAAAAATATTGCATAGAAAATACAAAGTTACATGTTCAGATTTTAAGGCATACTAAGTGCAAGAATCAATCACCACAAACTTCAAAGATCCATTTGAGCTAGTATGTACCTGGTGAAAGTCACATGATATTACTTACAGAAGAATACTGTTCTCACTATAAGATTTTGTTTGGAAAACTATCACACAGTTCTTGTTTTGAGCGTGAATTTCATAACTAAAATTATGATTGTGATTTGACAAGGTGATTAAGCTAACGATATTAGGAGGCTAGTAACTCCACTCCTTCTGAATAAGGCAATGGAATACGTTTCAAGTAGACAAATAAATTTTAGAGGATAAAAAAGTTTAAAATTTTACCAAAAAATAAAGTTCTATGACTATATATTTTAAGTAAGAAATGTAATTTTTTTCAGATGATATGAAAACAGCTATTTTTAAATTGCCTTCAGACTGCCATCAAATTTTGGCAATGATTAACATTGCCAAAATTTGATCTTTTAACCATTGCAAAATGTTTAATTTTTTGAGTATTAATATATTAACTGTGTAGAGAATTTTTTAATTAAATCATGATTTTCTAAAACAATTTTTATCGTATCAAACAATTCTTTTGGATATTTAATAGCCATGTACTCCAGGTCTTTCTCTGGAAAAAAAATTTAAATTTAGAACATTAAGTTTAAAAGTTTTCCTTTTTGAAATGTAATGTTTTTTGACTAATTTATTTAAAAAATTACAAAAGTTTAAACAACAATTTACATAAAAGTGATCTTAAAGTTATATGTATGATTAAACATTAAACCAAATTAAAATTTTTACCTAATTTTGAATAATTAAAAGCTTTTAGAATTGATAACATTACTTGGCACTTTCTATTATCTTTCAGTTTAATTTATAATCTAAAAATCTTTAAACACAACTATATCAAAGATATAAAATTTGTTAAAAAACATTTTTTGAAATCATACTAAATCAAACATTCATAAAAATAATTTATCAATAAAATTAAACTCAATTATCTGGAAATATATTTGAATGCAGTTCCAAAAATTTAAGGAATAAATCAAATACTTTCCACCTATCTTCCGAATCAAAAGTAAATTTGTAATGAAAAAATCTTATTAAAGTGAAACATTTAATAAGATTTTTTCATTACAAATTTTTTCATTGCAAATTTAATAAGATTAATTGATAGGGAAAATATTAACTTATATGGCAATAGAAAATAACTTTACTAAATTTTATTAAAATTGACTCAAATTATTGCCTTTTTCTTAACTTAAATTTCGAAATAAAATATAATATTCAAATGTAGGTAGAGTAATCATTATATATTCAAAAACAGCAATTTATTTCTGTAAAATACATCTTCGAAGAACTTTCTCATTAATTGCGATTTTTCTAATCAAAAGACTACTATTAATTCCATAAATAGTATTGATGATAATCGTTACAAACCAAAAATTGTACTTGTGCCAAGCTGAAAGAATCCAGATTTGATTCTGATATCTGGAACATTCTGTTCACATTTTTGCCCTCAAATTTCTTATCAAGGAAATACATTTTTTTTCTCTTGTATCATATTACATTGACAACCATCTGAAGATAACCAAAAGTTTTTCTATCAGATATTATCCAATGTAAGTTTAAACAAACATGCAAAAAATTAGCTAAGAGGTATTTGTTTCTGTTTTCTGAAGTAAAGCATTTTAAATCTTAAGGATTGAGGACTGAGATATGCTTTTATATTCTCTTTATTTCCATTGCATTAGTTTATATCTTAATGAGGAAGTTTATAAATAGAATAAAGAGAATCATAAATAAAGCGTGAATGTATTTCTTCCGAATAAATATTTTTATTTTGAATTGCATTTCTGTTAATACTTTTGTTTTGAAAGTAAATTTTTGATACTTTAAGGAAACTTTTTACGGTCTGAAATTATGGGAAAAATTTTAAATTTCCTTATTTTCAATTTAAAACATTTAATTAGACTATATTGCAGTCTGAAAAAAATATTATATAAGAAATCTAACAAATGGATTATCTAATTTCAAAATGTCTCAGCAGTTGTAGATTAACTTTTTTTATTCGCATATATTTTAACTTTTTTTATTCGCATATATTTTGAACAATTAAATCAGAAAATAAGTTGTATGGCGTTTCAGTTTGAAAAAGTTTCTCTAGCTAAATTGAAATGATGTCTATTTAAAAATCAACTTTTTCAGATAATCAAAACTTGTCATCTTTTTTACTGACTTCATTTGTCTACAGCATTTAACAATAATTAATAAAAAATATATGTATTACTTTAAAAATCACAAAAAAAGATTTCCTATATCACATATTAAACTAATTTTTAGAAGCTGCATCTTAAAATAAGAACTCAGAATATTAATTCACATGTTTTAAATAAAGAATTAATTTTAAAATTCTTAAATTTATCTTAAGAATTGATTATAAGGGACCATTTCACCTTATGATAATTTTGCTCAATTTCTTATAAATAAATTTCAAAAATTTTTGAAAATCGAAGTCTGATGGATTTAAAAAATAAAATACTAAAGATTCATAATCACTATTTTTAGATATGAAAATATAAAAACCAGTATATATCCAAAAAATGTTTGAATTTCCAAAAAACATTTGTTTATAGCTTTGTCAGCAATCTTAGATTTCCGACTTACTAAGATACTGGCATACTATATTTACAGCATCAAATTTTCCACAAATCGATTTAAAAACATTTACATTTTAAAAAACAAATTTAGATGTATGAATTTTACAGAAAATGTCTTTTCTTTTTAAATCGAAATCTGCTTAACAGAATTAAACTTAGAAATTAGTTACTGTAATCTACCTTTTGTTTCATAAACTAATTTTGTATCGTTTGTTCTTATGAACAAGATGAAACTGGAAATTTCTATCGCAACCAGGAGAATTTCCCCACTGTTGAAATCTTGCCAAGTACTGCACTGGTTTGTCTAGCGCGGAGAGGACGACATATTGATCCAAGGGAGGCGAGGCAATACTCTATGAAGTATTCTCTTTTTTTTGTCTGCGGAAGCATGGAGGTTTAATGAGGAAACTTCAAATCACAGTAACAAGGGGATTTAATGAAAGTTTCCTATATTTTAGTTGCTTGAAAATTAACGGTTATTTTCATATTCCTAAAATAATAAACGTCATTATTATACACAATTTGACCTTTTAATAAAATAGGCAATTTTAAAATATCATATTATAAAAATGATTGCATGATAAAAAAAATATGCTTAAAAGTTGTTATATATTCCCGCACTCACTTGAGAAGGGAATGACATTAATTAATCTTCGATTTTTTAAAATTAGTTTGTAAAATAAAATATGCTAATGAAATTAATGAAAAAAAAGTGAAGCAATTTCTTGATCATAAATACTTAAAAATATATTTACTGATAAAGTATTTTAGAAAATAATTATTACCAATATTAATAATCTGAATAGTAATGAAAACATATTTTTAGAAAGTAGTTCAATAATTTTAACTATACGGTACTAATAACAATTGGAATAGAAAGAATATTTCTTTTCATTATCGTAATAAAAGTTAAAAAAAATGACTTAAAGAATGTTCATGAGAAGGCTGCAGGAGAGGTAAATGATGAATTTTACTAAGGTAAAATAAATTGTAAATTTAACTTGCAGACTTCTAAGTTATTTTCTATGTTTCCTTTTGTAGAATTTGAGTCTTATATTTTGTACGAAATGAAATCCAGAAACAAATCTACCTAATCTAAAATCTGAAAAGAATCTCTAATTTTACTAAGAATTTAAGTATAGTGTTATAAATTATCTTTTTTTATTGGAAATTAGTTTGATTTTCTATATATGTCAAGATAATTTCTCTTATTTCATTCTTGTTACGAGTGGCATTATTAGATTCTGAAATCATGAAAACTTGTTAAATGAATGAAAATAATCATCATTAAATATTAATTTTAATTTAAAAAATGAGTGCAATTTTAACCCATTCCCTTGGTTACATTACTTTAATGAAAAAACTTATCAATTTAAGACGTTTTTTCTCCATTAATTTTTAATAATATATATTTATATATACATGTATGCATTACTTAATTAATTGTATCTTGAAAAAGGCTTGAATTCTGACAAATATTTCATTAATATAAAACATTTACTTAATAAAATTTTCAATAAAAAATGAATAAAAAAATTAAGTTAATATCACTCCTTCACAGAATATTTAGAAATCTATTTTATAACCTCGTTAACTCAATAAAATATTTCTCGATTTGCTACATTTCATAAACTACATATAAAAATTAATTGCGTGAGTGATATTTCTTGTTTCTAAAGAATAATCCCTGATAGTTTCTTAATATAAAATTTTCAAAATTTGGATGCGAAAAAATTTTGTGCGTAGGATTGATTGAAGAAAAGTAGCTTTCCCTTAAATGACATTGTTAAAAAAATGAAACCACTGAAACAGTATATTTTTAGTCTTTGTATACGATGAAATAAAATTACGTTAGATTTCAAAAATAAAAAATAAGATTTAATTGCTTCATTTTATTGCTCAGTGTTATTCGTTATTTTGTAAAATATTGTTTAGAAACAGCAGTGTCAAATAACAGTATCATTCTTTGGAGTTGAGTATTGATTTTCTACGGCGCATGTGTGAACAGGCAATGCCTTCAGTAAAATAGCCAAGCATTCCCAATGCAGTTAGCTGATGATCTTTAGAATGGAAGTCTAACAACTATCAGTTCGGGTTTCGTGGAATTTTCTGTGGAGTTCGAAGATTCCAGAAATCCTATCACCATGCCCCAAGCTCTAGAAGCCATTTCAAGGTAACGAAATACATTATAGAATTTATTAATCTAAAATATATAATTATTATTTTATAAATATAGTTGTTTTAAAAACTTTTAGAACTTTCAAATGTTCCGAAACTTTCTGCCAATAATGCAAGTGGGTGGAATCTTTCCTCCCGTTCTAAAAATAACTCTTAATTCTTTCGTATTTAAACCTGTTACTAATATTAAATATACTATTTAAAATTTATTTGTGGGTATTTTTGATTTGAATGCAGTGGTACAAATATTTATACTGATTAATGTATTACAGTAACAATAGTTTTAGTCGAATTGCCAAGTAAGTGGATATCATAAATAGATATTATTAAAATATAATATGAAAATGCACGCGTATTTTTTTAAACAAATGTTGATTTTTTGCAGGAATAATATACCTATTATTTTCTTCAAAAAAATTAATATTAAGGAATAACTCATCACCCTTATTTAAATCCCTGTGAGCGTTTTGATTCAAATACTCATTGAAAATACCTTAAGAAAACGGTAATTTAAGTAAAATTTATGAAGTTGATTGGTTACAATTAAGCGAATTCGACAAAGAAAGTCCGATTCAAATTTTATTCTAAAATCTATTTGCTGACAAAAGAGATTTAAAATATTCTTAAAATATATTTATCTTCTAATAAAGAGTTTATATACCATAACATTCTACATTTTATGTCATTTTAAAGTTTTTATTAATGATAGCACCAGAACAAATAATTATTAATGACTAAAAATTAAAATATGTTTAAAAATATTAAAAGTGATTTAAAAAGAATAATTTAATAAAATTTGGCCTATTTTAACTATATTTCTATATAAGCAAATACAATTGAGCTATTGAACAAGTTTTATCAAGTTCAAAATTATCATTCTCGTTATAATATTATTCAAAATTATCACTATCTATTTTATGTCATTTTCAATTTTTGCGTGTTACTTAGTAAAGTGTTCAATTTTTAAAAAAATTTCTTTGAGAAAAGGATTTCTAACCTAGAAAAAAACATTACACATAAATTAAAACAGTTTTATCATGTTAAAAATATCTGATTATTTTCCATTTCTGCAAATAAATCTCTTTACTACTTCAATAAAAACTGGTAAGTTAGGCAGGGTTGAAACAGTTTTATTGGTTTTGAAACTCATTAGTTTGATTCTTTTACAAAGAGAATAAAATTAACTTTATTTTAGTTAAATTATCTACTTCAGCGTTTTTCTGTTTTTTCCTGCCTATTATTTACAGATGAATTGCATAAGGAATTATACTAACTGGGTAAACCTGTTACAATTTATAAAGTCTAATAATTTATCATTTATATGCTTATAATATTTCACATTTTAAACGCCTTTACTTGTCTTACCCTAATTTAGTAGTTAATAGAAATATTTTACATTTTTTTTCTGTAAGATATACTTTTCATGAGAAATCTTTTGAGAATTACATATTTAAATGCTGTGATCCAACTGAAGAACTATACTGATACTAAGTGCATTAATAAAATCCATATTCAATTTTAAAATTAGATCTATGCAGTATTTTATGTAAAAAATGTTATATACTTTTAAAATACATATTTAAATTTAAATCTGAAAAATGTAAGCAAATAAAAATATTTCGCTTAAGAAAAATCAAATTGTCAAATGTATTAGCTGAGTTTAAATATAAAAAGAAATAGGATACGATGACCAGACTTGTGCGAATTGAGCATTACTTTTCACTTACGTTTTTGAATTGACAAAAGGGTTTACATTTTTTTGACATGAAAATGTGTATACAAAGATGAAAAGTAAAATAATGTTAGCGAAATTTCGCTTCAAAATAATTCTGTGGTTTTGTCTATTGTTATCTAAGTCCCCTACATTTTAGATGCATATTAACAACTAAATGATTGGAACTATATTAGAAATAATTTATGAAAAAAAATTTATTAATTATATTAAAATATGTTAAAATCTATTGTCAATATAAATTAATGTGTGTAAGAAAGGTTTTATTTCAGAGGAATAAATGATTGTGTGAATTAGCTATTGACAAATTTTTAAGTTCACGAACTATGAGTTGTCAGCTAATGCCGCTAGATAGCGCATTTTTCCACAATCGTCACTAAATCCATCGGAAGAATTTAAAAGAAACTGTATAAAACATTAATTACGTTATTTAAAGTATAAAAGCATGAATTTTTAAAGCATATTTCAACTTTCATTAAAATTATTTTACCATTTACATATCGTGGCTCATTAAATTAAAATTTGCTGAAACGCTTACGTGTCGTGGCATTTCAGTTCTCGATCAATCTTGAACTCAAAATATAATCTTGACCCCTAATATTGGTTGCCATCTTGATTTTGAAGAAATAAACAACCTTAAGATATTTAATGGATTATTTTACAACAAATTTAATTTTTTATCGAGAACAATAGCACATTTTTGGAAATTATAATAGAATTTATATTTAAGGTTTCACTGATTGTTGTATGTTTCAGATTATTATGCTCTGAGAGATATTGATCATATTCTTACAAGTTTTTTTTTTTCTTAAAAGATTTTCACCCATTTCCTTTCTTGTTATCAAAAGATAAGCTTTTGACCTAAACAAATATCAGAATATGAATTTATATTGTCATGAGGAATGTGTTTTATGATCTTTAATTTTTCTCTTAGTTCAGCGTACTCTGATAATCAAATTCTGAAAAAAGATTAGTCATAAAAATATAATTAACCGAAGGTCACGAAGAAAACTGAAATAAATTTCCTTGTGTAAATAAAAAAACTTCCCTTTTTATTAAATTATTGATATGTGTAAAATGTACGTGAAGACACTATTAAAGTTTGAAGTATAAAAACAATAAGTATGTCAAATCAAAATCGAATTTTTACCAATCTTTTGTAAAAAAAAGTACAACTAAATTTAATTTAAAACTAAATCTAAACATATACAAAAAAATAAAGAACTTTAAAACATTAAACAATGTAATTTAGCTTTTCTTTGGATGTACCAAATGGTCTTTTAGGTACTTATTTTTGAAAT